>VNJO01002285.1:0-423698 GCA_008042535.1 Drosophila tani | reverse complement strand
CCCCCCCCCCCCCCCATCCGATTCGGTTTCGGATCGGCGTGCTGTAAGGCAGCGGCGTTGCAGTTGCAGCGCTGTCGGCTTTGGCGCTGGCGTTGACGTTGACGTCGCGTCGCTGCTTCTCTTTTGGCTCGCTCTGTTGTTGTTGTTTTTGTTGATAATCTACTGTCGGTGTTTGTTTGTTGTTGTTGTTGTTGTTGACGTTGGTCGCGGTATGCAATTTTTATTAACAGTATACTCTCTGTGACATAGGAAACAGTTTTTTTTTATCAAAAAATAGGGAATTACTGAACAAATTCATTGTAAGTTAAATTAAAATTATTTTTTTCTTAATTTATATATTTTTCAAAGAATTCTTAACCTTTTATCTTGAACTCTTAATCTTTTATCTTTATTTATTTGTTTTTCAAAGAATTCTTTACCTTTTGTATTGAACTCTCTGGAAATTTAATTCTTAGACAAAATGCATTGCCAAGTAAAATTTCCAAAAGTTAACCAATTTTGTTTTTTTTGAACGAGTTTTTTTGCTCATTATTCACTTAAATTCATTATACACAGCCCCCACTGTAATTTCCACAAAAAAAATAAATAGCAACAACAACAACGAGTAGGCAGAAGCCGAGGAAAAACATTTTACGTGCGTTTTACTTATGACAACACATTTTTTAGTTGACACACGCAAGGCAAAAAAACCCAAAATGCGACACTGAATTTATACAAAAATTGCTGAAAATATATGCAAAGTGCTGTGACAACCACAAATAAAAGTAATAGTAAAAAAAGAGCTTAACAACAAGAAAAACTAAAACGCCAAATAACTATAAACAAAGTCAAAGTTTTTTATATGTATGTCAGCGAGCAACAATAAAATATTTACATAAATGAGTTTGTAAATATTGGGACGGTTCGGAAAGAAAAGTGAGTACGAAATAAATCACAAATTTTTTATTAATTTTAATACCATATGTGAATGGGAAAAATACGAGTAAATGAAAATTCATGACTCGCACTTAAGGGCATAGTTGCAATTGCATTTATTTTGTTTGCACTATAAATTTAATTAAATGCTACAGCTTTTGCTGTGTTCTTTTTTTATTTTATCCCAATAAATGTAACTACTCATTCGCTATAAACTCTTTTTTGATGATCATATTAAATATATACCCTGAGAGATTGTTGGTTTTATCTCGCTCTAAAAAAAATGGCTTCCACTGTGATGCCAACAAAATGAAGATAATGTGCTTAAAACAATTCAAGGAATCCCCTGAATTATTTAGCGTATTATAAATAATATTTTATACAAGACGTTGAATATTATCTCAGCTTGTGCATTTTCCAACTGCTATGGGATGGGTTC
Source organism: Drosophila tani (assembly GCA_008042535.1). Classification (NCBI taxonomy): domain Eukaryota; kingdom Metazoa; phylum Arthropoda; class Insecta; order Diptera; family Drosophilidae; genus Drosophila; species Drosophila tani. The sequence continues at coordinate 422,344 of VNJO01002285.1, read as the reverse complement.
TGCCGAATAAATTGATGACTCTAAATGGCTATGAATCATCTTGAATGATTGCACTGATTTGATCAGTTCGAATCGTGTTTTTTGCTCAGTCAAAATGGCATGTGATCATTCTATAATTCGATATATGGTTACAAATTGCCAGGTAGTATAAAAGAAGCCAAGATTTCGTGTTAACTATAATTTCTGATAGAAAATTAATATTACCTTTGGTATTCATTTTGGAAAAAATATTTTAAGCTTGAATTACTAAAGTAAGCTTGCCTATAATTCATAGAATAACATTGTTACAAAATCAAATATAAATCCAACTTTAATGTCACAATTTAAAGCCACTGATTTATTTTCCCATTCAACTTAATTCTCTAAATTCAAACGCACAGAGGAAATCTACAGAATTTTCCATTGGTGCAAGAAAACAACACCAATGCGTTCGGAAGCCCAACAAGTGCCTTTCATGGCACACACCTCCCCCTTCATCGTGATGTGCCATATTTGCTTTCACAAACACTCACGCAGCAGGCACTCGCACACACCTACGAGGGATGGCCACAATGGGCTCTCCTTTATGAGACACAAAAAACGGAATTCACGGAAATCTTAACAAGCAATTAATGCGCAAATATAAATGTCAACTCGAAATTTATTGAATTTGAATGCAACAAAAAAATATAACAATTAAAGTAAACAAAATGAAAGAGAAAGAGGCAACCAAAGTGGAAGCGAATTAAATGCGAGAGAATAATAATAAAAATTTCTAATTAATGCGCTTCTAATTTCAAGTTGACAGACGGAAAACGCTGCCTCTGATGCTTTTATTGTTTTTATATTTTTCACCAAGTGCTTCGCTCTTTGTGCACAATTGCATTTGATTTCGAATAATTCATTTTGCGGCGATTTATGACACAGTCCTCCTGCTCCGCCGCCGCATAGACGCAAAAAAATAAGACAATGAATCAGACTGGGGGGCGGGGGGTATATATAGTGACAAATACAGACTGAAGTCTGACGTCCACGCCCACGCGTGCAATTTTCTTTTCACTCGCCGCCAGACGCCGTTGTCCTTGAGGCTTTTCCGCATTTCCCGACAACTTTTCAGCTTTAAATTGCGCCAGCAATCAGCAGCGACATCCCCGAGATGGATTGAAATTTAATTTCATGTTCTCAAATTGATTTGTGCGGATCCCCGGATCCCTCCTTGGTTCCCCGATTCCCCAGAGCCAAGGCCCATTAGTCATCCCCATCTGGGGCGGGGGAAAAGCTGCCAAGGATTAGCATTAGACTGGAGTGCCACCGGCAACATGCAACAAACAATCATCCGACGATGGCCTCACTCAGAAAAATGCATATGCATTGAGTGGAAAATAATCATTTTATCCTGCTTGGCCATATTAGAAGACGCTATATTCGCTTTCATTCATGTCTAAATAATATACATAAAATTGATACATGAACTTAAATATATTTAAAATATTCTTTTAGCAATTTATTGCTTTATGCGTAATAAACGATGTAATAAACGATGTAAGAAAACATTTTAAGCTAGAACCATTAATTTCACAGAAACGGACAAAGGAAATCATCCATCAAAATCTTTGAAAATTCTTATTTAAGTATTAGAAATAATAATATATTTTTCTGTCTAATCTTATTTGTGTTTTACATACCTTGATTGAATTTAATAAATTAATCTAACATAATATTCATGAAAAACCATATTTAATAAATTTATAATTATTTTCTTGGCGCAGTCTGTCTCTCCTTGTTTTTAAATAAAAATCTATTCAACGTCTCCTTAAATTCATATTTTCTCAGTGCAGTCTGCCACTTTGTATTTGTGTGTGTGTGTGTGTTTGCTGCACGTAAGAAACGAGTTATTGGAACAGGTTCATGACCTTGACCATCAACACAAGGCAGCAGCAGCAGCAGCCGCAGCAACAACAACAGCAGCAACATTGGCGGCACAACGGCAATTGCAACATCTCTCGCCTGCGCTGCATTTGCCTCCTCGGCCAGACAAAAGGAAGCGGCTGTTGCCGTTGCTGCTGTGGTTGCATCTGCATTTGCATTTGCCATTGTTCGCCTCGGATTGGATTAGATGTTGCAACAACGACACCAACAGCAGCAGCAGAAGCAGCAACAAGTTGCCGCCACTCCGGGAAGTCGGGCAGTAGTCGCCATGCATTTATCGCCCAACCAACGAGTGACTCACACTCCGCATGGCTTGGCAAGCCGTGGGTTAAGGGTTAGACCTGGACCCTTGGCGAGCCGTGATTCATTTGATGATAGCTAAATTGGCTTGCTATTCCGGGAATAGGCAAAATATAAAAATAAAATCAGTAAAAACCGCCCTAGACATTATGAATAAATTTTAGCTGATTAAGGTGGCGCTTTCAAAGTCTTTAAGAGCGGGATTTAAAAAGATTGGATTTCATTTTAGATTGTTTAGGTTATTTTAATTAAATTTCTTACAAATTAATGTAAATATCTGACTTAAATAATGTTAAGTTTTACAAAATTTAATATCTTATAAAAAATGTATTTCTGGACTCATATAAATACTTTTATATAAATGAGATAAACATTTAAAAGCTATGTATATTAGTTATCAGACATTTGTATTGTAAACCAATTAAAACAGACACGTATTTCGCTTTAAGTTTATTAATATTTGCAAATTACCTAACAAATTATGCAATTAAAATCTATAAAAAAGCCTACATGATGTAATAGTTGTCATGGATTATTGTTTGTTTATTTTTTCGCCTAATGTGTTTGCAGAAACAGTTGAGCACATATTTGTCTATTTTTCTGTTGAAACTTACTCTCACGGAAATTGTTTTTGTATAGATTCGGCTTACATTTATGCATTGCCAGAAGTTTAGGTTTACTTCTGACTTATGATTATGATCAACATAATCCTAACCAACTAACTAAGCAAATTAAAACTTTTCTAGATTTTTCCTGGCAAAAATCTCTCGCACAAATTGTTTACAATAAAATCCGGCAGAAGCTTAGTTGGATTTCAGCATTACCCCCAATCCTCACACGCCCGGGAAGAGCCATAAAAAAATAAACTGTTGCTCTGCTTGAAAAGTGGAGGAGGAATTGGGAGGCTTTGGATTTTTTGTTGCTTACTTTTCGTATTTCACTTCTTTCTCGCAGTTTTTTTCCATCTCCTTTTTGCGCCACTATATAGTTCGGGGGGTGTTGGTGGGCGGTGGGCGGCGGGTGGTCCTGTGGGGTGGCTAGGCCATTGGAAGTACACTGGAAGTACAGTACATAAGCAAGTGCAACAGGCAGTTGTTGTTTTAGCTGGCCGAGGAGATTGGGTTTTTCTCGAGCTGCTCTTCCACATAGAAGGCGTGTCCGGAATCCGGATTGGGAAAATAAAAAACGGAGGAGGAGGACTGGCTAAAAAAATGTTTTTAATTTAACTTTGGCCGTAGTGTCACCCTATCCCCTCCCACACGCACACTTTGACTGCAACGAAAAATAAAACCAGGCAACAGGTGGCGGCAGAGGCAATACAATGGAAGTTTTGTCCAATATTCCTTCCTCATTCCGCATTAACTCGAAAGTTTGAACACCAAAGTCGACCTTAATAGAGCCAATTGTGCAGCGACGGCGACGGCCATTGCATTTGGCATTCCGCGCATTGTTGTCCGAAAACAAAATCGATATTTTCCATATGCATAAACACAATTGAACAAACAATTTTAGGCGTCAGCAATGCCAAACTGCCATACCTCCCTCCATATTGTCCTTGAGCTTATCACCTTTTCAGCACACACCAACGAAAAAAATTCCAAACACAAAAACTAGTCAGCCAACCAACAGCATTCGCAAATATCAATTCAACTGTTCTCGGACAAAAAAAAAGTTAGCAAAAACGTATAATAAAAAGAATTTAAAACACAAACGCTGGACAAATATTTTCGCATTTTTTGTGTGTTTTTTTTTTTATTAACACTTGACATACACGTTTTTACTACGCTTTCAGTGTCTTTTAATTTTACTTTTTGTGGCATCATTTGCTGGAATCAAACTAGTTTTTCTTTATTTTTAAGCTTGTCTATGGAAAACTCAGCAATTATTATATTAACCAGCTTTTTAAGTTTCAACGTGGTTTTCTTTGATAATGTTAATCTTAATTAATTTTTTAATTGGAAATGGAATACAAAGGGGGTTAGAAACGCAAAAGAAATCTATCGAGGGAACTACAGAAATCACTAGGGTTTTTAAATCCCTTCAAAAGGTATCTAAAAGTATTCAATAAAATGTTTGAGTTACCAATTTAAGTGTAACCTTGTTTAGTTTCTGTGATGCAACATTTTGTAGCATAGTTTTGGACACCTTTTTAAGGGATTTCAAAGCCCTAGTCTTTCCTGTGGCACTCCAGGATGTATTTTGGCTAGAGAGATTGTATTTTGGTTGACATGAAACAATATGTAAAGGGCAAAACTTTAAAGTTGACTAATTTATTATTAAATGTTCAATTTAAGTCATTAAAACCCATTTACTTGCCATCTTTAAGCTATTAAGATATTACATTTTCAAAAATGTCTACGGTATTTATTAATTAAGTATTAACTTCCTTAAACTTATTTCCTTTTTAGGTTATTAGGATAATAATTTAACTAGAGGGTCTTCTTAATTTCTCAAACATTCTTATTTTTATATATTTTAAAATTCCTTTCAGAATTCTTGATAGCATATAAAATGCTAAAGAAAGCTGGAAATCCCTAAGGCGAAGATTTAATTCACTTTTCTCTCCCATGAATAATTCTGTTATGGCTCAAATGAATTAATCTGGATTAATAAAAGCATTTATTTTATTTTATTTTATGCAACGAAATTTTTTAGGTTCTTTTGTTGCATTTTTTCGTCGCTCGATGTCGCAACAATTAAATTCATAGAAACCGCGCTCAACTCTGCCTCTTGCCCCGCTTGCAAATAGTTTCAATTGCGGCTGAATTTTGACGATAGTCACACAGATACACACGCACACACAGTGCAGTGCAGATAGACAGGGATAGGGAGATGCGGGGAGACAGAGAGAGCAACACGCACGGCCACTTGTATTGACGTTTCGTTGGCGACAATTGATTTTTGTTACGTTTTCGTTTATTTTCATTCCGCCATCGCCGTTTTTCAGCAATTTAGTTCGTTTGCTTTCTGGCTTCGTTATTTAGACAACTGCTGAAAAAAATGAAAAAATATATATATTTTCCTATTCCTCCTCTTGCTGTCCCGCTCTAGTGCAGCATTCCGCCCTGCCTGCCCTCTCTCTCGCTCTTTCTTTGTGAGGCCACACACGCGCTGCACTTTGCTGCAACGTTCATAATTCTTCTGTTTTTTTTTTTTGAGCTTTTTGTTTTTCTCATTTTTTTGTGACATTTTTGTGTGTTTTTTTTTACGAATTGCTTGGAAAACTTTCTGGCCGCTTTGTCGGCTCTGGACTCAATTTCGTCTTATCTAATTTTGGTTTCTATTCCTTTTTCTTCTTTGGGTTACAACAACAACGTTTTCTATTGCAGTGCACTGAGAGAAGCGAAAGATAACTAAATGTTTTAATTGGGAATTATTTGTAATAGATATTTATATTTTTTATAAGGTTTTTTGTTTCACAAAAATAATTTTATTTAAAACAAAACTAGATTTTTAAGTAATCTACTCACTTTTCCTTAAAAGCTTGCTATTTCCTATGAAATATTGTTTATGTGCTTAAAATTTTGTTTAATTAATTAGATTAATGTAAGTAATATATTTTTTTTAATAATTTGATAAACTATTCCTAAAAATTCCCTTGATAAATAACTGTAAATATTTCCCATGTCCAGTTTTTCGATTCTCTCTTTTTTTTTTGCGAATGCTTTTTTCATTTTTGTTTATTTTTGTGTCGAAATCAGGGCAAATTCATCATCATCAACAACATCGTTGCCTTGTTGTTTCTTTTATTTTTTTTGTGTAACAAAGATAAGGTTTTTTTTTTTTGCCGACGAACGAGCGATTTTCGCTGTGGTTGTTGCTAGTGTTGCTGCTGCCGCCGCCTTTTATTCTTTATGTAATTCGCGGCGAGGGGTTTGGGGGATCGGACATTTTCGTGTTTGTCGAGTTAATCATTTCGGGCGAAATTTGATAATTTGAAGGTGACCTCAATTTGTAAGCGGCGCTGCACTCGCCGCGAACCGAGCCCCAAAGACTTTTTTCGCAATTGATAAGGAAAAAGAGAGCAGGCGATGCGATGGAGGGGAAATTAAGCATGAAGGGGTAAAAAGAGGCAGCATTAACCATAAAACTAATTTTATAATTATGAGATGACTCAAGGGAAGTCAGAGCTCTGGTATTATTAAGGATATTCTTCATATTTTCCATAAATTGAATATATTTAGGGTTAGGTTAGGTCAAGACAGCTGTCAAACTTACAACATATCAAGGTGCCGCATTCCTTGCGGTATTTTTAATATATTTACTAACGTGAAACACGTGAAAAATATGGTTAAGTAAGGCATAAAAAAAATCCTGTCTCTCTTTAACTTTAAAAATAATCACAAGCAAATAAAATCGGAAGAACCCCCGTCATAATATTAAATGCAATATAGCAATATCAGTAGAAGCAGCAATTTATGTACATAAATATATAAGAACTAATATGATGATGCATTTGGCCTGCTCACATATTTATGAAAAAAGTGCATTTCCATCCACATTTAGCCAGGACGAAGACGAAGGCAGCAGAGGGCGGGGCGCCAAAGAAGTCATCGCATATATCTCGAGGCAGTTTTAATAAAACCCGAAACTGACATCATAAAACAAGCAGCACATATGACACTCGACGTGGCACAGGTCGTATACGTAACGCCAGCATCGAGGGTGGCGGTGGTGGTGGTGGTGTTTAGGTGTGCTGGTGTTGGTAAACACAAGCAGCCACACCCATGACACACACACACACATAGACAAAGCAACAAGTCGTTGTACCCAAATATATAGTGCAAAAAAAAAAAGAAGAAAAAAGAAAAAGTAAGGGTGGTGGCAAAAACCAAACTAAATAAAATGAAAACCAAGACACAGAGCTCCACAGAGGGGGAGGTTTTGGCAAAGCGCAAGGGGTTGAGTTCGGGGTTTTATCGGAGGGGTTGGGGCTCGGAGCTTCTGCCACCTGAAGAGCCCACTCCAGAGCCATCCAATGGCAGCAGCAGCAGCAGCAGGAGCAGCAGCCAAAAAACAAGCAAAGTCAATGCAAAAAATAAAGTTCTGGGGCGTTGTGGCATGGGGTTTCTCCCCAGCTCCGGTCCCGAGGAAATGGCATTGGTAGCTGCTGGCTGCTGCTACCTCCTGTTGCGCATATTGCAACGAAAAAGTTTCGTAACGTTATTTTCACATTTCCTGCAGATTGTAACGGGCAACGAGGAGCTGGCAGATAGTGTCGCTGCTGCTGCTGCTGCTTCAGCTGCTTTTGCTGCCAAAATGCTCAACAAAACATGTCGAAAATGTGCCACATGCCAGCAGCAGCAGCAGCAGTAGCAGGAGCAGCTCCTGTTGCTCCTCCATAGCTATAGCTGCATGCAACAGTTATGTACATGGCGGCGTAGATAGGGACAATAGCACCGACACAGACACAGACCCTGATACAGACACCTACAATGCCGGCAGCCAAATAAGAGCAGTGCCATACAAATGCAGCCGACAACAACGCATTTCGACATGGCACATTTAGCATCCTTGAGCGGCATTTAACTTCATTTCACCCGCAGAGCGAGGGGCCAGGAGCCTCCTTCTCCTGTTGTTCCTGTTTTGCCCCTGGGGAATTGTTTCTGCTACTCCCACAATGCCTTTGATAAGTTCATTATTTGATTTAAAACATCAACCGTTTATGCTATCAGTGTCAACGGCAAACTTTGCCAGGAAATTAAGTTTTTGGCCATTTTTGGGGGGCTGTCAGTTGGTCAACGTTCCTCTTCTAACTTAATTATTTCCATTTAAGACCTCTTAGGCCAGGCCAGGAAATGCAGCTTTTTGACTGCTCTGGGCGGCTGTTGCCACGGCAGTCCATTGAGGTCAAGAGCAATCAGCCCATATGGACAATAAATCAGCCAATGGATAATGGCCAAGACGCCCGGCCCGGCCAGGCCAAGCCAAGCCAAGAGCAAGTCCAATGGCAAGTCTTGGCACACACACCGCCTCTAAACTTGTCTTTCCTTTGCTTGATATTTCTTATTTATTTTTTTTTCGTGTTTTCTTGGCTGGCTTGTTTCGTTTTTATTTATTTTTTTCGTTTTCTTGGTTTGTAGGTGAGCTGGGCCATGAACGTAGTAAGGCTCGACCTTAGCAACCAGGCTCGGAGCCCGCTCTTGGCCGCAGATCGCAGATCAACGTTAGAAATGGAAATGCGCTTGACTGCATACAATGGCCGCAGCAGCCACTGCGAATGTGTGTTACTGTAACTGAGCCAGCAGCACGGGCAGCCTGTTGGCCAAGTTAGTTGGCCAGTTAACTAACCAACCAGCGAACAACGAGCAGGCAGCAACAACTTGACTTTGGTTTCGTTTTCGATCTTCCTGTCATTGTGTTGTTGCTGTTGCTGTTGCGGCGCGTGCTCATCTTGCCTCAGTTAGTTGATGTTGCAGTTGCAGTTGCAGCTAAAGCACGCCCGCAGCAACCGGCAAGTGGCAACAGGTGAGAGTTGTCATGACAAGTAATGGCTAATGATCTCTAATCAGCAGATGTCGGCTTCTCAGGGTCAGCGGATGTCTCAAAGGCAGTTGAAGAAGATCAGGCTGCAAGGCAAACGTAAACAAATATTACTCATACGACAGGGTAACCAAAATAGACGGAAAATAGATGTGAAAAAATTGTAAACTCCATTAAATGAGTTAAGAAAATATTATTAAAATATTCTATACTTTAAAAGAGATACATTTCTTCTTCAAACATGTTTCGTAACTCAATTCTAAGCTCTAGGAACAAGTTGTAATAGTTACATATGCATCCGGAACCTCCAAAGAAAATAAAAGCAAGTATTCCAAGGATACATTCCACCTCTTAAGTATTCTAGTATTATTTAAAAGCTTCCACTTAAAGCCCACCTGAGATCCCTCATGTTTTTTGTTTGCACCCTGCTTAACATATTATTCCCATTCAAATTAATCGGAATTAACATATTTGCACAATTTAAAGCACTTTAATTAGCACAATTTACAATGCGAGAGACGGACGAAGGTCGATCGCAAAATCTCAATAAAAAGATCATGCAATCGAGCCCCGCTGGAAATCCATCCATAAACAAATTTTCTAGAAAGTAACGCTCTCTGAAGCTAATTAATAAAATTATGAGAACACTTTGGGGGCGATGAAATAAAGCGAATTGTAAGCGACCATTTCCGCCTTTTGCCAGGCGGACACAAAAAGCGATAAATTAGTTATAAATGCATTGATCGAATATGAATATGAATTACGAACAGGGTGAGTGTAAATAATGGCCATGCAAATGGAGTGTTTAGAATAACAAAAAGCAGGGGCTTCAAAGCAGTAATTGGAACAATGAAAAAAATAATACTGAGTACAGCACTTATGAAACTCATTTCAAGGCCTTAACATTGGCCACAATTTGTGTTCTGAAATTCGGTACAACTTCAACTTTGAGCTAATGAGAGCCGCTGGAAACTGGTTAGTTGGCCGAAATGCACTTTGTGCCCAGATCACAATACCAATTGCAATCCCAACTGCGAGCCGAACCGAACCAAAACCAATCCAATTGATATTAACTCGTTTCGTTCTAGGCAACACAACATTTTGTGTGATCTGTCGTGGCTCAGAACCTTTGGCCAGCCAATCAATTGCTGCTATTTTTTGTGATTTCGTATTCTATATATTCTCCGCAGCCACACTCTATATACTACAAGCTATATAGTATATATAGTATAGTATAGGCTATATGGCTACAAGTTTCTAGCTGGCAGGGCGGCCTTGATATTTTGTTTTATTTATGAAATCAAATGCAGGTGAGCGAGATACAAATACCGAGACCGACAGCCACCAGATACTTGTGGCATTTATTATAAAAAGCAAAGCTTTCGAGTGAATGAGTTCCCCTTTAGCTTTTTGTATCTGTAACACGTAAAGTTCTTCTCCTCCTCCTCCCTCCTAGGCCTGGCTGTCTCCGACTCTGAGATTCCGATTCCTATTCCGATTTCTGATGCCGATTCTGATGCGATGGCAGGAAGCCGCAGAGCTCAAAATAAGCATTGACTTTGCATATTCGTGTGTGACATGCCAGGCCCAGCTGTGTCTACGGATGTGCCCGTGCTGGCCCGGGAATGTTTGGCATTTCCTTCGGGGAAAACTTGATTTGGTTTTAATTAGAAAATTACTTAAAATAATACCAAAAAGAAGGCGGTGGGCTGGCCCTAAGAATCGCTCAATCTACCATCTCGCTTGTTCGGTGCGTTCACGGTGAAAAAATATAAGTATTAAATTATAAATAAATTTAATAAATAAGCAAGTGTTAGGGATTATTTAGACAGCTTGATCTATCTTTATAATTTAGATATTTAATATTGGAAAATGTGAATGCAATTTCCTTGAAACACATTGAAAAGATAATATATTAATATTAAAATAAAAGTATTTAGAGAATATTTAGCTCAAAATTTAATTAAATTTATTTTCTAATCCCCTTTACCTTAATTTTTTGTAATATTAAATCCTTTCCTTATATTTTTCCATCTGTACCTTCCATTGGCAAATTGCTGGCAGCCTCTTTTGCCGGTTTTCGTAGCTTCTGATTCAGATTCTGCATCGGCTGAAGGTGCATCATCGGCCGCTGGTTTGGTTGTTCTTCTTGGTAGGCCGGCAACGTCCATCATAATCAACGTCCATCATCAGTTGGCTGCTGTTCGGCCGCGTGCTCCGTTGACACGCCCACAAAGTGGCTACTGCTCCGCACGCTAGCCCGGCAACCTGCCGGGTTTTTGTTGGGTCTTGTAACTTGGCTTAGGCTTCAGCTTCAGCCTCGACTTTGACTGTGCCTCTGCCCGCCTGTGGCAATGGCAGCTGGAGTAATTTTTCATCAGCGTAAACATCTTGAAAACTCTCTTTGGGCTACCAGTTTTACTATTTTGCAGTAGCAAGTGGCAGCAGGAGCAGCTGCTGGTGGCTGCTGCTAGCTGGTCGGTCATGTAAGCCAACATCAGCATATCTGCTATCTGATATTAGAATCTCAATTACTTTTTCCACTGCTATTGTAATTTCCTTCGAAGGGGCTGGAAAACTGGGCGCTGAACTGGGCGCTGAGCCGGTTTTTTCGGTTTTCGGGTAGGCAAATATCCGTTGAGGTAAACATGAAAATTTAGTGGCTGTCATAGAGATGGCAGATGCGAAGAACAGAATAGGAATAGGCAGCAGCAACGACCTAGGGGAGCGCTCCAGCCCGAGCTCCAACTCTCAAATTGCCGCCCATCAGATTTAATCATTTATCGGGATCCAAACAGCCAATTATAGGCTGGGATTTTTCATTCATTGCAATGCCCCCCGAAAAAAACCCCTTAGAAATTACCCGAAATGGGCAGGCATATTCCACATACAATCCGAGATGCATCTCATTACAGATACTCCAAGTGGGACGACTCATTGAGTTAGCCAAACTCATAGCGAAATCCCAAACACGTTTCGCAATTTACGACTGTTTAATAATGAAACAAAACTAATTTAATGCAAAGCGACACAGCAGCGACAACGGCATTTGAATAAATTAATGTAATAGACAGCTTAAACAGCAAGAAATATTGCTATCTAGTTTTTCAATTGGTACAGTGCGTTTCAGAGGAATAAAACTATTAAAAGTGTACTCATTGTCATTTAAGCTAGTAAACTTAGCTATTAGCTCAATAATTTATTTTCGAATTATATTGTAAACCTTTTTCTTTAATATTTATTTTAAAAATAATCTTTGTTAATCAAATAAATTTTTTTATTTATTATACAAGCGAAATAATTCTAAGTCTCATCCTATAAATTATTTTAAAATATTTGTTGTATAGAAATTGAATTAAAATAAATATTTTTCTCCTAAAATTAATAGAAATGTTCCTCAAACTTCAATCTGATATAAAAAATGTTGGAAAATTGGTCAAATTTGTATTTATTTTTATTTGACTCTATTCATTCGAAACTCACTGTACTTTTGCAACTAGGAAATATCAAAAACTGGTAGCTGCCCGAATAGTAAAAGCCCCACGAATACTTGCAAAAAAATAAAAAACCACAAAATACAACAACATCAACGGCAACTAGAACTGCAACGAAAGCAAAAACAACATCCATACTGGCGGCGGCTTAGCAAGAATGCAACAACAACAACAAGAACAACAACAGTAATAGCAACAAAATCAAGAAAAATAAATAAATTTTCAGCATATGAAATAATAAGACAGAAGCAACAGCAACAACAAATCTAAAGTGCAACAGGTTTTGTGTGTTTTCGCGATAACCTTGAAACAAAACTCGTTTAATCATTTCGTGGCGTTCGAAAATGCGACAACAACAACGATAAATGAAATTTTATATGGCGCATTATAGATTTAATAAATTAACACTCATTTCCATTGGGGAAATTTTCGTTTTGATTTTTGTCGCTTCCAGCTAATTCGTGCTTGTTATTTTATTTGCAGGTACAGTTGCCGGTTCTATATATATATATTTATATTATATAGTGGCTGATCTCTGCCAAATATGGCGGAATGCTCATTTGCCAGATGTCTGCAGGAGCGTCGGCTCATCAAGAGGGAACTATTGAAATGGTCCAAGGATATGCTGCACATTGTGGGTGAGTTTATTGGAAATTTTCATAAATAATTGTACACCTTTTTAAATTAAATAAAATTGTGTTAAAAAGGATATTAAATTCTTGTCACAAAATGTGGATAGTTTATAGGTTGGGGATAAGTTGCACAGACTTTCTTGTTCTTCGTAGAACAGTATATAAATTTTATAATATTTTATATTGCTTAAATATATAGTTTTTTAATATATGATATTTCATTTAAAGTAACTCAGCTTTTAAGCTATTTTTTATTTTCAAAAAATATTATAAAAAGCTAAGATAACTTTAATCAAAAACCTTTTAAATGATCGTAGAGGTTTTATTTATAATTCTTTTACTTTTCATTTCCCTTGCAAACTTTTCACAGACCTTGCCTATTTTTTATTGAAGTTCCCTTCAGCCTTCTTCCAACCAATTAAAATCCTTTTTCTGTGTGATTGGGGGCCCTAAAAAATCCCCCATCGATATAGTATACAATATCTCTATATAGCAGCTTCACACACTCTGCAGATTTGTTTTTGTTTTCTCCTAACCCCCCCTACGCTAACCTCATCGTTCATATTAGGGCCGCAAATGGGATTTGGTCCGTGCAAATGGCAAATGAAGCGATCCAAGTGGGTTTTGCCTTCGCCAGAAATTGACTTTAGCCAGAGACCTAATCAACATGGACGGCGGCTTACGTTTGAAAGGGGAAAAAACACCTCGAAAAAATTGGAGTCTGGCCCTGGGAAAATTAACATAAATTGCAGTGCCTCTTTTTTATATTTTTTTGCGTGTGACTATCCCGGGTGTCACCCTTTGGTTACATATATATATTTCTTCAGCACCGGCTTCAGTTTCAGCCTTATCCTTTTGCCTGAAAACACTCATTTCGGTTTTTGAGCACGTTTAGCACGTTGCCAGCACCCGCACCCCCCATTTAAATGTTAAATGCCCTTTGTTGCTGTGGAGCGAGGGGGCGGACTGTATACATACATATAAATGCCGCCTTGCCATGTACAAATATACTATATATATATATATTTCTTGTAGGTTTTTTTTTCTGCGCTGGCACACACAAACACATCGTCCTTCGTCCTTGCGTCCCTGTCTCGTGCACTCAATTACTTCCTCAATGCGCTCCATAATGCTTATCGTCCTTGTTTCTAGTTGACATTCCCACACAAACACAGACAGAGGCGAGGCGAGGCGAGGCTAGGCACCGCTTCCAGTGGTTTTCCCACCCACCACGGTCCCCCAGAAGGAAAACCCTTAGCACATTTTTCCAGCGACAATTTCTGCTCGGCTCCACGAAGCTGCCTGCCGCTGCTGCTGTTGCACGAAGCTGCTGCTGCAGCACGGCAAAAATGTGAAGGAAGCCAGGACAAAAAAAAAAAAAAAGGAAACAGAAGGAAGGATATACATATATATAGATATAGATATATATATATATATGTACGTACGGTTGTCGGTGTCTGGCTTTTGGGGGAGCGCTCTCTCTCTTTTCGGGTTAGTTCCTAGCTAACTGCAGTGGGTTAAGGGTGGCCTGCAGTTTCGTGCCCAAAACAACGAAGTGCTCTGCCGGAGATAACGAAGCGCACTTAAGCACACGCACACATGCGCAGCTTCGGGTGTGTGTGTGTGTGTGTGTGTGTGTGTGTGTGGGGTGGCGCCACTATATCCCTACGAAATATATTGCACAATATAAAAATTGCAGACGATGAGTGCCGAATGCGTTTGGCCGCCTCCGTTGCCGAAAGCCGAAAAGGCAAGAGGGAGGGAAAACTACAACGGGAAGGAGAAGCGGGAGCGGGAGCGGGAGGTGGGGAGGGGACTAGAAAACCTACAACAACAATGGTCGTGGAAAACTAGAGGAAAATCCACCAAACGTACGAAGCCGAGCCGAAGGACGAGCCAACGAGGAGCGAGCTAGCGCTTTCCTCGCCTGTTTTTGTGGCCGATTTTCGTCGCCAACGAATTTTCCTGCACTTCTTTTCGACGTTTTTTTTTCCAGCTTTCTTTTTTTTTGTTTTAGTTTTCCGGCACCCAACCCAACCCCGGGCCACCCGGAAAAACGATGCTGATCGAAGCTGAAGAGGAAGACAAAGACGTCGTTGGTTGGTCGGGGTTTAGGTGAGGTGTTTTTTAGGGGGCTTTCAGCGGGGTTTTTGTGGGGTTTCGGGTGGCTCTGCCTGCATAGTGTTGATAGGAAATCTCGCCTGTTGCTCCAAAACACCACCCACTCTTTCCGATTTCCACCCATTTCCACCCCGCATTTCCCCAACCAACTGTTGTTGTTATGCGGCTCATGGCAATGGCTCAATCAGTGAATCAGTGGTGGAGTTTCATTTGATTGTAATGGGAGCCCATCCACTTGTGGATTCAGGTGTGCGTGTGTGAGTGGGTATTTGGGCTTGGGTGGTGGCCATCTGTGTGCCAGACTCGGCACGGGGATAAAGGAGATTACACTAACCAAATTATATAAGCTGCAGAAAGGTAATTTTCGATGGAAGGCGGAAATGGGGTAAATATGTCTGGGGAATCAGCGTCGGTGTTGTGTTAGAAATGATTTTTTATTAGGTATCTCTATTGGAGGAGATTTTGGGGGATTTTTTAGCCAGGATTAGAGTTAATGGTGACCAGAATAATGATTTTTTTGGGGTTTTTCTGATCCCTCAAAGAAGTACAAATAAAAACTAAGATTAAGAAATTTGATTACTGCAAAATTAAGGTTAACTTCCTATAAAGAAATATATAAAAGGATTGATTAATATTTTAATGTGTAAATAAATTAAAATTTAGATATAAATATGGTTTACTTTTGTTAACTAAATTAGTAACGGATTCAAACTACAATAATTCCCATTAAAAATTAGTTATGCCTTTACAAATATTTACTTTAAATTTTCTGATAATCATATTGATGATTTTTTGTCGTTTAAGTTTATTTCTTAAAAGGTTCTATGCATATTTACTTATAACTAAAGCAAAATTTTAAAGTACTTGCCTCCAAATTCCATATAAAATATTTTAAAGTCACTCTCTATTCTATATTCCGTATTATCTTAAAGATTTCAGCCAGATAAAGCAATCACCTGAAGGCTGGCAATAAAGAACTCTGGCAAATATTATCCTAAGCTTATATTTCCTTACGAAAAAGTTTCGCTGCAGCAGAAAACAAGCCCCAACAGGGATCTAACTTGTTGCATAGCCAGTCGAGAAGAGGGAACCCCATCTCCACCAAGCATCTCCACTATCCCCCCGAACCGAATCCATTTTATTTAGTTTGTTTGCCTGGAAATCTCTCCCCTGCTTCTACGGGGTGTAAACATATTAAAAAGCCAAACTTTTCCTTTGCCTTTATTTACGAAAAATACAACAAAAAAAATTAAATAAATAGAGGGAAAAAATCTCGAATATATAGAGAAGAGAAAGAGATGCATTATAATGACGAGGAGGAGGGGTGGCCGAAAGCAACAAGCTTCACATATATATATTTTTTTCTTCCTTTCGGAAGAGAGAGCGAGTGGAAAGTGTATGTGTATTAAGAAGCAGCAGGTGTTGGGCAATATTGTGGGCCATTCCCACACCCCAGCTCAGGGTCCCTCTATGTAGTGGTTGGGTCTCCCCCACCAACCGTCTTTTTAGCCGTTTTCCCAGCCATTTCCCGCCCACTTGGCTGCCCACTCGCCCGCCGCCCACATTGCCAAACGCATCTTTCGATTACGCCAACAACAAGCAACAATGCAGGAGGCGAAGAAGGAGAGAATAGCGTTGCAGGCGCCGCTGTCGGCGTTGGCTTTCCCACCTCCCAAGCCGCACCCACCCGCTTCTCGATTTCCCTCACCCTCGTCCCTCCCTCAATTTTTCCACCCACCGTCTTTGACTGTAAGAAGGCATTTTTACGCCAGAGGATGCAACAAGCGACGAGGACAACGTCGCGTCGCCTTCTGTGTCTGTGTGTGTGTGTGTGTGTAGTCTGCTGGGTGGGTGGCCCAATCCTGGCCAGCATTTCATGGACTACGCAATAAGCACTCCACCTACTTTCCAGCAGCAGACAAACTATTTCCCTCCTCTATACCGTGTAAAGGATATGCTGGGCTCAAGGATAGTTTGTAATCGAGAGGATTTTAAGAAGAGCTGGGATAAACCTTTAAAGAGATATTATAATCGAAATTTGTATGTTTATTTTCCTAAATTCTTTATTTCTCTATTCTAGATTTAAGGAAGAAAGTTTAATAAATGTTCATTTAAACTTAATTAACAATTTGGGAAACGAAATTTTAAAAATTTTGTATAATTTGTTACATTTTGATGTGACTAACACAATAAATATCAGTTTTTATCTCTAGCATTAGGATACAAAATAAACGAAATGAAATGAAATACATACTTTCTTAAAAAATACAATAACATTAGCTGAAATAGTATCCGAATCACTCGGAGATCTAGTCTTAGCTTTATTACCTTTTGGGACACTAAAATTCCCAACCAATTCCAGCATATCATTTTATGCGGTGTAATACCTCCAAAAGAAACTGATGATGACAGCGATCCCCACACTCCGAACTAATTATATATTAATCAGAAACCGAGTCTCTATAAAGAACATTCTTTGAATTTAAATACAGGGTATCCCCATCTTCGACACCCTCCCACCACAAAGTCTCTCCTATTTTTTTGCGTTTTGGCTTTGCCTTGCTCTTGTTGAATTTTTTCTGGCGGTTTTTAGGTTACATTTTTACGAGTTTTCTCCACTTCCACTGCCACTTGTTGTTGTTGCTGTTGTTGCTGCGGGACGAGGATGACGCTGCAAGCGCCGAAGGAGTCCTTCGTCCTTCGTGTGAGGCAGCCAAATTCGTGGTGTGTGTGTGTGTTGAATAGAAGCGCCACAAGTGGGTGAAACACGGTGCGAGTGAGAGGGCCAATACGGCTAAAGGGAGAGAGCTATAGAGGGGGGGCAACCAAAGAGGGAGACAGACCATAGTTTGGTGCATGCATGCCACTTCCCATCCGCCAGCCCGGTTCGGTTTTCTGGGCCCTGTTCTGGGTGCACAGAAATTGGAAAATAGATTTTTTGGTTGGTTGCCTTTGGCCGGTTTCTTTCTTTGCTGGCCACCTCTCTTACTTTTTTTTCTTTTCTTATTTCTTTTGGCATTTTTTCTGGGTGAGAAAAGAGGGGAGTAAGTGCACCCGGAAAAATTATTAATGAAAACGTTTATTGCTCACTTATTTATTCAAATTACATTGGGTTTGAATTTTGACATAACAATAGAAATTTTGAAATTTGTGTACTATTTTTTAAGCTTAGTAAAAGAGAAAATCTTAAGAAAATTATTTTTTTATATTTTTATTATGTGTTTCTAAATTTCTAATTAATAGTATTTAATTACAAACACCTCCTCCTAAATATCTGAGGTGTCCATATCCCTACTACGTTTTTTTTTTCCCCGTGTGAGTGCTGATGCTGGTCAACCGGCCGTTCGTCCTCGCCAGGAAGTCAGGAAGCTTGAGGTGGACTTTGGGTCTCCGGCTGCAGCAGCAGCAGCAGCAGGAAGGGTTTGATTGAGAATTTGCCTGGGTTCAAGGTATGGCCACTACCAGGACAATGTGCGTCACCCCCTAAAACCAAACCAAAACCAAAACCCAAGCCACCAAGCTGCCCTCGCAAGACGCAGGCCAGAATTTTTTTCCGCTGCACTTTCTCCTTGCGATGGACGGAAAAAATGAAGCGGAAGCACGAAAAAGCACAAAGTTAATGCGAAAGTGGGAGGGGTTTCAGCCAGGCTAAGGGGGTTTTTGGGAAAGTTAGCATAGCGGAAGCGTGGGGCGCCTCTGAGGGAGCTATAGGAGGAGCTATGAGGGCGCCAATATGGCGCTAAGGACATTGGGCAAAATGCACTGCAGGAAAAAATTGCACATTATATAGTATGTGTGTGTAGGTGTGTGTGTGTGTGAGGAGAAGGCAAAACAGCAAAACACACAAAAACAAAATGGCACAAAAAAGGAGGAGAGAACAAAAAAAAAAGTGTAGTCAACGCTGGCTGGCTGGGAGAGAGAGGGGGATGGATGGCCTGGTGTTTGGGTGCTTTTTAGGGGGCTGGGAAATTGGGGACTGGGCGGCTGGGGGGTTGAGGGTGGCAAAAATTGGGTGAGCTTCGAGTTTGAGTCTGAGTTTCGAGCAGCAGCAGCAGAGTTTCTGCCAACTGCGCTGCCGCCTCGTTATTTTGCTGCTGCATTTGATTTTCGTGCTGAAAAAGTTTCGTGTGCTCGAAAAAAGTTTCGTCGCTTCGTTGACGTCGTCGCCATTGAGCCAGCCACCCCCCGGAACACCCTCTTCTAGCTGTGTGTGTGTGCTGAATGGCATTTGGGAGGCAACTTGGGTTTGGGTCCTTGCAGCAACATTTGGCTGCACTCGGTTGGCTGGAAGGTTGGCTTGGCTCCTTCTCGCAGTTTTTGTGGGTGTATCGGGCATTTTTGTCGAATTTGTTGCTGCTGGTGCTGGGGGAAAAGGCGGGCGGGCAAAGCAGCGACGTCAGCGTCGACAGCGACTGCACAACTATTTTTCCCGTGCATTTGGCGTCGGCATTCGGTTGGCATTGTGCAACAAGTGAGTTTGGCAGCAGCCACCAGGACGAAAGGACACGATTCCAATACGAATACGAATATTTCGGCACTATTTAGGCAACCAAAAAAATAAAGGAAGCCTTCATAATCATTTGATTTGATTTGAAGCAACAGTTGGCGCCAATTCGCGACAAAGTGTTGTGAGCTTTTGTGGGCTCGCCGTCGCCCTCGTCGTCGACGTCGTCGTGTGTGTTTATGTTTTTGTGGAAATTTAATTAAAGACACCATCTCGCCATCGTCGTGGTCGTCGTTGTCAAGTGCAACGAGATAATTTATGTGTAGGCGTTTAATTAAAGCGATCACACAACCATTTGCATACTGCAAGTGGCCGAAAGGGACGCCAGACTGTGGTTAGAATAGAGACGGCAGGCTGATAAGTGTGGCATATGTCGGTCGATGCGGTGTGTAAACGCTTAATTGAATTGACTGAATGAAGCAGCGAATTTTCCGTGTTTTTTTTTCGGTTCTAATTGCATGTTCGAGATGTCGCGTTGCCACCAGGTGAGTGAGTTAGTGGGAAAATTTATCACAAAAAGTTCTATTCATTTAGTGAGTGAAAGAAGGGTTTCGCTATTTACAGCTTTAAAGCTTACTTTAATAATCCTTTATACGAAGTCTTAAGTAATCATTAAATTACAATTTTTTTAAGCTTATTAATTTATTTAAAGCTTATCAGAAGACATACAATATTTTTCTGAATAAAATCTCTTAAACTGTGAGCCTCACGTAAGCTGTAGAAAATATTTTTATATTAAGCTAAATTTTTAAATATATTAAATAGGATGAATATAATTCTTCACAATTAATTTTTTTGAAATAAAGCCAACCATTAAGCTAAATATCAAACTCTACATAAATTAATAAAAGCAAAACGAAAAATATCACTTCCATCCAAAAATAATTAAGTATTAATTATATAAATATCCCACCTATTTTAAAGGAATTTTTCTGAAAGTTTTAATAAAAATATAGTTCTTTCAAAAGGTTGTTATTACCTTTAGCGTACAATATTGAAGTAGTTTAAATTAGTGGTCCTAATAAAATAAAACAAATGTTCAATGTAAAACATAGCTAGCAGAACTATAATTTAAATTAACCATAATAAAATAATATTTGATAAGCAAAATGGAACTCGAACTAAAAAATACATACTCCAATACTCCAATACTCCATACTTAATGCATGAACTTCCAAAAGCAACGTTCAAGAATACCTAAACTTCACCCTCGTAACCCTATCACTTTCTCATAATTCATTTAGTAAGCATTTATGTTAGCAATTTATTCACAACAAACATGCCCAAATAACAATTTTCACCAAAGTATTCCAAAGGCAATAGTTCACCTAGCAAAATGCCTCTCGACACATATGCAAATCTATTAATTCTCTCAAAAAGTTTTGTTGAAAACTTACAGACCATAAAAGCCATTTATGTAGCAATTTGCACAACAAACGACAGCAAACGAAAAATCCAGGGAACTTGTAAAACTATTAAAGCACCCAAATAAGAAAAACAACCTCTGAGAGGGGAAAACTTGCAGAACTCGGCTCGTTGACAGATTGTGGAGAAACACTTGGCAGAAACACTTGTAAAATATGCACAATACACCCGAAAAAAGAGAGGAAAAAACAACTCCAAGAGGTAGAAGGAATTTTTGCGTACAGTTAAAAAAACGTAAAGAATATATTCGAGTATTTTGAAATTAAATTATTTAAAATTAACTAGTTTTACATCAAAAACCAGCATCATAAACCTTATCCTAAGATTTAAAGGACTAATTTAAATGGCAGATTAAAGATTTATTAAGGGATTTTGTGCAAAAATAATTATTCTTTATTATTTAACCTTCGTTATGGCCTTACTTAATTTTCATGTGACAATAAATTGCATAAACTTGCTTATCTGAATTAGGAAACCTTTAAAATATTTAAGATATTATTTCTTCACACTTCCTTTTCTCTCTGCATGTTTGCATGGGAATTCTTCCACCGAAACTCCTCTGAACAAACCCCAAAAAAAGAAAAGAAACCCAAAAAAGCACAGACAAAACCATGTAGATGGCAAAAGTCAAAAGGAGCAGCGACGGCGAGGAAGCGGAAAATGCTACTACGACACTGATGACGACGTGGCGCAGACGTTTGTGTTTGACTTTGTAACATCGTTACACAACAACAAACTAGCGCACTTGTTGCATAAGTCGCACACACAGGACATACACACACACACACACACACACACAGGCACAACAAGTGGCAGCATAAACACAACGCACAAAAGTATGCAAAGAAAGCACTTCACACGTTCTAACAACGCAGTCGCCGCAGGGGTTTGGTGTTCGCTGCTCGCTGGCGTTTTCGGGGAATGGTAACTTTTCACTGGCTCATGTATATATTTTTTGGGAAGGGACTGGGGGTGGGAGTTTCCCGGCTGCTGCGCCACTCGCGGCACTTTCGGCGATTTTCGTCGAATCCCTCGCGCTGGAAACATATACGATTGTGCGGAGGAGCAGGAGCAGGAGGAGGAGGAGACAAGAGGGTTTCCTACCCGGTTTTCCACCAAACACGCGAAGCAACAGTTGTCATCTGTCGACAACTTGTTGTTTGTTGCGGCTCTCACTCCCCATTTTTGAGTTCCTCTAAGCAGCTTTCAACAGGTAACTCGGGGAGATAAGTTTGGGGAAACCTAGATATCATAATAAAAATATTTTGTTTTATCTGAAGCTCTTTCTAATCTTAAGTTCTTGATATCCTTAGCTGGCAATTTAAAGATCTCATAGCCCTTGGCTATCTAGTAAGCCCTACAAAAATACCTACACGAAAATGATTTTACTTTTCTTGCACCCCAAAAAAAAAATCCTCTTTTTTGTTTTTATCTTCCAAAAAAAGGAATATGACAACTTCCAGACCAAAAGCAATTTTTTTCCTACTTCTCCCTTGCCATAAGCTCCCCCAAAAAAAAGTCTAGGATTTTTCTTACTTTTTTATTTTTTTGCTTGTGGCACTTGTGGCGCTTTCAGCTCCTTGGTGGCAATTGCTTTTGTGCGGACACTACAAACTGTACTTCCGTTTTATCTGCTGCGTCTTTGTCTGCAGCAGACAAGGGATAGCAGTGAGCAGGGTTAGGGGGCTGAGACGACATCTAATCGATAAATATTCAGCACATTGCTTGTAAAAATACATTGAAAATGCATTAGACTTTGGCTCAGTGGCATGAATTTTAATAGCAGCCATGATGCAGCTTCTACGTATTCCTTTTCGTATTATTTCCCGATATTTTTTCACTCTGTTCACCCCCGTTTTCTTTTCTTTTTTGTGTTTTTGTTGGTTTAATTAAGCTGAACTCTGGTTCTAGCTGGCAGCTCTAATGTGGAAATCGTGTGCCATAAATTTTCAGAATAAATACGAATACGAGTGCGACTATGAACTGCGGCTGAATTGACAAGCCAGCCAAGTGCACAATTTCTAAGCGCTCTCCCAAGGTTGACAAGGCTAAAAATCGACTAGGAATAATGGAGAAATCCAGTTAACTTTTTTTTGTAGCAAAACGCAATCAAAACGCTGCAAGTCAAATGCCATTTGCCGGCCACTAATCAAACGTAACGAAATTGCCAACATAAACACGCTTAAAGAATGAATGAGACTGGGGGACTAGAGAATTGAGACCCGAGAATTGAGACCCGAGAGCCGGAGACAAGTTCGCCTTGAGGTTTCGCCAAAATGGCGTTGCAACGGTAAAAGGCGACCGGTGGTTGGGGTTAAGAAGGCAGAGGGGCAGCAGCAGTGGGTTAAGTCGCTGACGTCTGTTCGTTATATGGCAACGACAACGACAACGGCAACAACTTGTTGTGCGACATTTTATGCGGAAGCAAAAAACGCCAAGAACACAACAACGGAAAATTCAAGTTGAGAGTGGAGAACAGCCAACTGACGGGCCACGATGCGTATACGTGATATGTCGCACTCGTTACGCGATCAACTTACGATTTTGGTAGATCAAGCAAACCAAAAAAAAACTTTCTAAAACCGTTTAATCGGATTAAAAAATTTGCGATTAAGTGTTATAGTTCATATCAAATGCATTCGAATGAAAGTAGCAACAGATTTGGTAGTGATTCATGATTTTTGCTTTATTTTGTTGGAAAAATTAAAAAAAAAAAAACTAATTCCACCTAATAATGATTCATAGTTTTATATAAATAAAAAAGAAGCTACTTTTAGGTAGATTAGTCATATAAAGTACTCAAAAACGAACTCAATAATAATTATTATTGTGTAATCTTTACATTTTTCAAGCTGAACAAGAAACCTTACTAAGAAGCTGAACCTTGGTCTCCATATGGTTTATTTTATCTGCAAACTTTCGTCAGAATTTTCAATTTTGATCGAAGGCAATTGGAATCAATAAGCAACAAAAACCGCTCCCCTTTTTGCTGAATCACTCGCTCCAATTGCACTCACTTCCATTTGCTGCAATGCAAGGCAAGGCAATGCAAGCTGATAACCGATAATAGTCGTTGCAACAAATTGCAATAGCAAAATCTAAGAAATTTCCAATATATAAATACATATATAATCGAACGTTTTAAGATTGTAGCCTCCCTCCCTTCCATAAATAAGCGAAAACAAAAACGGAGTGTAATTGATTAAAGAATTGTAATCAGCAACAGGCTGGCAATATTGCAAAAATACACCCCGGTATTTGTGTACGCATTATATTTTCGTATATATGTATATATAGAAGCTGATTCGATTAAAGATGTTGTAAAAGAAAAAAATCACATGTCCCAATAGCTTTGGTGTGGCAACAAAAAATGAGTTGTGTCTGTTGGCGAAATGTAAACAAAAGCCCAACGATAAGCGAGGGCTGGACGATCAAAAAGCGTTCATCTACTATCCGGAAAATGTAGAAACGTAGTTCTAGCTATCTACGGTGGTTACTCGCAATTTAGAACGTATTGGGTTAGAGTTACTCTTTTTGCGAAATGAAGAACCATTTTTTTAGGTTTAGTATAAATATAAATACCTAAAATATTTATAAATAGGAAGAACTAAAAGGTTCTTCCAAAAATGAAGCAAAATTTATAAGAATTACCTCTATTATAATATTTTAAATATTAAAAGTAATCCTATTATAGTTAATAATGACTCATCCTTAAAGAAAATGCTTTTATAAAGGTGACTCTTGATGTAGTTTTCTCCACAAACTTTTATTTATAATACACTGTTTGACAATTTAATATTTGCATTTATTTCTTCTTAAAAAAAACCATGAAAATTCCTTTTAAATTAATTAATATAAAATTCTCTTTGTAAATGGAATCACTGGAGTTGAGAAATGTTTCATTTATTGATATTTTTGTAATATTTATTAACAACAATTGATGATACTTTATTTCTGATAAAATTTGTGATATTATAAGAAAAATAACATATAACTTAAATAGGTTTAGAAGTTTTACAAGGGAATAAATATTTATTTCTACAAAAGCTAACCCAAATTTTGTGTTATATTAAAATAAATTTATCCGCAATAAATCAAATTGATCAAAGAGGAAGAAAGGCAGCTAGAAAACTGGGGAAAAGTCAATGTGCTTTCGGTTGCAGCATTCATTCGCAACGCACATGACTTTGCAACTGTTGCGCTCTCGTTGTTGTCACTGCATTTACTGCTATTGTTGTTGTTCCAGCAGTGCAGTGGCAGAGCAAGGGCCCTCGCTCTCTCACTCACTCTCTTTTTGCACTTTATGAGATAATACCTTGAACGTGCGTCAGTCGTCAGGTCGTTGGCGTTTTACAACTGAACTACAATTGCGAGATATATACTCGTATTCATTGTGGGATTTGGAGCTTACAAGCTAAGTGAAATGAAAAGTGGAAACTGTGTAAAGATTTGCCGGAAAAGTGCGCAGTTCTTAGGGGTTCTGATCTCCATATCAGCCGGTACTCTCGGGCACTATCATCTATTTGGAATTAGTCATCTGTCAACACAGATAAAATGGCACGTTCCACCATTTTGGACAATCTAACTGCGCACTTAGAAAGAGACACCCGAAAAAAAGAGGAGAAAGAAAACAGAGGAGAAAAAAGCGCCAAAGAGAGCAGAAAAAGAGATTCTGACTCTGAGGCTTATCAGTGCAATATTTAAACTAAACAAAGCCCAAGCAAAGTTCATTAAATGTAACAAAATGGGGAAAACACAAAAAATAAGAAATCATTAAGGCTCATTTACATGCCTTTACTTTCCACTCGACTCAAGAGAGGAAAAGCAACGTTCTTGAGTGCAACAAGGCGCACTCGAGTGCTTGAAGAGAAACCCACCACAGGAGAGAGAGAAGGCGAGGAGAAGCACTGCCACTACCACTGCTTTTGTTAATGAGCAGGAAATGCAGTTTCTCAAGCCGAATTGGTGAGTTAATGCGTTTTGAGTGAGTGCCGCTGTCTTTATTTATTTATTACAGGGCACTTTTTTGTTGTTTGCGGGCTTCTTACACTTTTTGGAATTATTTGTTAAGTATTTTTGAGAGTTTTGTAATATTAAATAAATAAATTAATTGCGATTTTAGTGCTTAAAATTAAAATGATATACATTTCTTATTAATAAGTTAGTTTCCTATAAATATTTAGCCGAATGATGTTAAAAAATATATTTTTATTAAAAAATATATATATATTTAGAAAACTCCCAAAATCCGAGAATTTTGCCTTAAAAAAAAATGCATTTTTATGCCAAGTTCTCGCCCGCTCTTTGAGTGTGTTCTTCTCTTTTTTTACACCACTCCCTCTGCCTGCAAAACCGCCCAAAAAAAGGCAGCTAATTGCTGTGACGGCGACAGCGCAGCGGCAGAAATGCACTTTTTTCCATACGCTAGTGTGTGTGCGTTAAAAAAGCGACAAAAAAATGTGTGGTGAATAAAGGCTGAGATATTCTGGTGTGTGTGTGTGCGAGTGCTGGCATTGTTCTAGCGGGGATTTTGCCAGTGTGTGTGTCTCTAGGTTGAGTGACTTTATCGTTGTATTTAATTCTTGTCAACAAAACACACCTTTGTTGAGGTTATGGAATATTATTAAATATTTTTTTGTAAGGATTCAGGAAAGTCCTTGGGATTTGCCTTAGGTTAAGTGGAATTTTCGGCAGCTTTTCGCGCAGCTTGAGCCATATTTTTTATCAACGCGCGCTGCTGCAACTGCATTTGCAATGCACTCGCTCTCGCTCTCTTTGGGGCCGCTCTCCCGCTCTCCCGATACCCCGTTTTTACCCCGCTCTACTCCTAAAGTTCTCGCGTCTGCGCTCTGTGAAAATAACTCAAAGGCTCTCGCCCCGCTCTCTCTAGCTCGGTTCTCTCAGCATTCTAGTTTTTGCAATATGCAGTTTTTCGCGCGACGCCGACGTCACTTCGGAGCTGGTGTCTTCGTGTTGTTGTGATATAATTTCGCAGTCGGCTTCGGCAGTCGCATAAACACAACGCATCCGATATGCAACGGAACGCATTTTCGGACGCGGCCCGAGTCGTTCCGAGGTGTAGCGTCCGCCGATCGCGTATATCAATCGTAAAGCATTAAGCGCATCGCCCATTTACACGCAGTCGGCCACTGGCGAAAATCCAGACGAAATTATAGCCAAATTTTGATAAAAAAAAACGACAATTGCCGAAATTCGATATTCGAAATTAGATTTCGGATCGCTGTAAAACCAAATAAAGTGCATAATTTAGTCCCTAAATAATGTATTTAGGATAAGAAAAACTTGAAATGACTGACAAAAATGCATAGCATCTACAAAATAAAGGGCTTACAAATGTTAAATTAATTTTAAACCATTCATAAACAACAGTTTATAAAAAAAAATACTTACAACCTAACCAAACAAGTTCTAAAACCAATTTAAAGTGAACGAAAAATCTCTAAATAATTATTATTAATAGAAAAACTGTTTAAGAAAATATAAAAAGAAAAAATCAATAAAAATGTAACCTATAATCGGAAATATGGTATTTTATACTTAAAACATAAACGATCGAATATCGATATAAAAAGAACTTTGGGTTTTACTAAAAACTTGAATAAATAAAGTGGTTTTACAAGTAATTCTAATAAAAACAAATCAAACTTGGGAGACTCATAATGTTTCGCCCTAAAAACCGCAAACACTCAACAGCTTATAAAAAATTTAATAAAAAATTCATAACAAAAAAATTGAAGAAAAACAAAGACGCGAAAATTTAAAAAGAAAAACTTGGGCTTTTTTCACAACTTAAAACCGAAATAAAGTGCATTCTTAATAAATAATACAATCTTCACTCCAATTCAAACTTTGGAATATACCAAAAACCACACTTGATTATAGAAACTCCATAAATCTTCCATACAAATCATAAAATACATGTAAAATCTCTCGGTAACTTTAAAAATATATTTTTTAATTCGAAACGGAGTGAGAGTTTTCCATGAAAAGCTAATAAAAACTCTAGTAAAAAAAAAAAAAGTACAAAAATTATATATAACACGTATACGCCATGTGTGTCCGTGTGATTTTTACGCACAATCATCATAATCATCATCGACATCAATCGCCCGCGTTTGTTTGATTTTTTTCGGCATTAATTTAAATTGCAATCGCCGCTTGTCTCTTGTTTTCCTCACACATGTGTGTGAGCGTGAGTGTGTGCGTGTGCGAGAAACGGTGACGCCGATGCCGCTGCCAACGCCGGCGTCGCTGCCGCGGTTAACGGCAACGCCGGCGTCGACGTCGGCGCCGCTGTCGCCGCGCTGTCATGCAAAATGCGGAAAAGTTTTTTTCGCGCACTCGCAAAATTTTTATAGAATGCATTTTTATTTCGGTCTTTTGGTTGAATAGTTGCATTGCCCAGCTCAAGTGCGTGTCTCCGGTTGATTGAATAAGAGTGTGCCTGAGCGACTGTGTGTGCGTGTGTGTGTGTGAGGGTGTGTGAGGGTGTGTGTTTGGCTGTGAGCCTTAATTAACAAACAAAATATTAAATAACAATTTCGTGAGAAAACATAGGAATGCCCAAAAACAACAATAGTGAAAAGTGACAAGAAATAAAATCAACCAATGTAATTATTATTATTAACAAGAAATTAATAAAATAAAATATAAACTCAAAGTTTAGGACCTTAAAATTTTCAAAAAATAATAAATTAAACCAAAACAATACACTTAAACCAGATAAATTATTAAACATAATAAAAATAAACAACAAAGAAACTTCAAGCTTGCATTGCACTTCCCTTACTAAAACTTCAGGGCCTTATTTTATGAGCATGCCAAGAACATAACAAAAATCCGGAAAACCAATTCAAACCATAATTAAATAAATAATGAAGGCCAAGTGTTGAATACAAATATACAAATCCTTGAAACCATAATAAATTCAAACGTATTAAACTATCAAGAAATATGCGGAACGAAAATCTAGAAGAATGAAAATCGACTAAGACATTTAATAAAAAATAAAACACAATATCTGCAATAGAACCCATTAAAAACCATCGAAAAATTCATCAACGCACTGCATTTCATATATTAATAATGCCGACTTCGATTCTCGTTCTCTGCACCCAAAAAACTTGGCTCAAAAAACAATGCCTGGAATCTTCAGAAAAAAAAAGATCCCAAAAAAATAGATTGAAAAGAAGGCGAAAACGGGAGAAAAAAAACCACAAAGGCAGCGGCATACAAAATGAACTGTAGCCAAACTTCTGAAGCAGCAACAGTAGAACAAAACAAACAAAGTACCCAAAAAAAAAATAATAGAAGGGGCTAAGAGTAAAGCAGGAACCGATGGTAGGAGAAGAGCAGCGCCGTAGATGAAGAAGAAGTAGTAATAAAGTGTGTATTTTTTCGGGTGGCTCGACGTCGTCGCCAACTTTTCTGTTTTTCTGTGCAGGCAAATGTAACAAATTTTTGTCAGTTTCAATTTTCGTCAGGAGAGTCCCAGCCCAGCCCAGCCAGCCAGCCAGGCCAGTCCAACTCCCCCACCGCCAAGCACCACCGCCCATGACAATGGCCAGGTCGGTCGCCAGTCTCCAGTTGCTGGCATTTACTTTGCCGTCGGGCTTGGCGCACAGCATAATGAACAAAAACTAAGAGGGAACAGAAAACAAAAACGGAAAAAATCCAAGGGAGGGCTAAAATCAACTCCCAGATATGCTAGACAAAAAAAATGGCAAATTAAATAGCCGAAAAAAATGTAGCTGCAGCTGCGCAACATCAATTGGAATACCCCTACCAGAAAGTTTAACCCTCACCTCATTCGCCAGTACCCCGAAAAAGAACCCATCAACTGACCAAGCTAAACACAGAAAAAAATCTTCATTTGAAGCCATCAATGTCTACCACATTTTATAGAACAAAAGTAAAATTGTATAAGGACCAGTTCAATGCATTATTTTGGTCCGAGAGATCGACAGATGATTGAGAGCAAAATATATTAAAATAATCAAAAAGTAAATGTAACAATATCCTTCAGAAATTATCTACCAAAACTTTTATAAAGATCACCTAAAGAGGAAATATTTGTTTATTAAAACCAAATAATACAAAATGTAGATTTCTTCTTATAAATACAATCTAAAACTGAGTTAGGCTAGCAAAAATATTATTTAAATATTTTGTTTTCCGTGCAGAGCATCCATTTGATTTTCCTTGCTTCCTTGGCTCACCTTCCGTTTGGTTTTTTATCCCAGCTTCTGCTTTATTATTTTATTTTACGTTTTTTGGAACATCCTTCTCTGCCTTCCCCCGCCGTCGACCCACGAAACTTAAATTACTATTTACAATGGTATTTTTTTGGTTGATTTTTTTGTTTTCTTTTTTTTTCTGCTCAGAACTTGCCAGGCGATATATATATATAAATTTTTTATTCGCATTTTTCGCTGCCATAAACTTTTTTTAAGCTCAACTTTGGGGGAAGGATGGGAAATATGGGGGGAAAACCAAGTTG
Organism: Drosophila tani; assembly: GCA_008042535.1. NCBI lineage: Eukaryota > Metazoa > Arthropoda > Insecta > Diptera > Drosophilidae > Drosophila > Drosophila tani. The sequence continues at coordinate 391,957 of VNJO01002285.1, read as the reverse complement.
AAGCTGTGCTCTGCTGGCTAATTTCATTTCGGGCGAGCTCAGTTCATTTTTTTATGCAGCTGCGTTCAGAAATTCCGATTAAAATCAAATCATCTCCAGCGGCGTATCGAGAATATATTTTAAAATAAAATAAAGATCTCGCCATTAATCAGACTGCCGGATATTCGATAAATCCATTTCGTAGCATTCTTTAAATAGCTTAAATATTTGTCAGATACGATAATTATCTCCGGAGATTTTCATGCATTCTCAGTTTTTTATCGCCACAAAAAGTGCAGTGAATGAGATCATTTCGGCCACACGTTCCTCTCCGTTGCTTCTTTTACCAACGTTTTCCATATTTCCACCTTTTTTTAGATATTAAACAAAATCAACAACTACAGTAGCAACAACAACAACAGCAGCAACACTTTTGTTAGTAAATTTATGTTGAATTAAATACGAAACAAACCACATAAAAAAGTGCAATCCAAACAAAAAAAAAACAAATATTAACGTTAAAAGAACTAAAAAGGAAAATAATTAAAAAAGTAGCCATTACTTTTGAATTATTTTTAATGCAAAACGGAAAAGGTTCATATAATAAAAAAGCAAAAAATTAATATAATACATGAAAAAGCCTTTTGATAATACACCATATCAAAGAGCCAAAAATTAAATGCAGGAAAAATAATTAAAATAATTAATACACAAGCGCAACTGTCAAAAAATCTACAACAACACAAAGTGCAACAACCAACAACAACAACAACAGAGAGAAGTGGAGGAGTACAAACAACAACAAAAAATCACACAATTGCCGCTGTCTGTAAACTGAACATGCAAAAAAAAATCCACCAAATATAATACAAAAAAAAAAGCCCAAAAGAAAAATTCGCGTTTCATTTTCACGCGCTGCATATTATTTACTCTGTGCTCCACATATATAAAAATCTACAACAACAGATAAATACAACAAACCAATAGCCCAAAAAAAAAATATATAAAAAAGAAATGAAAATCCAGCAACAACAATAAAAATTTGCCTGCATTTCGCCTTTTGTGAACGAGAGAATTTTTATTGTATATAAAAATTATATACACCGCCGGGAGGAGCTGCAGCAACCCACTCCAGCACTCAAAGTGGAGAGTGGCAACCCTGCTCTTTGAGCTGCTGTAAATTGCTCTGCAGCAGCGCAGCGCAGCAACAGCAGTGCAGCAGCAGTCGCAGCAGCAGGAGCCGCAGCAGCCTCATCCGCAGCAGCATCAATTTGTCTTTTGGGCAGAGATAATTTAAGACAAATATATGTGATGCTATGCACATCAGCAGCTATGAAATATGTACGTATTCCGAATTGCTCCTCAAATAATCGCCAATAAAATTTTAAATAGATTTAATGGCTAACTATAATTAATTGCTCATTAATAATAATGCCGCTTGTGATTAGTTGGGCAGAAATATATCCCTAAGAGCGATCCTTAGAATTCGTATAAATCAATTAGCGAATAAAACAAATTGTTTATCTCTTTATTGAAATGGTTTAAATGTGTTTATAAGATAAATTACAAATTATAAGCACTTATTTTTCTAAACGATAAAAGCAAATTCAGTGTTAAGCCTAAAAACATTATCAGAAATATAAACAAGCTTTTTATCAGTTTTAATGGTCTCAAAGCTGAGACTTTAATACTGAAAAATTAGTTTGTTATCTCTTAAAAGCAAATATATCAAATAATATATAAATCATAATACGAAATTCTGTTTCGCAAATAAAAAGGTTAACAATCTTTATTCCGTAACATTTTCGAATTTCATGAAAAACCCTTTCTCCTTCACTCGCAGTTCAAGTTCTACGATCGCTTATCGATCGGTAAACCCCTAAAATTACATGAATATATACAATAATAAATTCATACAGATATATGCAATATATGCCTCATTGACATTGTCCTTCAGTGACAACAACAGCGACGGCGATGTACGAAAGCGAAATGTGTAAACAAAGATACACAATGGGCGGCGGTGGGAGGGGTCGTTAAGGGGGGGACTGGAGAAGGTTGGGGTGGCGAAAGGGAGGAGACTATCAGAGGCGTCACAATGCGATCGCCGCAAGTACAATTACATTGAGCAATACTTAAGGACAGAAGTTCAAGCAACTGTCGAGTGCACGTCCATAGATACATGCACTGCGACAATCACAGTTTGGGGAAATAATTATGAATTATTCATAGGGATTCTTGATGAAATAATATTTTATCTAAAATATTAAGGAATGCAAGGGATGTCTCTTTCTTAGAAAAATAATTCACTTTTATTTACTTTAATTACATACAAAATATCGTAAACTTTTCTGCTTATACCTTGCCTAGATATACATCATATCTGAGCCTCATTGATTCATTTTTTCATTCACTCACCCAAATTCTTCTCGCTGCTATCACTAAGCGGAAGCCCTGAGATACAAACGTTTCTCTTAAATTTCTCTGCGTTTCGCAGTGCCAAAGATTATCAAATTTGATTCACACAACAATGTGCGGCCATAATCTCTGCCCAATCTGAACAATCTGGAGCCGAGTCTGTGCAGCGGCGGCTCTTATCAGCGGGGCCCTGACGCAGCCGATTCTGACCCAAATTACGACAGCTTTGGCTCGCCTCGTCGAGCCTGATACGTGGCGAAATCTCAAAAAATACAGCAACAATAAATTTAAGCAAGAAATTATTGAACAAAAAAATATACGAGTATACATATACAAGTACTTGCAATCGCGCAAACAAAAAAGAAAAAATAAAAAAGCGAGCAACAAGAACAACAAGCGGAAACATTTTGCGCTTTCTTATCAAGGCATACGAAATTGATTTTATTTTGTTGCTGAAAATTTGCGCCACGAACGAAAATTCGCACTGCCTGTGCCAAGTGTGGAAATATATATACTAGGAACTGGTATATATATATTCTTAAAAACAATATACTCTAGCTATAGTGTATATATATAAATATTGATAGTTGTTGTGCACGATTCGAGTCGAGTCAACGCATAGTTCAAATTATCGCAATTTCAGTTCTTTATATTATATATTTTACTATATTTATTTCCACAAAATAGTTACAGCTGATAACGAGGTGCGGCTGCATCGGGCTGCTTTCCATATAAAGTCGTAAAAAATATATATAACATGATTTCCCCATTACCGAGAGGAAGTTAAAAAAAAAGAAATCAAAGCGATTGAACCTTACCACATGCTTGTGTGATATCCACCCAAAAAATGAAATCACTTGCATGATTGCTTATGCTCTGACTCAGGTTCTTTGTGATTAATCATTGTTATTTTTTCGGTGGCTTATTTATAAATTATTATTTATTCATTTTTTGGTTTGATTTTTGGAGAAAACAAAGTTCAGTTTCGTTCTCCAAGCCGCAGAAAAGTGGCTTATTTTCAAGGCTGATCAAATTTCGTTTGCCAAATGGCCTGCAGCTGTTTTGGGCCTTTTTCTTTTTGCTTTTTTTACTAGATAGTGGACACTCAAAAAGTGTTTACCATTTGGCCGAAAGATAACACACATTGCCATAACGACAATAAAAATAATAAAAGAGGTGTTGTAAATACAAATGCAATGCTGCGTAAACAGAAACGAAAAACAACAACGTGACAAATGTGTGAACATTAAATATACGTTTATTAACAACAAAAAGAAAACGAAAAAAGCTGAGAAAAAACCTAAAATAAACGAAATCAAGCGCTAAAAAAACGCTTCTGCTGACTTGGCTTGAAATGGCTGGAAAAGAGAAAGAGACGAGGGAGAGGAAAGCGTAGTCTATTACTTGGCGTTGGCCACACACGTGGATAATTCAGTACAGAGCGTTTAATAAGTTTAAGACGTATTCTTCTGAGCTCTAGAATTTTTCTCACAGGAAACTGTATTATTTTTATGTGAATCTGATGGGAAACTCTTTTCATTTGGTTCATTAAGCTTCCTGAAAATAGGATAATCAATGAAAATTAAATGCCAATTAGTTTTAAGCGAGTAAGCTGTTAATTTCCATTAACTAAACATTTATTTTCTGGCCTAACTAAATAAAACCTCATTAGGCTTTCCCGTGTTCCCCTTTCACTCGGCTGGGTTATAGCCCATTTTTATTCCTTTTTATCTTATCTCCTGTGTGACCGAAACGCACTGTATTTGGACCATAATTAGCTGACGTGCATAGGCCGGGGAACAAGGCACATTTAATGCCACAACAAATTCACAACCATCAATGTCTGCGGTGGCAATCTCTTGCCAATCCAGCAAACATTTAACAAACGGAAACAGCTGTCTCGTTCTCGGTCTCGTTCGAGCTCTCATTCTCGTTCTCCTCCTCCTGCTCTTCCCGATCTTGGCCCAAAGGCCTTTTAGCCCTGGCAGGAGAGGCATCTGCATATGCCAAAAGGAAGCTGCTACCAAACACTCACACATGGATCCTAGAACTGCAGCCGGCTGGTCAGAACCTGCAGCGAAAATAATACACAAAAAAAGTAAATTGGCAACTAGAATTAATGGGAAATATTCCAGGTTAAGGGTAACCTTAAAAAAATAAAAAATTAATTATAAATATTAAGAAATCGAATGTGATCCCAAAACCTATCTCAGAGTTTCATTTTCAATCTTATTTTGTAAGCCTATTTTTATAGAGCACATGAAAGCACGTCTGTTCTCTTTATACGAGTATATTGCTTTTCCCTCAGTGTATTTATAGTAAACTGAGCTAAAGTAGAGCCTGGCCACATGCGACGGCTGTGCCACAGTTCTGGCCAACAACAAAAATAGTTGCAACTGCCTGCATAAAACTTGGCTAACGACTTTTTTCCGTTGGCGCTCTTGACTTTTGCATTGAAAATCGTGCAATTCACCTGCTGCTGCTGCTGCTGCTGTTGTTGTTGCTACTGCTGCAGTAACTACAACAACAATGACGCTGAATGCATCTGCATCTCGTCTGGTTGCATGTTAATGTTACAGCTGCACTTGCACTTGCAGCTAGCTCCTCGTCGTCGTCGTCATGAATGAGTCTCGCGACTTGGGCTGAAAACCCGACTCGTTCCCAGTTCTGCTGGAACCCTTTTTTTCCTTCGCCTAAGTTTCCTCCTCGTTTTTCCTTCGCCTATCCTCCCCGCAACTTCCACATGCAATTATTTTTCTAGGCTGCAAATTGCACGCTCCCTCTCCGTATCTTTGTATCTGAGTATCCCCGAGTATCCGCGAGTATCCGCAAGTATCTGAGTATCTTGCGCTGGCCGCGTATCTCTAACCATCTCCATCTTCTGAGTCTACAGTTGCTTCTTGGGTCTTGACTGCCTTTTTGTTGATTTTACAAGGTGTGGAATGACTCTGGTAGCGCCTCATCATCAAACTTTGAGAACAGAGGCGGTTCGATCAATAGATCTATGAAATTTGGAAGGAATTTCTACTTGAAATATGGTAAAAATATAGAAATATGGTTTACAATTGTATTTATTATCTTAAATATATCTTAAAATTGTTTAAAAATGTATAGAGTCCGTTCTGTTTCGTGTTCAAATATTATTCAACACAAAAAGATGCCTGAATATTCTGTAAATTGTTACCAATTTATTACAATCGTGCTTAATGCCAAAATAAATAAGTATCTAGTTCAAATACTATTCCACTGACCGTCACTGTCTCTGCCCAAGCTTATGGCAGCGGCTTTGGCTTTGGCATTGGCTTCGCTTTTGGCCACGGCTGGGGATCGGTTTAAGCCCGGTCCGAGACTTGGCCGCACGTTTATGGTCGCGTTTTAATGTAATTGTTGTTGTATTACAGCAAATTTGTGGCCATAGGATTGTTGTTAGCCGACGTTGCTGTTAGTGTTGTAATTTGCCATTCATGTTGTCGACCAAAGTGGCGATTTGTTGATTGTTGTTAGAAAATTTAAGCGGGGCCCCAAACACCTTTGGGTGATTTCCAGCCCGGCGCTTTTGTCGTGTGCCACCGATTGCGCCACTCTTCCCAGCCGATTAGCCGCATCTGATTATTGAAATCTGCCGGCTATATAGCTATCGATTATTATCGCTTAAATCGATGATAATCGCGGCACTTTCTGGTGCTGCCAGAAACAGGTAGCCATGGTCTAATTTCTGTTATCTAACACTGGCCACAATGACCGTTAATTTAGGGTTTAATTCTTCTGAAAGGCTTCCGCGCCCACCGCGAATTTATTATGACACTGATGGAAGGGATGTGCACAGCACTACAGTGGCCCAATGAGTGATTGACTCGAATGAGTGACTGACTGACTGACTGAGTGAGTGAGGGACCGACTGAGTGAGTGACGAGCAACTCTGAGTGCCAACGAGCCCGTGTTATTAGTTAAATGGCGTATAATGGATGAATAACTTGACAAAATAGCAAACAAAACAAAAGGTATAGACGATGTCAAAACCAGAGAAATAAAATGCTATAGAAATATGACTAGGGATACCCTGTAATAAATGTTTGAAGTTTATAAAAACCATTAGGAAACACAAAGGAAATCTAATAAAATTATTTATAACACTCACATTCCTTAATAGTATTTTTCTATTATTTATACGGAAACATTGAGAAAAGTTAAGTAAAAGTCTTCTTTGATCGTTCCTTATAATTTCCTTATAATTTATGAATTGATACCCTTCAGCTTTTGCCGAACCTATACCATAAACTATAGTGCAATCGCCAAGGGTATAAAGACAATAAACAAAAAAGAAAGAAAAAAGAAAACAAGTCAAAGACAAAGCGTGTGCTTTTGTGTGTGCTTGATAGCCGGACTGCGACGACGACTCCGGCAAAGCGGCGGCGGCGACTGCAACCGGACCACACCTTAATAATTACTTAAAAGGAAAATAATTTACGAAATTGCATTCATAGTTCAACATTGCAGTGTTTTGCAACAAAAGCCAGCCATAACAAACAATGAATGCCATCTACAAAAACTAAAAAACAACAAAATATTGTGCGAAAAACGTGGAAAACCGAGCGAGAAACATTGGAAAAGCAGCGCGTGGCCATATCAAGTTTCCTCCTGTGCAAACAAACCTCCGGTTGTATAGCAATCGCTCCCTGACCCCTGCCTCTTCTGACTTCTCTGTCCCCAGGGTTATTGTCACATTTTTCCAGGACTAAGCCAAAGATAAACCCCGAGTGAGGCATCTCAATTTAACCTAATTGCTGTCCCTTATCCTGCTGGACCCTCAACGAGTTATTTCCAAGACAAATTCCACCGGCGGACGGGGCGTATGAGTAATGGCTGGAAATACATGTCACGCTGCGGTCAAGCAAATGCGGGGAAAAAAATAGAGGAAAAAAAATGGAAAACAACCTGTTCGGGCCAAACACACACACACACTCCAAATTTGACACATTTGTCCGCTTGAAGCCCGAAAAGCCTCCAAAACACTACCTGAAAATGCATTCGCGCATGAAAAATGTGCTAAGCAAACGCAAATGAATTTTGCAAATTCGAAATTCAAACGTGAAGCGACAACAACAACAACAAGAACAACAGCGGCAACAGAATGCATAAATTGAAAACTCATGTGGAAACACCCAAAAGAAAAAGAAAATGCGATGATCGAAAGAATTCTCTTTTGGCGAACTGTCATCAGGAATTTGCTTTTTGTATGCAAAACCAGTTCTGACTTTTAGATTCGCCTCGGAACCTTGGCTTATTCAGAATATGCGATTCGAAATCTTGTTCAAATATTTATGGCGCAGTTACGATTTTATCGACAAAGGCTTTGCTTCTATAAATAGTAAGATATTCGGAAATAATTAACATATTTCTTGGCATTTAAATATAATCCATAGAGATCATAGAATGTGATCGAGGAATATGAGAAATTAATCACTAAATATAACCTCCGATATCAATATAGATATCTTTTATTTTCCCATTTAATATTTCGCCCAATTCTCTCCGGCTTAATGATGCTGAATAGTAGTATCGGTAAGCCAGGGCGAGGCTTTGGCTTTTCCATTTTCCACCCAAAGATAGAAAACCTCGATGTCAGACGCAAACAGTTTACCCAGACAAAAAGACAGACACTGTGTAACCTTCGAACCCGCTTGGCAACCAGGAGCAAAAGCCGTCATTGGACAATCGGGGCGAGAAATATACAAAAGTAAATATGGGAAATTGTTTCCACTTCTGTTTTTTTTCTTTTTGTATTCCTTTTATTGTTTGCCATCGTCTGGGCCAGGTCGGTCACTCAATATCAATTGGAAATGGCGGAAAAAAACGAAAAATAATGCCTCAATCTCAATCTCATTTTCATTGATTTTATTTATTTTCTGGAAAATGAAAAGACTTCCAGTTGTTAAGTAAATTAACTATAAGTTTTAAGAACAAATTCTTATGAAATAAATTAAACAATTAAAAAAGCTGGTTAGCCTTTAATAACCAATAAGAGAAAATTACATTTTCCGGGTATTAAAACTTCAAAGAGAATTTATAATACACAATTAAGTATTTTATTTACTTCCTGGCTATAAATCTTCTCAGAATAATTTACATAATTAAAACAAAAAGTAGTCAGTATGCTAATAATTCAGAATAAAAAAATTGGTAACGAACCTAAACAACTGTAGACATATTTTAACATCTAAAATAATATTAATAAAGCTCTAAAAACATGTATAAACTTTAGAACCTCCTTAATAATTCTATCTGCATTGGCTAATGCAAAAATCAGCGACAAATATATTCTAAACTGCGGGAGTGGCAAACAAAAATTAAAATAAAACCCATCGACAGCACTCACGTGTATCTGTAGCTAAGCGCCAACAGAGGCAGAGATCAGATACGATCCATTGTTGCCACCGCTCACATGCATACTCAAAAACCATGAACTGGAAAACCTTGAAAACTCAACTGCAATTTATGTTCAATGCAATGTGTGTTTTTTTCTTTTTTTTCTGCTTTTCTGTTGCGTTTTTTACCATCCGATTTTGCTGGCTCCACTCAATTTGTTTCTGCCCATGATTTTCTTCCTAATGAATTCGATTTGCGTGGAAAAGCTGGAAGCCCTAGCCATAGCCGTAGTCCCAGCTAATTGTCGAGCCCTAATGGCCTCTGTGAATTTCATTAGCCATCCAATCAACGCATCTGTTTATGCGTGGCTTTTCTTGTGTGTTCTTTGGGGTTTTTTCTCTGTCTTTTTCAGTTTTCAATTTTCCCTGTGCATTTTTCTTTGTTCATTTTCTTGCTTTTATTCCTTTTTCCACTGTGCACTCACTTGTAATTGTGTTAGAGGCCTATGCCACTGCCACGCATGCATTATTATTATAATTTCCAGCTCTCTGGCTCTTCATTCTTTTCTCTCTTTTTTCTCGTTCTTAGCCAGGGTTGGGGTTGTGTTATTGTTTTATAGAGAATTCGATTTGGTTAAGTGCGCTTCCAGGTTTCTATAATTATTTTTGCAGCCCCCCACCCGCTCATGTGTCTCTCTCGTTTTTAAACTAAATTATTATTACCCAAGTAGGCTTGGCACCATCGGCTTTGTGACAATTGGCAACAAGTGGGTGCATTGTGCTGAAAGCTTTTTATTAATTAGTCCTAATTTGCCTTTGACTATGCCAGCGCAGTGTTATTTTTTTCAGCCAAGAGCCAAAGCTGGCAATCAATTAGAAAACGCAACTGGCAGCCAGTCAAGGCTAAAAAGCTCAGTAAAAAAAGTCAAGCGAGTTGGCTACCAAAATGTCAGGCTCCACCAAGCCCCAAGCCGAGCCAATGTGGGTGTTGCTTTGGCGGCGCCAAATTTGGCCAAACTAAAAATGTACAAAACAAATTGCATTCATAAATAAAATCAAAGTCAAAAAAATCAACATACAAAATACAAGTATATAGAGGTTGGTGTGTGGCAAGCAGCTTTTGGTAATAAAAAGAATTGTATGTTAATGATGGCGCCAGATTTTTCAAGGTTTCTAGAAATTATAAAATATGTTAACACCAAAAATATTGTTAATAAAAAGAGAGAAGATGAAATAATTATTTTTACTCTTAACAAATAGCTAATATATGGTTGAAGGTAGCTTTCAAAAGCATTTACTGCTTAGAAAATCATGCCTATATTTTCTCAGTTACTGGACTAAAATTTGTCAAATTTTTATAATCATATCAAAATTGAAGAAAGGTTTCTTTAAAATTAATCCTGCCAGTTATATTCTTATTTTTTACAATCTTTCTTCCTACGAATTTTTTCTAAGCCCCTTACTTATACGTAGAAATTTCTAGACTAAAATTCTAACCAAAAACAATGGCGAACCTTAAAAAAAAAACCTTTGACAAAGCTCTCCTTAGTTTTTCGCCCGACAAAATGCACATTTTTGTCTAAGCTGCTCGTTCGGCTTCTCTGGCAAAGTGCAACACAATTAACACCCCGAAATGCATACACAAAAATGGCAAAAAAAAAGAAAAAAGAAAAACAGCTATTTTTTTTAACAGTAAAATTTGTTTGTTTAGCGATTCAGTCTGGCATAGAGAGAACCTACTGTTGGACGAAACATTTTCATAAGCGCAAATTCGATAGAGCGCTGTTGTTAATGAAAATGAGCAACAAAGTCAAGCGGTCACACACACACACTCACCGCCAGAAACTTAGAACCAAAACCGCATGCAAAATAGATACAAAAAAAATTTAAACAAGTTTTTTTTTCGCAAAAAAAGAATTGGAGAATTTTTTCAGCATATACGAAAATGCGCAAAATACACTATATAAGTGGAAACGTCAATAAGCAGCGAAGGAGAATAAATGAGCGCACCAAACGAATCCACAGACACAGATATGCAGATAGACAGATAGATGGATAAAGGAGGGGGATAAGGAGGGAGAAAAATATAAGGCAAGAGGCAACGGCAGCTTAGAGAAAAGCCACGGGAAAGAGGCGCATGTGGTGTAATCAAATATGCGAAAAAATACGTCTAGAAAAATTATGTGAACAGAGAAAAAATGTAAATCAAATAAAGGAGAGAAATATATATATTTTTTAAATTTATTTATATACTCTAAAGTCTAATTAGATCATTAAAAATAAAATAAATAAAAAATATGAATCCCAATTCAGACAGCATTTTATTGAAATTTTTAGATAAAAATATATATTTTATTAAAGCAAAATTGAATAAAAATAATATATATTTTTCTAATAAATCTTTCTCTGAAATCGAGAGCAATCCCCCTTGATTAATTGACTTCTCAGTGTAGATGCAAATGATATGATGATACGGACAAGAAGAAAATGGAAAAGGAAAGGGAGGCAGAACGGGAAAAATCGCTTCTATCATAGGAAAGTGCAAAGAAAAACGGGCGAAAATTAATTTTTGTAATGCAATCAGCAGGTTTAATTATGCATAATTGGGAGAACGAGAAGAGGCAAAAGAAAAAAACCATAAAAAATTGTAACAACCAAAGTTTTCTCGGCTGTAAAAGCCTAGAGATCAGGGATCTTTATTATATAGAAACGAGACTGCCAAATTACTCATAAAGCAATTAAAACATTTAATAAAGCCATTATTATTAGTTTGGTTTTTGGGAAAACAACTAAGAATATAATAATAAAAACCTCATAAATTATAGCATAAAGATCAGGAAGTATGGCTATGCCCATTGCCGTTCCGAAACGTAGATTATAAATGATCTGAATCGGTTTTGTTTTTCTTTTCGGTCTGGCGTGAAATCGCACGATCTCTCTCAACTAGAATTCATGCTGCTTTTTTTATGACAAACAAAATGCATTTCGATCTGAGAATTGCCAGCTCAACACACCCAATTGACTTTGAGGCACAACCATGTCGAAGCACACACAGATAAATATTATACACATATATATGGAGACTTGTTAATACAAATCTCTGCAGTGGCAACTGTAATTCCATATTTCACACGCTGCTCTTTGCAGCCTTGTTCGTTAATTTTTTACGCCTTGATATGCAATTTTTAGTCCATTTTTATTGCTTGACTAAGTTCAAGATCAGTGGAATGTCTATAAAAAAAAGAGAATATGCAAAATGGCATTTGTATTGGGATTTGAGGAATATAAAGCAAGACTTTAATTGCATTATAAAATACTAAAAAGTAAACACCATCTTAATCATAAATTTGTACTTTTTTTTATACGTTTTACTTCCTCTAACAAACATCTAAGATCGCAAAGCTTTGACTCATCAAAAACCCATTCAATAACTTATGAAATTAGCTAAATTTTATTGGCGAAAAAACCATTTAAGCGTAGTTTTCCGCAAATCAATTAGACATCAATTAATTGCCTTTAATTAATAAGCACCAGTTTTATTGGCAAAGCCAGCGCCGGCGACTCAAGGGATTGCAATTTGAATAAAAGTAGTCGTAGTTCATTTGTAATTGCTATTTGCGACTCTCTGGGAAGCCGAAGGGAAAACCAACAACAGAAAATAAAAGTAAATAAATTAAATATTTAGCTAGAAATTTATAAGGCGAATGCGACACGTTGCCAAGCCTCGTTTCCACACCCACAAGCTCTATGTCTACCCTTTAGAAGCCCCCTCTCAGCCTATCCCTGGCGGGTTTACACAGAAAATAAAACAATGTATATTATTATAAATGAAATTTTGAAATAGAGTTGAGTATACATTACTATTTCTTATAATTAATTCGCTCTGTTTCGTGTTTTTTTAAGAATATATTTTTTAAAATACCGAGTCAATCTCTGGAAATTGCCATATTTCTCCCAGTGTACGTATGCGGAATTAAGCGCTCAAACTGTAACCAAATATGGCGCAGCAAGTTCAATTCTAATTTATTTCGGCGAACACAGAACGCGTCGAGGAACTGTCCAAGTTTTCAGTATTTTTATTTTTTTCTTGCTAGCTTTTTGCGTTCTGGATCAATTGATTCAAGGTTTTTTATTGCTGCTTTTGATTTTAGTTCTTTTTTACACACACACACATGTCTCTATTTTTTTCCTTTGTAGATCTAAGCATACATACAGAGAGATATATATATAGGCGATCGCATGTGCTGGCAAATCGTGCGCTTTCATTGGAAGTGACAACAAATGCATTCTTAAGTGATTGAAATTTAACACGACACACAACAAACGAAAATTGGAAACGAATGACGGCCACATAAAGTTGACTTTGATTGAACATTAAAGAAAACTATTCAAACATATCTAGAGGATAAATAAATTGCAGTTCTTTATGGGCGATTGTTAAGACTATTATTTAATGCTAGATTTAAGGCAAGTCAATGTCACTCCAAGATATGGAAAGGAACGGGGGAATTTTAGCTGATATTTTTAATAAAGATTTAAATAGTAAATATTTTTCTTTTTATTTAAATATTTTCCTTGCCTTATTTACTTACTGTTACTTCTCTTGAAGCACCATGAACATAAATCCCTCTCTTCATTGTTATTCATGAACTCTCTGCCCAGTTTATCGTGTTTAAAAACGATTTATTCCAGCTGCCTAAAAATAGAGGCATCAATTGGCCCATTCGCCGAAAGCCCGTGCGGGCCAACTCGTTATCCCCGCAGGCTGCGTTGCAGTGTCCGCCACAAATCACTGACAATCACAGGCAGCCGCCAAAGGCTTCTGGCCATGGCCAACAAGCGCGAAAAAAATGGCATATTCGCGCAAAAAAATGCACAGCACATTCACATAGTGCCTCCAGTGTCCTTTGGCGTGCATCCTGCATCCTTTGCTCCCCCATAGCCCATACCGCACGCATGCAAAAAACAAAGAGCGAGACCGAAGTGTTGCTGTTGAGGCCCCAACAAAAATACATACACTGAGAAAATAAACTATTCTGGGAAATATATCTTATAAAGAAGTTTCTTGTGAATAAGTTTAGCTAGCAGATTTATAAATAAACCTTGGGAATGTTGTATAAATAAATAAAATATTCTTTTGACTGAGATGCAATCGTTAGCATATATTATGTTTGTACATCAACCAAAAAACTTGATGATAAATCAATATATCAAACAGATAGAGGTCTTTTATTTATTATTACAAACTCCTTCTAAAGAATATAATTTTTAAATACAAACAATGTATTTCTCCCTTATTTTTTACCCTGTACTGGAACAGAATTGACAGAAGCCCCGTTTGACGATGGACTATTTTTGGTTCTTTGTTTGGCTTGGATTTTTTCCATTTTTTCAATTTTTTTTTGAAGGAAAGCGGACTGTGGGCAATGCAATCAAGTGGATGAGTGGGCGGGGTGGCTGGCTGTGTTTGCTCCGAGGGCGGGTGCAGGCTGCAAAACCCGTGAATACGGCCTAAAAGGATTAAGGCGATCTGTGTGCAATCCGCGCAATTATCCTTTCATTGCCGGCGGCGTGGCAGCTCCACTCCCCCGGACTGACTCCGCAATTAGTTGCATCACTCAACACTTCCCACTCGCGCTTTTTGCGCCGCTTCCTTTTCGGCTTTTTTGTGTGTTTTTCGGTTGACTTTTAGCTACATATGGTCGAGGAGCATCCTGCCACGTCCTGCCACTTTACATTTTCGTTATTGCTTTGTGCCTGTTGTTGTTGTTGGTTTTTTTCTGTTGGGTCCTCGAGCCCGCATTGTTCCACTCGGCGTATACGTAACGGCGCCATTTCATATGTGATTCATGTGGGGGCGAGCATGCAGCAGCAGAGACTGCACTTTTTCGGTGGCCATTCCAGAAGTGGAGGACACTTAAGTGGCCCCCAAATTGGTTTCACACTTACCCATCAAGTGGTGATGCCCCTTTTCCGCTGGCTGGCTGCCTGGCTGCCTGGCTGCTGCTCCGGAAATTGTCTATTTAGCGCTGCCTCTTCGGTTAGCACCAGCTACCAGGGCTCCTCTCTCCCTCCATCGGCTTCATCTTGGCTGTCAAAAACAAAGTTCCTGTTAACAACTGACTAACCAACCGACGGCGGCAACTTGGCCAACTGAGCAGTGAGCAGTGTGTGTTTGTGTTGATGAAGCTGTTGCTCATTCAGGGCCAAAACAACACCAACTGTTAAGAGAGAAGCACAGGGCCATGGGGTGCACTGTAGAAATTTATAAAATATATAGTATTTAAGATCTAAAGAGTGTCAAAAATCTAGGAAATACTGTTTCTTCTTTATATTTTAGTTGTAATATTTTCAAGTTCAAAGGATTATTTGCATTTACAAATGATTTAGTCAGTTTCCTTTCTTTTAAAGAACTTTATAACTAAAATATTGTTTTTTTTATATAAGAAAAAGTAGAATATGGTATTTAAATTAGAGCATTTTATAATACTCTAAATATAGTAGTTTGGCTTCAAACTTATTAATACCGAATTTATATTACTCAACCTCAACATTTATATATTTATTTTGAAGATTTTGACATTTATTTTTCGTTAATATAAAGACATACAACAAATTATTAAATATATAAGATATTAGTTAAAACGAGATAAGGAAAAGTTTCTTATTAGTAATAGGAGTTACTTTTATTTATTAGCTTAAAGCTTGCCAGTAACTTTTTTTATTTTATTACAAATATTATTATTAAGGCAAGACACATGAAATAATGTTTAGCTTATATTTTCAAGTGAACTATTCTTCTCTTTATCTTTCATCGTAACTGTCTCTTTCTTCCACTTTGTCTGCCACTTGTTGGCATTTGTTGTTGCCGCTGCGTAGCATTTAAATTGAAATGCCACTGCTGGTGCCGGTGTCGGTGTCGGTGTTGGTGTCTATGTCATCATTTGCTCTTTTTCAGATGCCGGGCTGTCTGAAAATCCGAACACAACTAAGCCGAAAACCCATTCATTGTAAATTCAACTAAATCCATGAATAAAATGTCCCACCAAACTCCACCAACCCAACCCCAGGCTCTGAGCCACGTTTTATTGCACATCGTTGTGTAGTTAACAATGCCGCTCTCTCTCTCTCTCGCTGCTTTCTGCTGCATCCTTTGGCCGTCTCTCTCTAACCAAATTGAATTTCCGAATTCAATGAATGAATGAGCGCATGAATTGGTTTAGTTTTAGTTGTTTAGCCGGTCTGTTTTTCCTGTCTGTAGCTGTGTATCCGTATCCGTGTATCTGTGTGTCTGTGCCGGCGTGTGCCTGTGCTGCATACTTTTTGGCTGCCGCCTGTTGAATGCTCCGGAATGCTCCACTTACTGTACATGCATATATATCTTCCCCTAGATATATATATATATATGGTGATATATATATTTGTGTTAGGCCATCAGTTAAATGGTCTCGGCTGCCTGTTGCTGCTGCGTATCCTATTCCTCCTGGCTCAGTTGCAGCTACTCCTGCCAACGGCAGCTGCAATTTTAATGTCCTCCATCCGCGCCCTTGTCATTCTGCTGCTGGATTTCCTTCTTTTTTTTTATTTCCTTTATCTCTTTCTATATTTTTTGGCTCTCGGTTATTGTGTGTTGGTTTTTATTATTTCTGTTGTGCTGCAGTTACTTGTGCGGAAATTGCATTTCTCGGCATTTTGCATTTCAATAAATTCTGCCCGGCCGAGGGATCGCCTTCGGTTTTTATGTCGTTATTTGGCCAGAACTTTATTTATATTACAAACATTTTTTTCGTGCCGGTTCCTCTTCAATTTTTATCTCTTCTTGCTTAGCATACTTTAGTTTATTTATTTCTGTGAATTCCTTTCGGGTTTTATGGGGCAGTAAAGATTTTTTGGTTGCATCAGCCAGAGGGAAATAGTAATAACGTAAGTGAAAGTCGTGGGCGGAAGTGGGATTCAAATACTTCTATTAAAATATGGCTTTTAAAATGTTAGCTATTTTATCAATAAATAAAGGAATTCCTATATCTAGGATATTTAAAAATACTTTAGTGATGAAAAACGAACAATTTATAGATGAATAATAGATTTTTTTATTAATATTATTATTTATATTATATTTCCGATACATATATTTCTTAAAATGTTATTTATTGGCTGTAGACTAAATTTTAAATAATCTCTTTAAGCTAACTTTACTTTAAGATTTTTTAAATCCCTAAACATTTAAATTAAGTATTATAACTTTTTTTAAATACATAAATCAGACTAAAAATAACATAATTGCTAGACCCTTAGTATCATCAAAAAGGAAATCCTGGCAATTGATTGAAACATTAATCAATAATGCTTTGAATGTGGAAATTTCAAAGGAACAACCCCATATATACATATAATAACATATGGATTTCCTGTCGCAAGTGTAACAAACAACCCGATCGACAAATGTTGCTTTTCAAGAACTATTCCCTCCATTTTCCACCCGTGACCGACGACCCTGTGTGAAGTAACCCTTCAATCGTCAATCGTCAATTCGACACCTGCAATTAGCAATTTGCTGCAAGCACTTAGCACATCAATTATGGCAGCTATTGTTGCCCGGCCCGGCCCGGCCCCATTGCCAAATTCCCGGCAATTTCCTTTTCGGCCAATTGGAGGCGATGCACAGCAACTGCAGGCGGCCTAAACAAACATGCAATCAAATGCAATCGAACCGAGGGCCGAGAACACTGAGAACGGAAAATAAAAAAACACATTTTCGTGATTTTCCGAGTTTAGGTTTCGTTGGTTTCTTTTTTGTTGCCTCTTTTTCAGTTTTCTGTGAGTTCTGTTGGCCGAAAAATGTTGTGGCCAATCAAATTGCATGCAGGCCGAAAAGTGCATACGAAAGCGCATTAGAGCGGGACAACGATAGCACGAAACATGTGGCCTGTTGGCTGTTTCAAGGGGGGTTTCCAGGAGGGGGGTTGGGATGCACCCACGCCGAAAAAAGCAAGCAAAGTGCAACAACAGCAGCAACAACAGCAAGATGAGCCGAATCGAGACGAGCCAAGCCGAATGAGGCAATCGAATTTATTTTGCTGCTGCCTCTAATTTTTGCTTTGCTTTTGCCCCAAACCCCAGAGACCAGCGACGAAGCTGAAAAACCGACGACAGCCGCACAAATTTCTATGCCAAAGTGACACACAAAAAGCCTAAAGTACACACACACACAACACACGCACACTCTCGTGTGTGTATATTGATGTTGTCAGTATGTAAATTGCCATATGCGACAAGTTTCTTTTCATTTTTTGGGGTAGGTTGCGTTTTTAGTTTAGCTTGCAAGGGTTGCTAATGGCTCAAATAGAGACGGATGCGGGGTCAGAGGGGGTTACGAGGGGTACGAGGGGCTGAAAGGGGCTTCGAGGGGCTGCGAGGTGAGGTCCTGTCAACGCTGCATGCTTAGAATTGTCCTACTCATCTGTATACCTGTGTGTTTGCTGCGTATGTCCTTGCATTTAGTGCAATTCATTTACATTTCAGCGCTGCCACTGCCCCTTTTTTCGAGAAGTTGGCCACAATTTTTGGCCCCGCAGGCACGCAGGAGTCGCATGTCCTTTCGCGGGGCGAGCCTTAAAATATTAAAACCAATGAGAAATTGTAGAATAAAAAAATATACCAACATTTACAGAAACATTACTTGTCTGAAAATTGTAAAAATAAATAATTGTCACTTGGTAAATATTCTCAAAAAAATGTTAATTATATCTAATATTTTTAAATTAATAAAATTTTATTAGCAAGTTCAATATATTTATTTAAATATTAAGTATAGAATTTATTATTAAATGTACCCAATTTATTTAAAAATATGATTTTTATTAGTCATATGGCTGTGTTCGAGCTATAAGTATATTTTAATTAATTCCTATTTTCTCACTGTGCTCCCTCGCTTTTCCCTTTAATTTTTCCACGCATTGCTGCTGCCAGTTGTTTATTTTTTTTTTCCTTTTTTGTGATTTAGCCAAACTCATTTCTTAGCCGCACTTTTGGCTTTCCCTTTGTCCTTGCTGCGCGCCTCCAACCAATTTGTTGTTTCGGCAGGACATGTGACGCCGGCCGGCTGCCGAGCTGTTCCTGCCTGCTGCCTTTTCCGCCCCCGCCTTTTTCCGGCAGAAAACCAGTTAGGGCCATCCCCCTGGCCCCCTGCCCAGAGGGGAGAGTACGTTGACATTAGACATTACTCAAAAATGTTATGCAAAATACGATGGCGTGTCGCGTTGGGCAACAAAAATAACCACAATATGTTGAATTTCTAATTAAGGAATTTTCAGTGGACTTTTTGGGCAACAAAACCCCTTTTTCGGGTGGGTGTGACAAGCGGGAAAATAGGGAAACCTTGTTGAAAATGCATATCAGAGTAAAAAAAAATGTAAGGAACTCCCCTGTTTAAACCGTGGAAAATAATGATAAAAAAAAGTTAACTAAACTGGGATTACGAGACCTTAGGAATTAACAATGGGGATTAATTACAAGTAGCTTCTTAACCCTTTTGTTAAGCCTTTGATGCCCCAAGTTAATGAATGGTTATTGGGCTTTCCAATTGCCTGCCAATTGGATTTAATTGCTTTCATTTTTATTCGTACATATGTATGTGTAAATTGAACTATATATTCCACTTGCGGTTCGAATCTAATTATCTGTGAACTAGGCCAGGTGCCCAACACCTTCCAGAGTTCATCTAATGCAGTATTTATGGGGCAAAAATTACAATGCGTATACGTAATATTACGTATTCGCCCCCAAGGCTAGCGCCAACTTTTGACATTTGATTACGGCACGTATGCCGCCAAAAAAAAAAACTGAAAACTGAAACTGAAACGCAGCAAACTGTAGGAGAATGTCAAATTGTGCTCGTGTCTTGTGTGTCAGGTTCTCGCAGGGCGGCAAAGAGAGGGGAAAATGCAGTGCACATTTTTACATACATATAGTATATCTTTTAATGCAAATGACAACTCCAAACAATAGTGAGACAATTATGTATTCGAAGGGAATGTATGTACATTATGTACCACCGTGTCATTACTGTAATTTGCTTATGTAAACGACTTGACAGCCGCCGGAAAATATACAATTTAAGGATGAGAATTGAATAAAACTCAATGAGCCTGGGCGGCTGCTGCCTCGGCCGAGGGAAAAACAACAATTTTTTAATGACTTCTGGCCGAAACATACCTACGGATGCCTGGTACATAAGTAGCATGTATACATAAGGGCTTATCTACTTACAAACACACGCACGCAGTCGGTTCCCCCCGTATATATGTATGTGTATATGAGCCATATAATGTGGTACATTAATCGATAATTGCATTTTTTCGTATGATGTTTTTTTTTTCGTCGTTGTCGTTGTTGTTTCCCATTTCTTTTGCCACTTTTCATGCGTTGTCTCTCTCATGGCGCATGCCATTTGCATTTCGTTAAATGTATGTGTTTGTAAATGAGTTTTCGTGTTTAATTGCTTCATCGTTTTTTTTTTTTTTCGTTTTTTTCTTGTTTGAGAATAAAAAAGCCCTATCCCCCGACAAAATGTGCATATAAATCATACGCCCCTCGCTGCGGCGGGTCACAATTAGTTTGGCCATTTGGCTTTAATAGCTAACTTTGATTAAACGCACTTTCGTTTTTGTTTGTCTGTTAGTTGGTTTTAGGGCACCGCACCGCAGCGCCCCTAGAGCAAACAAACAGACAGACAGACCGACAGACAGGCAGGCAGGCAGGCGGGCTGACAGGATGGGCAGACATCCCGGCCTTATTCCCCTTCCTAACTGGAACCGATAACCCGAGCTTTCCACCTGACGTGTCACGTTGCGTTGCCTTGAATGGCAAACTCTCTCTCTCTCTCTATCTCGCTGCACCTATTCAAACACACCGAGACACACACACTCAGACACAGTCATAGGTCATAGGACACCCGCCCATCGACATAGTCTAAGCCGACGACATACACCCATTTTTTTTGCTATTTTCCAAGTACAGGCAAGGCTCGCAGATTTTTTTGCTTTAATAAAATCTCAATATTTTATTATTTTTAGAAATTAAAAAACTATTATTCATAAAAACAAATATTTAAATACAACTTACAACTTATAAAAGATATTTATGTTAAAATCAGAATCATTAGTTAGCTTTCTGGCCCATTTCCATCAAGCAAGGGCTTTCGAACATCAGAGGAACCTTCTTGGTTGGCTTAATTTAGAAAAACTACCAAAAACATTGAACTTAGCCACCATTTAAGTCATTCATTAACTCCCAGTTATCACTGTAATTTCGCGGCTAGCGAAAAAATTCTATTTAGCATACATTCTGGCGCTGCTTGCTTGGCATAATGTGAACGCGGGCAGACAGCAATGATGGCACCACCACCACTACCATCAGCAGACCCTTCCAGAACCGGTTGCATGCCCCGAGAACAGAACCCGAAACCCAAACCCAAGCCCAGAAACAGAGCCCGAACCCGAAAGCATTGAAATCCCGCCTTGCGGCCGTCGACGTCGTCATCTTCACATTGCGTATACGCAATGTGTGTCGCCCCGACCACATGCACAAAACAAACTCACATGCACTCACACTCGCACACGCCAGAGACAAAACAGACATTGCGTGCGCTGCATTGTATGTCTGCCCCTGTATGAGTGCATCTGGCAGACCCAGAAGAAGCAGCAGAAGTAGGAGCAGAACCCCCGGCGAAATATTTTCCATGTGCGTAGGGTTTCCTTCGCACACGCACACCCTTCGTCCTTAGATGACCGACTGCAATTTGTAGCTCGGTTTGTAATGAATTGGAATTACACGATAACATATTAAAAAGCGAGAAGGGGAAAGGATGAGCAGCGGCTAATTGATACAGTCAGAAATCCTTGGAAATATATGCAGATAGAGGTGACTTCGGTACGAGAAATCGTAGTTTAAATCAAATAAGTCTCACAGAGAAAGGATTATTTTTGGGGAAAGCGAATTAATAATTAGAATTAGAATTATATTAATTTTAACTCATTCTGTCTCAGAGATTCCTTAGAATTCTATATTCTCAGAAAGAGAACTGTGAAAAAATACAAGCTAGAATCAATCCATTAAATCATTTAATGAATTACCTTGGCTAATTTTTAATAATACTTTTTAAGCAAGCGAAATGCAAATGAAGAGCATTTACTTTTCGTGCAGAGGCCAACATGGTGTGGCCTGCATTTTTTAACGACAAAATGCAGGCGTGTGTCTGTGGACTGGTTGCATTTTAAAGTTTGAGTTTTGTACGTTCCGTGCGTGCATTCACCTCGTTTTTTCGCCTTTTTTCGGTGCGTGTGGCAGGTGGGAATGGCGGGAAAATGCAGGAGAGGCGGAAAAGGCGGGAATGGCGGGAAAAAGCGGTGGCAACGTTGACGTTGGCGTCGCAACCCCCGAAGCGCTAACACAACGACAACAACGACGACGACGACGACCCTGTTTATTTGAGCGCTTAAAAAACTGCAGTTGCAATGCAATTTTTACACTGCGAAAAGTTTGAACATGCCGCTCCACTTTTGCGCCGGAATGAGCAGCTGCAGTGCGTCTGCTTCTCCTGCCTCAGCTCCTGCATTCGCCACCTCCTCCTGCCCCTGCACCTGCTCCTGCTCCTGCTGCTCCACTTCAGCCCCAAGTTGCCATTCCCAAGCGCACGCACCGAACACACGCACTTGTGCGCAATCAGGACGACGGTTCAGCCGCAAGGACATGGGGTGCCAGAATTCCCCAACACGACGACCACCCCGCCCGCTCCGCTCCGTCTAACTTCCGGAACTTGGAAATATATGCCGCCTTTTTACTGCATTTTTCGGCTGTAAAAATGCTACAAAATGCAACGGGGATTCCCCAGCCCTCTGTCCCCACGTCTGCCACATTTTATTTGGCTTCGCATATATATATATATATATGTGTATATTTTTTTTCCAGCCTGCTTTCGTCTTCTTAATTCGCATTTCGTGTGAGTTGACGCGTAGCCTTTTGCCATATGCGCAAAACTTTTCCTTTTGAGCCACGCATGCCTGACCCTTCAAGTGGCGGGGTTAGCTCCACTTCCTCCGTTTTCCCGCTTTCCCGCTTTCCGTCCCTTCCTGACCATGCATTTTGCATTAAATTGCATAACTTTTGTGTGGCAATTAGAGTTGGACGAATATACAGCAAATAAAACACAAATCTATCAATTTTCCACTCGCGCACTCACATTTCGTATTCAATAATTACGCATACGCAGCGTGTGCTGCTTCTAAGTATAGGGCTAGCATTTCTTTTACCTTTCTTTCCCCCTCTCTCCCCCTCTTTGGCTTTTTTCCTAGCATTTTTCTCCTATATTTAGTCGCATTGCATTTCAATTAAGTAATTCATGTCTGCTCAAATTCCCAGGCGAAATTGAATAAGAGCTCGCGTTGCACCAAGGAACCAAAGAAAAAAAAACAGAAAAAGAGGTTTATTAATTGCCACCACTAGGCAAATTATAGTTTATTAAGCCATGCAACTGGCATTGCATTCTTGAACTGCTCTGGAACTCGGTTTTTTCTTCTAAATTATTAATGCAGGTCAGTTTAGCCTTCTTGGCTAAGCTAGTAGTTCTGTTAAGCTTGAAATAAGAAATATTATATATTATTTTAGGTTTCACAATATTATTTGTTGCTTAATTAACATTTTTCGTATTTTATTCGCTTGAATTTCAGGCTTAGAACGCGTTGCTGAGGAATTTATGGGTCGCAGGCAATGGAAACACTACCAAGAGCAACTGACGCGCAGCCACTTGAATATCGAGGAGCAACAGCCCATAGCAATAGTGTCCGGTTCCGAGGACGAGCCACCGCAATACAACCACAGCAGCAAGGACCATTGTAAGCCAGAGAACCACCGTTTAGAGCAGTATCACAACCGGCTGCTGGAGGAAGATTTTGGTGGGTTTTTCTTACAGGTTCCATTGATGCTTTCAGTATAGATACTAATTCAATAAATTCACAGAAAACAACCAAACATCACACGATTCATCACGTACTCCGACACCTGGATCCACAGTGACAGCCACCAGTACACCATCACCACCGCCAGAACCCAACGATTGGAGACCGTCGGCCAAGTGCAATTTCTGTGTTAACGGTCGCCTGCTAACGGTAAACGCCCACGGCGAATTGGTGGCCGAAACAGCAGCAACAACAGCTACGATTAGTAGCAATAGTAATAGCCACATTCATCAGGTGGGTTCGAAGTATATCAAACCTAATATTCAAAGAGTCTAGATATTTCCCTGATAATAATTCGGAATATCAATGAGACTTTCTACTTATTTTCCCAATATTTTCCGAGTACCCTGAACTTGTTATTAACCTTAAACTCTTGCCCCGCAGCTCGACAGTGACAGCAACTCGAGCGCATCACTGCCCCACCAAACCAACAACAACAACTGCAGCAGCAGCAGGGCACGCCACATTGCTGCTGCAACTGCAACTGCAACTGCAACGGCCACTGCAGCAGCAACTCCCGCAAATTCCCTGGAACTGTACAAGCTGCTGACCCAGCAGGCAGCCAAGATGACATCGATGGACTCAATGGCCGCCCAGCTGGCGCAGTTCTCGCTGCTCGCGGACATTAACCTGATGAACTCGCTGCAGCTACAGCAGCAGCAGCAACAGCAGCAGCAACAGCAACAGATCGCTAGTTCGGTAACGCCAACTACCTCAGAAGTATCTGCAGCCGCAATCAGTCCCGCACTCAAAGATACAAGCAGTCCCAGTGCCGATGCACCGCTCGATCTTAGCAGCAAGCCCTCGCCGAACTCATCGATTAGCGGCGATGTCAAGTCCAGCAGGTGAGTGCGCCCAAATTGATACCCCCTACCATTCTTCCTGGGGGACTGAGGTAAATAAAACACCCAAGTATATATGCATGTATTCAATATAAATCTGGCAATCTGCGCAAACGCCGAAAAAAAATTATAAAAAACCCCCGGAACAATACATAAAAAAAAGCGGAAATTCATGTAAAACCGAAAGGGAGAAAAATAGGTGGAAATTAAGCCATATTAAGCCATACATAAGCGACTGCAAGATGCTCTTTAGTGGACTTTTCAAAGGTCTTAAGATGAATTCTGCTAAAAATGGGATAGATTAATTGGAAGTATAATTATTATGAATTGTAAGGGATTTATAATAAAGATTATAAATAGTTTAGAGAATCTAAAGAATTTACCTAACTCATAGTACTTCATAATATTTAATTTTTACCTAAGAACTCTGTATAAATTAGCATCTTTTATGGTAAATACTCTCCCAAAATAAACCCAAATTATACAAAATTTCTCACTCATTTGTACCCTCCCAAACCTTCCAAAAATTTCACAAAACCCAATTGAATCTAGGGTATTATGTTCACCAAAAAAAGCTGGAAAAAAACCCACCGAATCGTGTGCCAGACAATACATGAGATAATTGCACTTTGGGCGCTGGCCCGCCGCCTCTGACACTGCACTTATTGTAGCATACTTAACGGGGCTGCCCCAGACTCACGCCCTCCAACGAGCTGATGCTGATGCTGTGCGGCTTTATTGTTGCTGCGCCTATGTAAAAATTGTGCAATTATGGCAATGTGTGTGTGTGTGTGTGGTTTATGAAACGATGCCGAAAATTACACATACGCCCCGTTGCAGTCACGCTTAATTACCAGCGTTAGGCAGGTGGGCAGGCTGCATAAATTTACATACAATTTTCCCAAAAAAAAAAATAATATAAACCTGAAAGAAGAAAGGAATGCTGGATTTATGTATTCCGTTTTGTGCGGCTGCATCCCAACTCCTTGAGCAATCTTTTTTCCGTTTTTGGTTGTTTTTTTCGTTACCTGCTATTTTTTTAATTACTCTAAAACGTTCAGGAGCACCTTTTATTATTACTTTGGCGGCTGCCTTATATATATATATATATGTATATATGTGAGTCTGCACTTCAGACGACCGGTATTTGTACGTGGGTGTCGTGTGCATAATTTCCCAGCACTTTCCACAATTTTTGTCATTACTTTTTTCGGTGGGATTTTTTGTTGTTTGCGGTTCTGGTTTGAATCCCTTTCCTCCTTTCTATTTTTCCTTTTTTTTTGTGACTGTGGCAACGATGGCGGCTGCCACTTGAGCCGCAAAGCACGAGTCCTTGTCTATTGTCTAAAGCATGGCCAAGTGTTTGTTAGCAGCCGCCATCGTCGCCATGCACCATCTCGTACACCTATTTTAATTGTCACACACAAAAAAAGCTAAGAAAGATGTGTCAAAAAATGTACAAAAAAAAACCAGAAACCATGAATACATAAAGGGGTGAAGGAAGTAAGAAAAGGAGCGATAGGGATATAGCAAGTCTGCTTTTGGGAAGAAAACAGCAAGGCAGGAAGCATAAGAAAAGGCAGACAGTAGTCTCTCGCAAATGGACAGCCTTTTGTCCAAATATTTTGTAATTAATGGATTAGGTGTTATCTCTCTTTTTTATGAGATTATGTAAAGGCAATTCTCATTCTTTATTATTATTAGTTGCCTCTTGTAATTTGGTTTCAAAAGATTAATGTATTCAACTAGAAAATAAGCAAATTAATTCGCATTTATTTGAAGCAATTAATTTCTATGCAGTTTTTGGCCATTAAATCAATTAAAACATTCAAGATTTTACCATAAATAAAAGTTTATTTGATTTATTATGCTATTTGCTTGTCCGCATATGACATATTTTAGCTTATTAATTTAAATAGGAATAAATAACTCAATTGAACATGAACTTTTTGTTTGACGGATTTTCTGTTTAAATTTAAAAGTCACGCTTTGGCATGTGACAACGATCGGTCTAAAGTGTTCATCACCAACTAGATGACCGGGAAGCATCCTCGCACCACAGAAAGACCACCCGAAACCATTCCCTTAGGCATCCCCCCAGACCATCCAAAACCACTTGAAGCACAAAAGCCACTGACGCTGCAATTTTTGGAGTTTTTTTTTCGTCAAGCGTTTATTATTACAGATTTTTTTCCGGCTGCCGCTGAGGATGATGAGACGTTGCTCCTCGAAGCAACAGCAGCAGCAGCAGCTGAAGCAGCGACGGCAACGTCGACGTCGCCCAGCGCAGCAGACAAAAATGAGTGCATCATATCGATCGCTTTTTTTTTTTGCACGCTGCGTTTTACTTTCTCTGTGTGTGTGTGTTTTTTTTTTTTTTGTGAATGTATGAGTGTGCACTGGAAAAATGCAAAGAACGAAATTACCTTACTCTTAAGGTCTTTATTGAATATTAATTAAATGTTAAAGTAAGGAAAATTTAAGTTGGTGCTTTAGAGTTTAAAAATATATTTGTTAGTATGAAAAAAGCTAATATAAATATTATTTCTCTTGAATTTTAATTGCCTAGCAATAAATACCATTAGGAATATACAAAGTTTCAATAGAAAATTAAATTTAAATTGGTTATATAGCATGTTACAACATTTTTAAACAATCTTCAGCACCTTTTTAAATATATAAATATTCACAAATATCTTAAATTTGAATGCCCTTATTTTTCTCTCTGTATTTGCCAGTGTTTTTTTGCCGTATTTTTGGTCTTTCTTCTTTGCTACTTTTTTCTATGCACTTTCGGCGGTGTGCCAAGGGGGTGGGGCTGGCGGAGAGAGTAGCGGTGGATTGTCGCTGGGTATATATTCATTATTTTTCGTTTACGAAAAATTCTCCCCACGCACACACACACCGACACCGAAAAAAACCCGAGAGAGATTGCGAACGTAATAACTGGCAAAAAGAGTGACGACGTCGACGTCACCGTCGCTGACGTTGGCAGCGCTGTCCGCTGCGTTTGGCCCCAAAAATACACAACAACAAAAAATACGAAGACACAAAAAAAAGCGAGAGAAATATATAAGGTACAACAACAACAACAAGAACGGTATAAAAAAGGTTAATGCGTGCACTGCCCATTGCAATTGTTATTGTTGCAGGGCAGCAATTTTTTAAAGCTTCCGCCCGCCCCCGCCCAAAACGGTTTCATTATTTTATTTTCCCAGCATTTTCCCTCCCAATTCTCATTTACTTTTTTTTCCTGCCTCATATTTTTTGTCATTTCAATGAGTGTTGGATGGGCTGGCGCTCGTTTTGGGAGGTCTTGCTGGATATAATACCCATTAATTTGGGGTGAAAGGTTATATTCTATGGCAGCATTAAAAGGGGAAGTCTTAAGTAAATCTCCAGTTAATTGGGGTTATATTTTAATTAGCATAATAAAGATAAATATTAGCATTCTAAACATTTTTGTAGACTTGATAAGTAAATTGTTTGCGATTTTTATTTATTATAAGTATGTATAAGTAATAGAATAGTTTACTTAAAAATAATATAAATTTATATAAATAGTCTCAAACAACCTCATAAATTATATTTCGTTCAAACAATGTTAATGCACCACTGTGCAGACAATCCAACTGATAATTTCTTTGTCGCTGAATTCTGGGACACTGTTTAACCGAAATATAAAAGCACCAATATCAAAATAATTTCTTTTCTTTTAGATATACATTTAATTCAATAAGGATACTATTTATTTCTAAAAAATATCATTTAAACTTTTACAAAGAGTAAAGTTCGTTTTTGTTTATATTTTGCTATATTGTTAATTAATTAAACAGGGTAAACTTTAGTCCTTTTAAACACCTTTTTTTTATTTGCATTTTTTGAACCTGCCTGATTGCCGTTATATGCGTGAGTGGATGGATGAGCGAGATAGAAACAAAAAGTAAAGTAAGTGCATACAAAAATGCAGCAGCAGCAGCGGCGGCGGTGGCGCCGGCTACAACGTCGACGTCGAACAAAAAATGAGTGCATATCTTCCGAAAAAATGCAACTGCAATGAATGTGTGTGTGTGTGAATCTTGTATGGGTTGATGTATGCATAAGTATGTGTGTGTGGGGGAGTTCCAGGGGGCGGCGGTATTCGGTGCGCACGCATCAAGTGTAGGCTGCATTGGCAACAAAAACAAACATGCAATTGCATTCATACCCACACACACACACACCCCCACAGCTACACACACACACATGCACTTAATGCATTTTTAACAAAATTGCATTCGACGTTGTCAACACACACACACACACACATGGGTGTATATACATAAAAAAAAAAGAACGAGCTTGGAACGGGGGACAGTTGACGGCATTGTGCGCCGCCGGCTTCCTGCTCCTCCCGTCCCGCTTTTTCCCTACGCCCCCAACTCTTCGTTAACCCCCTTAACCATTAACCCCACACATTCCGTTCCTCCAACGAAATGCCAGGCATGATCCTCCCTTCCCTTGCGCCTCAACGGGCATATTTAGCGGCTACCAAACACGCAAACCAAATAGGGGGAGAGAAAGAGACACACAAAAAATTAAGAACTGCAGTGAAGAGCCGAATATTTTAATTGAAAAGCCAATAAAAAATAGGTCTTCTTGGTTGGGTTTTAAAAATTACATTCTTAAGAAAAATATACAGTAATAAAAGAAAGCTTACCCGACTCTTAAATAACCGGTACTCAAAGCTTTGTGCGTTAAATTACAATTAAGTCGCGTTGCCTAATAATGCTCTGGCTTAAGTGGTATTGGGTTTGAAAACTTAAATCTAACATCAGAAAATGTTGCTAGGAAAATGTAGTTAGACTTAAGCGTTACCGGGTATGATAACTTAAATCTAACATCAGGGAATGCACAAGAAAATGTTGCTAGGAAAATGTGGTTAGAAAAATGTGGCTAGGCAAATGTGGCTAGTGAAATGTTAAGGAATTCGCATTGGTGACGAAACACATCGATGTTGATCAGCGTGCAGATCAACTTAATAAACATTTAACATCCATGTTTATCATCCCATTGTACTAAAATTATGTAAATACATCCAACAAATATTTTATTATATCTTTATAAACTTCCTGCACAAATTCAGGCCTAGTTACATAACTTATTTCCAATAAATACAAATACAAACTACAAGCCTTCAATCAATTGTTTAAGATAATCATAGGAAATTCCATAAATTTTTAAACAATTAAAGTAACAACCCTGAAATGTTTTCAATTGGAATCCTTCCACTGAGTTTTCTGTAATTAAACAGGACCTCCCATCCATAATTTTCAGCCTTAATTTCAACTGACAGTTGGCTTGACCTCTGCCTTGGAACCGCACACCTCAATCAATGTATTTGCACAATTACCTGGCCAAATATAATTATTATTAAAGTTGAAATCGCAATGGTAGGTTTTTTTACTCCGAATAAACCAAAAAATTATGGCAAGGATGGGACTTACGTATGTATAAGTCTATATACATGTGACCAAAAGCAAACAAAAGGTGTGGGATGAACCGACAAAAATGCAATATGCGCATAAAAACAACAACAGCAACCGAATGCATTTCAGTTGCGTCAAAATTGCAACAACAAAAATAACAAAAAAATCACACACGCACACCACACACACACACAGACATGCGACGAAAAAAAAACACAAAAAAATCAACCCTTTTGCCGCTGCCACAAATTAAAACAAAATGTCAGAAAAATTGCAACGCCAACGGAAAACGAGGAAAAAAGCTGGGTAAAAAACAGAAAATGCTAAAGGTTTGAGGTTCGTTCGCTCTGTTTTTTTTCTCTCCTTATTTTTTGGGTGCAAATGAATGCTCTTCACATGCGTGTGCAGCGGCAAATGCAACAAAAACAACAAAGGCGGCAACAAAAAAATGCATGCATGTCGTACAACAACTGCCGCTGCTGCTGCTGCAGCCGACAGAGGCTGAGGCTGAGGCAGAGGCAGAGGCAGCGACTGAGGCAGCTGTTGCAATGGCAAATTGCAATTGAAGTGCAGCCAAAAGGTAAACGACACCAACGAAAAAATCCAAACGACATTGAAATGACATTTTTCATTTATTTTGTGCGCGACATCCTTTTTTCCATACCCCCTTAACCCGGGGTATGTTGCATTCGTGCAACGGAAGTAAAGAAGCCTGCAAATTGTCTGATACATTTTATCACATTTTCAACGATCCTTTGTTGTAGTGTCTGCTTGATTTCAGAAAATCTGACATTTAAATTTTTGTGAACATAGATTTGCATACCTTTATTAATTATTTAGTTAAAGATAATTAATA
The DNA here is from genome assembly GCA_008042535.1 of Drosophila tani. Lineage (NCBI taxonomy): Eukaryota > Metazoa > Arthropoda > Insecta > Diptera > Drosophilidae > Drosophila > Drosophila tani. The sequence continues at coordinate 361,015 of VNJO01002285.1, read as the reverse complement.
AAAAAAATTAAATAAAGCCACAGTTTTATTAGTTGTACTTTGAATTCCTGCCAAGGAAACCCCTTTCAGGTATGCTACGAATTTTTTAGCAGCTTAACTCATTAACCTGGGTATCTTATGGTCTGGTTTCTCAACCGAGACTTTATTCCTTATTTAATTTTTTTTTTCGTTTTTTTACTGCATCTGCAACGAGTTCTTGGTGAGGAAATCCCCCTGCAATTATGCAAATTTTTTTCGCCTCTCCTCCTCTTCATTTTTTTTTGGGGAAATTATTTTTGTATATGCAAAATGAGCAAAAATGCGAAAAACTGTCGCCATTAATGACGCGGCCCGCCCATCACCGCCCACAGCCCAATCCACTTACGGTCAGCAGAGGCCACGCCTCCCGCCCTCCGCAAAACTCCCGCTGAAGCGCTCCCGAAAAAAAAAACCTTGAGCTATCATACAGTTTAACATTCACTGCCACCTGCTGCCGCTTTCGCCTCGCTTTTTCTTGTTCTTCCTCTAGCCTGCATTTTTGTATATATATATATTTTTTTTTATTTGTTGTCTGCACAATTTTCAGACATTTTCCAGACGCGCAAGGACTCCGTAACAAATGGGCAAAAAAAAAAGTAAAAAAGTTGCTATGACTTTGCCATCAACTTTTGCCAGGGCCGCCGCCCCCCGCTGGGCCACAGCCCTCAGCGAAGGGCGCCAAAGAAGCTGTGCGTTTTCCCTCCCCATACTCATGCTCACTCTGCTCACCCTGCCCGCCCCCCTTTTTGACGGTGCAATGTCCCCAGCCGCCCACGAAAAAAGAAAGGGTCTCGAGCTCGTCTCGTTTCTGGTTGCGCATAAAAGAAAAGAAATATTTCGTGCAGCTGCAGCACTCGGAGAAATTCAAGTCTAAGAAGGGAATATAAGAAAATTTACTATTAACAATTTTAAAATCTAAATTAAATTATTTATGATGAGTGCTGTTTTTATATAAAATAACTAACCCCTTGTTTACTTTAAAAGAAGGTAAAGGGTATCATTTTGGTTTAAGAACTCAAAGAAGTAAGGCTGTTAAATTAATTGTATTTAAGTAAAGGCATGCCAGAATCAGATTTTTTGAATCATATTATTATTAATCTAACAATATGTACAATCCTTAAATCCTATTTATTTATTTTTAAATTTTTAAATACCATAATATATTTTTTCAGTGCAACCTTGTTGTTGTTGTCGGAACACAAAAGTTGCCTTTTCCTGATGAGTTAGAGGGGGGAGTCACAGGAAATGCGCTTGGACTCACGCTCGCGTTGGCATTAAGTGAAAAATGTTCATTCCGTTTTTTTTCCTACGCTTCTTTTTTTTGGATTCGTCTAATGAACTTCAAAAACATATTTGGCCCCATACTCGCACCCTTCTTGGCCAGACTCCCCTGACTTGTCATCTTTTGTCTCTGGCTCAGCACCCAAAAAAAAAATGGCCACCAAAAATGAGAGAGAAAAAAAAACAAGGAAGAGATTGTATAGCATCCTTGGCTTTGCCTTTGACACCAGTGTCGTCTTTTCCTTGTTGCCCCTGCTGCAGACATTTAAGGAGCACTCATTGTCAGTCCTCCCGAGTGCCTGGGTGTATGCGAGTGCCGAAAAAAAGGAGTACTTTCCACTAAGCCAAAAAGGGAAGAAGTGGCTGTCAAGTTCTTTGATGGTGCTGCCAAAAAATATTACCCTCGAACCCGAACTCGAACCCACTGACAAAAATTGCCGGCAGATAAAAGTTGATTGACTTGCTCCAGAGAGAGAGGAAGGGAGAGAGAGGACCCGTCATCATCATCATATATTTAAGGGAAAAGCAAACAGAAATCGCAGGGAATTGGTATCTTATCGCAGCACCACCTGAGGGCTGTAAGGCAATGACGTTTATAAACTTGCAATAAACCAATCATTATTGTTTTAGATTTCTATATAGAACCTTAATATATAGTTAGAGCGATAGGAAGTTGTATTTGATAACAGTTTGGTTAGGGAAACGAATATATACATCTCTGAATTTTATATAATTTACAGAAAACTTTCTATTAAATCTTTTCCAGAGCCTGTGCCACGCCTACGCCGACGGGAAGGCGGGCGTACAGCGAAGAGGACCTGAACCGGGCCCTGCAGGATGTGGTTTCCAACAAGCTGGGCACCCGCAAGGCGGCCAGCCTGTACCATGTGCCCCGCTCCATTCTGGTCAATCGGCTGTACAAGATGCAGCAGCAGGACAGCGACCAGGAGCAGCTGGATCAGCAGGAGCCAGATCCCGAGGACTCCAACGATGACGGTGAGGCGGAGGTGGACAGCAATGCGTCTACTCCGGCGCCGGGATATCCCGCGGACTTTGCCCTCCGAAAACTGAGCCACCTGTCGTCCGAGCACAATGGCAGCGACCTGGGCGAGGACCTCGATCGCAGTGGATCTCCCAAGCTGGGACGGCTTCCGTCTGGCGGCGGCGGCGTCGGTGGCAATGGCAGTGGCAATGCCGATGGCTTGCCCCCCATACCGCTGGATGCCAAGGTCCTGATGCACACCCTCATGCTGGCCGCCGGCATTGGTGCAATGCCCAAGCTGGACGAATCGCAGACTGTTGGTGACCTGTTCAAGGGCCTGCTGGTGGCCAACAGTCGGGGGATGTTGACCGAGCCGCTGCTCAGTCTGCTGGCCGCCAATCAGGAGAGCAACGGCAATGCCTCATTGCTCCTCCAGCAACAGCAGCAGCACCAGCAGCATCAGCACCAGCATCAGCAGCAGCAACACGTGGCCGCCGCCTTTCGCCATCGCCTGCCCAAATCGGAGACGCCGGAGACAAACTCCTCGCTGGATCCGAACGAGGCGGGCGAGGATCCCATATTGAAGATTCCGTCCTTCAAGGTCAGCGGCCCGGCCAGCAGCAGCAGCCTCTCCCCTGGCCTGGGTCACCATCCTCTGAATAACAACAATAACAGCAACTGCAGCAGCAACCGGAATGGGAGCAACCGCAGTCCCCACTCCGCATCCCCCATGCTGGCCGCGGCGGTGGCCCAGGGAGCCTACTCCTCGGGCAACAGTCTACTGCCCTCGTCCTCGTCCAGCATACAAAAGATGATGGCCAGCAACATCCAGCGGCAGATCAACGAGCAGAGTGGACAGGATGGCCTGAGGAATGGCAATGCCAGCGATTGCAGCAGCAACAATGGTGGCGGCGGCGGCGGCGGCTCCTCCTCATCGATGGGCTACAAGAAGCCGAGCATTTCGGTGGCCAAGATCATCGGCGGCACGGACACCTCTCGCTTTGGTGCCTCACCCAATCTCCTGTCGCAGCAGCACCATCACCCCAGCCATCCCGGCCACCTCAGCCACCACCAGCAGCAGCAGCAGCAGCTGAGTGCCCAGGAAGCGGCTGCTCTGGCGGCGGGCAAGGGCACCAGGCCCAAGAGGGGCAAGTACAGGAACTACGACCGCGATAGCCTGGTGGAGGCGGTGAAGGCCGTCCAGCGAGGTGAGATGTCGGTCCATCGAGCGGGCAGCTACTACGGCGTGCCCCACTCCACGCTGGAGTACAAGGTCAAGGAGCGGCATCTGATGAGGCCGCGGAAGAGGGAGCCGAAGCCGCAGCCGGATCTGGTGGGCCTGACGGGACCCGCCAACAAGATCCACCTGGACAAGCTGAAGCCGGGCAACCACAGTGGCTCCAAGCTGAGTAACGCTCTCAAGAACAACAGCCAACAGGCGGCAGCGGCTGCGGCGGCCGCTGCAGCAGCTGCTGCGGCTGCCACGCCCAACGGCCTGAAACTGCCCCTCTTCGAGGGCGCTCCTCACCAGCTTCCGTTCCAGTCGAACGTGTTCTGGCCCCAGCCGAATGCCACGAACCCCTACGGCCTGGACTTCAACAGCATGGCGGAGGCGATTAGGCAGCAGCAGCCCCGAGGGGCAGGCGGCAATCACCACGGACCGATGAAGAGTGCGCTGGCGGAGATGGCCGAGAATATGTACGACGGCATCATCCGCAAGACGCTGCAGTCGAGCGAGTCGTCGTCGTCGGGGAACGGCAGTGCGGCCGGCAACGGCAGTAGCAATGGAAATGGACATGGTCATGGTCATGGCCATGGCCATGCCCTGCTCGATCAGCTGCTGGTGAAGAAGACACCGCTGCCGTTCACGAATCAGCGGAGCAATGACTACGCCGCCACCTGTTCCAGTGCCAGTGCGGAGAGTGTTAAGCGGTCGGGCAGTCCGCTGGGCAACTATGCGGACATCAAGAGGGAGCGCCTGAGCGCCGAGAGCGGCGGCAGCAGCGACGAGGAGCACTCCAGACACACGCCGGCCAACAACAACAACAGCGATCTGGCGCACAACAAGAACAAGGGAAGCGCTTCTGCCACATCCTCGTTCGGGGCCAGCGGAAATGGTCAGGGCCATGTGAATGCCAATGGCAATGGACGGAGCAGCCGGATGACGTCGCGCGACTCGGAGACCGATGCCAGCAGCCTGAAGAGCGCGGAGAGCGGCGGCGGCGGCCACCACCAAAACCACAAATCAATGGATCTCAATGGCAGTCACATCAAGTGCGAGTCCGAGGCGGAAATGGCGCCATCGGGCAGTCCCATACTGCACGAGAAGCTGGCCCAGATCAAGGCCGAGCAGGTGGAGCAGCAGCAGTTATAGGAGCAGCCGCCGATGGCCACGAATCATCCAGCGTTCGCCTGGCCACCGCTGGCCGCCCACTACTACAGCTTCTAAAGGAGATGGGATCGGAGTCGAGTCCGGTATTGGTATGGGGATTGGAGGGACTAAACCAAATTAAGCCACGTTTTTTGATAGTACCATACAAAGCACTATATGAAAATATATATATAGGATATATATAGACGCAGGAGTGGTAAATGTGCGCTAGCTCTTAGTTAATGTGTAATCAACTACATAAAACAAAAAACATAAACAACCAACAAACAAACAAACAAAGAAACATACATGCAATATGTATATTTTTGTTTCGTTTTGACAATCGACAAATAGGCATTCTCTTGTACAAACCTAAAGAAAAAACAAAAACAAAATGAAAACAAAACTAAAACCTTAAGACCAAAAAAACAACTGAGCAAAAACCAAGAACCATTTTCATTTTGCATTTTTTGTTTTAAATTGCATTTTTGGTTAGGTATCAGTAGGAGGAAGCCCGTTGAAATATATGCGGCGATGCCACAGAACTGGCTCTCGATTTGAAATTAATTTATAACAGTGACTAAAAGTATGCTACAAAATTTCACTCCCTATCAAAGCAAAGACTTAAGGTTTAACATAGTTTACTGCATACTTATGGACACTGTGTTAATTGATTTGAAATCAAAAGCTTTTACTGTGGCAGCTCTGATATTGGAGACTTAAAATCTCTTGAAAATGTGCACAAAGGTAGACAATCTGAAATTTTTACTGCATACCTATGAGCATTTTTTCAAGAGATTTGAAATCCCTGAAGATATCTCACGCCTCCCCTTACTACATACATTTTTATTGAGCAGAACCAGCAGTCCAATGGGAAATAGCAGAAATATAGCCAACAGCAAAGCAGTTACAAGCCAACAACAACTTAATCGACGTCTGCATGTATGGGTTTTTGGCCTTTGAGCTTCGATTTTCACACATTCCATAAGCAATATGTAAATGTACTTATGTTCCATATTCCTACAATTTTCTACGAATTGTACCCGTCAAGATACCCCCATGCAGACGCCATCGACATAGACAGAATGAGTATATAGCCAACAACTACAATAACTAAAACAAGACCATAACAGCAACAACAACAACATCTACAATATCCGATCAATAACAACAAGAACAACCAACAAACAGCAATAATAATAAAACAAGAGACTCTACAGATACAAAAGGAGAAGAGAAGCACACACACAAGAAATAGCTAAATTCAAAAAGCATAAAAGAAACCGAAAATTAACCACAAAAATTCTACATTCTTTATGATTTCACAAAAGATGAAAAATACAACAAACAAAAAGAGAAACGAGAAAAAGAAAACAAAAACGGAAATCAATAAACAAAGCTGCCTTCACATTTACAAATTAAATAAATTAGTAAGCAAAGCGAAAGTGAAACGTTAGGACAAAGCACACAAAATAATAATTAAAAAGAAAAAGAGCCCAAAACGCAGATCAAAAAGCAAATTTCAAAAAAAAAAATATCATCCCCAATTAACCTTTGTTTTAGCAAAATTGAAAACAAAAAAGAATAATAACAAACAAAAAAAACTAAAAGATGAAAAACCCAAAAAATTGCTTTCCATAAATTCACATACAAATTATTTTTCTTTTTATAAAATTGCACACATATTGAACTAAATTAAGCAAAATTATAAAGTGTTTCGGTGTTTATAAAAAAAAAGATAAAATTACAAAAAAAAAAAATGTGTTTAGGCTTTAAAATCAAAATTTATATCAAAGAATTTCACGAAATTTCACGATATTGGCTTAAAAGTTAAAAGAAATTATTGTGAGAACACACATTTCATGTACAGTCGTCGCCTATCCACCAAAAGCTAGAAAAAAGAAAGCATAAATATATAAAGACTTTATATTACTATATACTATATGATATATATATTTGTATATTTATGTATGTGTGTGTCTTCATCACTACGCGTATACCTCAAACCAAACACATGATCATTTTGAGCAACTAAATATATTTAAAATGTACTTATACACTCTACAACACACTCTTTTACAGGAGAGCAAAACATATTTACACAGTTAACGCCCCCCGGCCCCGCCCTCTTCCCCCCTTGAACTTTTGGCCCTCCTTTCGACGTATCTAACTCTAAATATTTCGTTTGAACTTGAAATTCTATCTATGGGTAAAAACAACAACTAACTAAATGTCTGCGTAAATGAAAAATGAAAAAAAAATAGAAGAAAAAATATATAAATGTACCTAAAAACATATTTTGTGTGCTAGCTAGTAAGTGTCAAAAGATAAAAACAAAAAAACATACAAAAGCGATATACAATATATTTAAAAGAAACGAAAAGAATTGTCGGTAATACATATTTGAAAATATTTAGTAAATTATAATACAAGAAAAATCAAAAGTATGGCAAGGAAAATTGTGGAAAATCGTTGAAATCATTTAAAGGCATTTTAATATTCAACAAAATTATTATTATACTTTCCACGATGCAAATGGATAGGAAAACAAAAACAATGTATTGGCTTATCTCCCAAATTAAATTTGATGTGCATAAATGTTGTGGTTTAGTATCAAAATCAAGCGGAAAACTAAATTAAAATTTAGGAACTAAAGTGTAAAAAACAAACAAATTAAATTAAATTATGCATTTTGGAATAGCAAACAAAAGAAGCAACATAATACAGAAAAAACTGTTTATTATATAAAAGAGAAGAAAAGAACAAGGAGTAGGGAAAGAATGGAAGGAAATAAATCAAAAAGTATTTATTGCTAATTTAATTATATTTGAAGTATACATACATATTTATTATATACATACATATATATTAGACACACTATCTGTGATTAATAATCCAAAATTTTGAAGAGCATTTTCTGAAATAATGTTGGCTAGGCGCATATGCAAAAAGACAAAAACCGAGAAGGGATCGCTCGAGCGATGAATGGAACACACACCCATGTAAAGATAATTGTAGACAGAGATCGGATACAAATCATACACAACAAACAGAAGAAATAAAACCAAACTAAACCAAGCACAAGCTAGGTCAACTGCAGTATCCCAGGATCCCAGCGGATATTGGGATCCAATGGAGCTGCATTTGGCCAAAAGAATTTCTTAAGCTACGGCAAACATCACTAGAAACAGCAACGGATGAAACTGTTCAGAACATAAATAGTTGTATATATTTTGGAATAATGTTTACTCGAAAACTAACCAGTTCAAGTCAAAATTAAATGCGAAAAGCCATTTATAATGCAAAATTATACAAGAGGAAATTATAAATACAATTTTGCAAGAACATTTAAAAATCTAAGACAAAAATATCGATGTAAAAAAATGAAAAAATGGTAAACAAAAATCAAAAACTTAAAATAATAAACAAGATAAAGTGCAATTATACGGATTAAATAAGCAAATTTAAGAAAACGTTATAAGAAAAAGAAGAGATGTGTTAAAAGAAGAGAGATAAATATTTCGAAGCATGTTTAGCTAAAAAGAAAAATTCCAAGGCAACTGATAATGACAAGAAACATACAAAAACACAGACAACAAAAATGTCCCGAAAGTACAGTGCGTTTCTCAACTAAAAGACATGCAATAGACCTCCAGGCAACGCTTGATTTTTTAGCCTTGACTTGAACTATTCGCAATCTCTCTATTGTTTCACAGATCTAAAACGCACTGTGTACGGACAGGACACGTTGGCCCTTGCGGCTGTATCGGAAGATACTTACCACACAAGGTCAGCTACAAGAAACCCCAAAGGAAAGATAAGATGATATAGTAACTGAAGTAACAGAAGTCGAAAGTCGAAATGTCAACCTAGTGGTAGGTCTAAACACAAAATGAAAGAAAACAAACCAATCGAGTGTAATTTGAGTAACAGCTTGAGAATGTTGAATTGTATAGAATTTTTGCGTGCTCACCTGAATCAGTATCTCGGATATTCCCAATATTTCGATTTCGATTCGGGGTGGGCATGCGAAAACGCTCAGGTACGTGTTTTATTTTTTCGGAGAGAAACAAGATTGATTACCCATACATTACTTATTCTTTGTTTTACTAAAACATAATAGTTAATATTTGTATAAAAGAAAAAACGATGAAAACGCGTAAGCGAAACAAGCTAAAATTGATATATTCATAATATAATTGTTTAAAGTGGTTTGAGATATAAAGAAAGAAAAAAAACAGCGAGAGAGTTTCCAGCGTGCTTAATGAAATTGCTCACATTTGTGTATAAAAAAATCTAATCTAATTTGTTCAATGCGAATCAAAATTTGCTGAATATAAGTGCATATACATATATAATTAGAGTTTATTTTCGACCTTAGTTTAGCGCCTAAAATGATTACGATTACGAGATGATTACCATTAGTTACGATCTATCTATATAACTGTAGGCAAATCCAAAATTTCTTCACATAAATCAATCCACTTCTATTTTCACACACACACACACACTAAATATTATATAATCGTAATTATTATTCTATTATTATTGTATCGATTAAATAATTAGCGCGTTGTTAGCCTCGATTTATGGTTTGTACATATTAGACAACATTTTTTGTATGGTATTCTCCTCTATTTTTTACAACTATTACTTATTATTACTAGCATTATTATTATTCTCTATTTTTATTGACTTCTTAAATGGGCAAAATCATTTGAACTATAGTGCAATTGTTTCAAACAAAACCAAGCAACCAACAACAAATATATTAACATTTAAAGATTAATATATAATTTACAAGCTTTCTTTGCCAAAATGCCAAGAAGGATATGATGAATCAAGCAAGAATCAAAAATCAAAAATCATTTTAAGTGCACATAACTCTTTTTTTAAATAGGTCTTAAACTACGCCTAGTTTCCCAATTATTATGCGCACGCTTCAACCTAAAAAGAAAACCCCTGACAACCCTTAAAACGAAGCCAAATTCTTCACATTCTCACATTTGTTGAAACATCACAACTCAAAACTTTTCTCCCAAGTTCAACTTGAGCGACCGAAAAACAACTAAAGATCGATCGGCAAAGATCCGAGCAAAAACAAGCGAAAACTGCTAAGAAACAATAGCCCAGCCGTGACAACAACCAGCACAGACAACAAACAAACCAACCAACAATAGCCCAAAAATAATTGAACTAAAAATTGAAAACAAAACAAATTAAAAAAGAAAATAAACTATATAATTAATTAATATACAAAATAAATGGATAAATATTCAAGCGAAAAGCTTGAAGCAGCTCAGATATAAATCCAAGCAAACAGCCTAAAGTCGATTGTACTTTTCTTTTTTCTATCCACAAATACAACCAACAACAACAACAACCAAGCAGCAACCACAATTTTATTAAACAATAGTACTACTCTTACTACAGAACTTAAATAGCCACAAATAAAATAGAAATAGCCACAGCAATTAACTTTAATAAAAATCCAAACACACAGAAGTCGTTTTTCAAAACAGATTTGTATTCATAGCCACATAACCATAAACAATAGCCACATAATTAGAAATGACAAGATAGAATCCAGCTACAGATACAGATACAGATACACAGACTCCGAATCGGAAATCAGAAACCAGAAATCATAATCCATGAATCAGAAAAAAGAAGCAGCACGAAATCGAACTGCAAAGGCAAACAATTTTTATAAACAATATATAAAAAAAACCGAAAGCAATTTTTATTTCAATTATTAACTTTAAACACAACAACATCAACTCCACACAGTTACAGTTACAACAACAACAATAGCCCTAGAAAAATAATATTCATAATTAATCAATCAAACAAACCGTAAAAAAACCACAACTTCAATAGTAATAAGCAATTGGCATTAACAGCTCTATAAACAACTACAAACAACCCTAAATCTTAGCCAGGCAAAAGTTTTGAGAATATTTTCCATTATTTTTACAACAAACAAACCAACTGATGTAAGTACAATTCATAAAATTAGACCTTTGGTAAACTACAAACACAGAAATAGAACAGATAAAGCAGTCTTTTTTTTTGCATTTACATAATAACTACAAAATTACGAAAAACAAAAGCCAATAAGCAAATAAAAAAATTCGCATTATTATTAGCAATAGCCCATAAGTACACAAAATGTATTTAGCATTAAAGCTAAGACATAAAAAACAAAAAACAACAGAGATTTAAAAACGAAACAGAAAGTGAAGAGAAAAAAAAACTTAAACTGCAGCAAAACGTGCGAAATTTTTTTTGTACTGCGTTGATAATGAATTAATCCAAAATATATATGTTTAATTTCATAAGTAATTTATAATAATATTGAAGTTTTGCTTAATTTGATTTACACACACAAACAAAAATGTAATAAATATATATTGTAAACCTTAAATTAATATTTACAGCAGCAGAGCAAGAGCAAAATTTTTGTTTAGTAAAGCGTGCATAATTGTTATTATATATTACACACAGACACATAACTAAGATTAAGTTTATAATTTTCGTTATCCTTATTATTTACTTATTATGTTTTAAACGCAAACAAAAATAAAGCAGATATATACAATATATTTACGAATTACGAACGTTTATTAATAAAAACAAAAATATTTTAGTTCAACCATTTGCTTTTCATTTCAATTATTTACTTATCACCACAGGAGGCTTTTTTTTCACATTTTAACCAATCAGAGACACAATGCAGAAAGTAAGAAACAAAAATATGAATATTAAATTAAGCACAACAGTCTAACAATTGCAACAAGATACTTAATACCATTATATGCAATAGTTATAATTGACAGATGACAGAATTATCTATAAACTGAACAATAGCCCAAAGTAAATATTGGCCGTGATAGGAGGCGGAGCATCTTTCTAACATGGCCAATATTTGCTCCATTTTCACATGCAAGAGATGAGCAAAAACAATTGGATTGCAATTATCAAGAACAAGAACAAGAACAACAACAACAACAACCAACAGAACAACAACAAAGGCAATTGAAACTTTACCTTCGGTTCATTGAGTTTTTTTTGTTTTTATTTAACTTCACTTTCGAGATTTTTACCCCAATATTCCGAGAAAACAAAAGAAAACTCTATAAAAGGCAAAAACTATTTCAGACGAGCCAAAGGAATCGAATATCTAAACTCAACACAGCTTCAGGGACCAACTAAAGAAGAAATGATTTAAATTAAAGACAACTGGTAAATCAAACTAAAATGTAAAGACAAGATCTAAAACTAAAACGGAGATAACTAACGCTAAAACAAGTTTCGAGGCATATCTTAAAGAAATTAAAAGGCAAGAAAATTCCACAAAAACATGACTAAGAATTCAGAAAACTTTGGAATCCAAAATAAAATGGTATAGAAAAACCCAAGGAAATTGTATGTGTGTGTACATAAAAGAGGAGGCAACCCTTTTGGTAATCTATATACATATATATATTATATATATTTAGCGTGTCAAAAAATAAATCTAAAGGAACAAAAATTATCTAAGAGCGCAGAAGAGAGAGTATTTCAGGCAAAAGTAATTTGGATAATTTTGAGAAACTAAAAATTCTATTTGTAAGGCAAAAACTGTATACGATATGACAGAATAATTTAAAACTAAAAACTGGATTAAGTGTAAAAACATGCATACATATTTGGATGGCAGAGTCAAAAGCAAAAAACACAATTGAGGAAGCCCCTAATTTACATAGATCTAATTATTATTTTGCTTTGGTGTAAATAACGAAATCGATTGGGGATTTTCTACAAATCGAATAATGGTAAACCCAAAAACCAACAAGAATAAAGTAAATTCAAATTAGCAAAATTTTTGTCAACACAAAACAAATGACCTAGTAAATGCTAAATTCAAATTTATAGTACATATTTGTATATGTATGAGTGTATCGCATAAGTTCGATGTGAGTGTATAACAATTATTATTAACATTATGCTTACCACTTTGATTTCACTTAACCAAGTTATTTTGTTCGTAAACAAAATCGAAAACTGAATAAATTAAAAGCCAATAAAGAGAGCACCACCAACAAGAACATGTGCTGACGTGCTGAATTCCAATTGAATTGCAACAAAAAACAACTGAATAACAACAACAGGAGGAGTTGGAAATATTCACAAAAACAAAGAAACAAAAAACAAAAATTTCGAAATAAATCAAGTGTATGGCAAAAACATTGTAAAAAAGTATAAAAGCAGACGACCAGTTGAGGGAGATACAAGGATACAGGCAAAAATTGCATCAAAATAAAACGATGAAAATATAAGATTTGTGTATATGTGAACAGAATGAACAAAAATAGCAGGTGTATACAATAATGTCAGAAACCAAACTACAGAAATGAACAACACGCAGATGATGGGACAGAGGAAATACAAGCCCCCAAACAAAACTATTAACTTGTAATGATGTGAACTTGGAGCATACTCTCAGTATTTTTATGAATACTGTCAATAAAACATTAATAAAACATTAAAAATTTGTTTTTTTCGAGATTGACAGGTGCGGGAAGGGAGTTCAGGTAATGCGCTCTATAAAAGCTCTTGATTTCCAGCTAAGAAAATTCAATTTAAATTAATTTACAAATTTAAATTGCCTTTTATTTTTAGGATATTCTTGTTGTTAAATTTTGTTTCTGTTAAATCTAAAAGGCCGAGTGCATAATAAACTGTTTCTAGGCAAATGTTTCTGGGGATATGTTGGTGCTGCCAACTTATCTTTGTTGGACTCCTAGCAACCTTATTGCCAAATGTGGGGCTGACCACATGTTGAGCAACACCCACCGGTGCTGCCAACTTATTGATGTTGCACAGGATTTTCAGCAAGGACAGCGAACAGAATGTGTAATACCTTCCATGATTATCTTTCAATTGTACTCAAAGTTGGGGAAAAGGTCCGCTCAACACTATTTATTATATATATTTAGTTTCCAAAATTCATCAGCTGTACTGTATGTTATTTTAACTTTTTACCACAACCAAGGTACAAAGACTTTAAAATATTTTTCTATATGTATATTCAGAAAATAATATTTTTAAAAAGCAAGTTGGCTTTGTCGTAACTTTTACGCTATTCATTCAAATGTAAGTGAAATTCGACAAATGAACTTCATGTTCGATTCAGACAGATAAATGTTTTTATAAAAAGCAAAAAAAAAAAAAAAGAGAAAAGCGTACATTGGTAAATTGGTTAAAAGTAAACCCACAAAATTCGGAAATTTATAGAATGACCATCAAGAGACTGAAGTGTGACCTCAGCCCCGAGGTGACCACCTGTCTGCAGCTAAAGGACACTGTCCGGCCCGACTGCTGTCGCATCCGCGACCCAATTCCCTACGATGCCGAGTGCTTCGTGAAAGACATCTCCAAGGAGCTGGAGAAGCTTTCGCGGCGCCATGAGCGCATGTTCGTGAAGCGACGCCGCCTGATGGAGATGGCCGTGCCCAGGGTACGAGTGTGCCGCTTTGTGCCCAAGTGCGCCTGTCCCTTTACCAAGAACATCGAGATGGTAACTCCCTGCGAAGGGCAGAGTCACACGCGCACCGAGCAGCTGGCTCTGCCGACCGTGCGCCGTCTGCTCCAGCGCCGACGGACGGCCATCCATGCCGGCGACCAGATCGGCGAGTCCATCCTAAACAGGTGGCTGCGCTACAGCTACCTGTCGCTCTACAGCCGCCTAGCCAACGTTCAGCCTCTAACGAAACCGTGAGTTTACCTTAAAGTCTGTCCTTAATCTTTAGAAATATTGGGGATAATTTCTGTTCAATTTTAATTTAATTTACCAAAGATCAATATTTAATATCAAATATTAGGTATAACGTACACTTTCTAACAAATTTGATTGATTTCAGTAAGAAGAAAAAGAAGAAGACGGATAAGCAGAAGGCCAGGCACGAGAAATATATCGCAAAACTGGCCAAGCCAAAGGTTCCTCCAAAGCCACCAAAGCCGGTAAGTTATGAACTGTTAATCTTACCTTTTTTTTTTAATTATAATCAAATACGATTCTAGGTATTATGTTTTTCATACTTATAAAGTTTTTACTGCAAAATTGTGTTTATTTTTCGCAGCAACGAAATGCGGGCCAATCCGACACTGCGCGTCTGAAGGCTCTGGCCAGACCCAAGCCCTATTTTGAGGATTTTAAGCCCAAGTGGGAGCTGACCAGCCAGATGAAGAATTTCAAGGCATCCAAGAGACTGAAGCAGATCTCAGGGCCCATCATTCGGGAGAATGTGCACATCAACGAGACACCGGAGAAGGTATCGCCGAATGCCCTTCGTTACAAACGTGAGTAGCTTTAAAAAGTAGCTTTATATTATTCAAAACTCTTCCATATTTTTAAATACATAATTAAACATATCCTTTAATTAAATATGTAACCTTGACCAATTTCTCAATTGAACTAGAGAAAAACAATTTTATATATGTATTATACAAACCCTTTTACTTTGACTAAAACAAAATCATTCCACAGCGAGTGCCCGCATCAAGGAGATGTCCGAGCCGCTTACGACGCGAGATGCCAACCAGGGACTGGCCGACGTCAAGGAGAATCCCTTCGGCATTGCTCCCAACGCCCTCAAGTACAAGCCATCGACGCGCATCAAGGAGCTGGCGGAGCCCAAGGAGTTCGAGAACACGCACATCCGGGAGAATCCCTTTGCCATTTCGCGAGCCGCCCTCAAGGCCAAGGCCTCGCCACGTCTCATCGAGCTGGCCAAGCCCAAGGGAGGCTAGTTGTGGATCTGGAAGCCAGAGCCTGTCCAGCGTCAGTGCTCTTTCATACTGCTATACTTTTTGGTTGTCTAATATTTTTGGTTTTCGGCTATGTTTGGTATCGAGTTTCCCATTAAATTTGTATTTGGTTTTACATGGTTTCTGCTTACTCTTAATGAACAAAAACTTTGTTTCGGCCAACTTTAATCGGCTAATGAAGGGTGAAAGTGATCTAAAATGGTTATTCCTAGATCGCTTTCACCTTTAATTGCCGTTGCGGATTTTATTACATTAAAAAACATTAAATTTTCTAAATTCTTGCTAAGAACAGATGACGGGGATCTGGAAAGACTATCTCCCGATCCCCATAATCTATCGTGGCCTTGCAATTTGGAGCTACACTTTACATTCTTGGCTGTGCCAGCTCTAGGAGACGTGGTGTTAGCTTGGCCCTTAGTGCACGGTCTGGCACCTTGTAGGGCATCCTCCGGCTGGCTTTGTCCTCACGCAGCTTTGGCTTAGCCAGATCCCTGATTCGCTGAGTGATTTCCTTTGTATCCTGTCTTGGCGTACTTCTCAGCTGCTCCATTTGACCCTTTTTGTGCGGCTCTGCCAGGTGGAGAATCCTTGGAGTAGCTGCCAAGACAAAGGGAAAAATAATCAATGCAGTTCAAATTTAATTAAAAAGTCTAGTTTCAACCTTCGTAGAGCAGGGCGCTGGAGGTAACCTTGAACGGATCACGCGGCTCCTTGAAAGGCTTAGGGCTGGCCAAACTCAGCAGACGATCACTGGGCTCAAAGAGCCGCATGGCGCTGGTCAGCCTCCAAGGCTTAGCTTCAGAAACCGCTCGCCTTTTCCTACTTTTGGCCAGCTCCTTTAGGCGATCAGAAGCCATTGAATGGAAGTTTAATAAACGAATGACTTTGTTGTTCAGTTGTAGTAATTTCCTTGCGGGGATCAAACTGGGTAGCCGTGTGGGCAGTTCCTGCGCTTGGGGTGAGGCGCTTAAGGGAAAACACAGGAATTTAAAATTCTTAGGATTATTTCCACTTGCCACACTTACTTTGCACGAGCTAACTGGCTTAACTTTCTCTTCAGGTAGGGACTTTCCCTGATTTTCTTGCTCTCCGTATATTTTTGCATCTCTCTCAAGCGTATTCCCTCACTAGCAATTATGGCTGACGTGAGAGTAAGACTTCGATGGGGAAGCTAACCCATACCTACCGACGTTTGGAACATTTCCGATTGAATCTAAAATCGAGAAGAGCCTGCCGATACCTTTCCAGATTAAGCATTTGCTCCCAAGTGGGGTTCTGGCTCTCCATGTGCTTGACGTGATTCGAATAGTCTTGGAACATCTTGGCCCAGAAGGATTCTAGCGCTCTCCGGCTCTTCGACATGACAAAAGGCAAACACAACAAAGTTTCTCGAATATTTTTTGGGTTTTCTTTTTTTTCGTTTGTATTACTTAAAATTTAGACAGCTCAAACTGACTGACAATGACTTTTAAATAATAATTAATTTAGATTTGAGTTTATATTGTTATCATTCTCACAGCTCCAGTGGAGTGGGTCCACTACTGTCCACTCAAAGCCGTCCGCTATCAGTTTAATTGGTCTCATCTTCATTCTCTTTTTTTGGTTGCTTTTCAACAAGGTAAACATAAATTAGAAGTTGGTCTTTTGCAAAGTCAATAAAATGAGGGAAAATAATACGTAAATAATTACAACATAATCAAGGATCAATGTGTTTACTGCCAATTGGTAAGACTAAAGGATTCGGGGCGGGGCAGGGGTCAATTGAACTAAACTTAAATATTCGCCGGAAATAATACTCAAAATGAATGCATTGTAGATAGGAGACATGGGGACAAGTAAAAATAAAAAAATGGACGTAGAAGGAAACTAAGAACTCTCGGGGTATTTTTTCAACAATTCAAATTTAGCTGCGACAACAACAGAAACTGTCTAATGTCAATTATATGAGCGCCAACGTTGTTGCTGCTGAGGTTTGCTGATTGCGCCGGCCTAGGTCATGTTCCGGATGACGGCGTGGGTAAAGTCCTGCGTGGTCGACTGTCCGCCCAAATCCTTGGTGCGCACCTTGCCATCATTGAGCACCTTGTTAATGGCATTCTGGATGACCTCGCCGTAGGTGGGCAGGTTGATGTGGCGCAACAGTTTCACGCCGCAAAGCAGCATGGCCGTGGGATTGGCCACATTCTTGCCCACAGCCTCGGCGAATGTGTGGCGTGCACCCTGCAATCGAGAAGTACGAGCTTAGGCAGGGTTTTAGTCGGTTAAAAACTATAGATTCCCTTACCGGCTCAAAGACCACGGTCTCCGACGAGTAGGAGGCACCAGCCACCACACCAGCACCGCCAACGAGGCCACTGGCCAAGTTGTCAACGATGGCGCCGTAGAGATTGGGCGTGACCATCACGTCGAACTGGTTGGGATTGGATACCATCTGCATGGTCGTGTTGTCCACAATCATCTTCTCGAACTGGATGCGCGGATAGAGCTTGGAGACCTCCTCGCAGCAACGAAGGAAGAGGCCATCGCCCAGCTTCATGATGTTGGCCTTGTGCACGGCAGTGACCTTCTTGCGCTGGTTCTTCGTGGCATAATCGAAGGCGAACTTGGCAATCCTCATCGACTTCTTGGCGGTGACAATCTTCAGGCACTCGACAATGCCCGGCACCGACTCGTGCTCCAGCGCTGAATACTCGCCCTCGGTCTGCTCGCGAATGATCACCGTATCGATGTTGGAGTGGCGTGTCTTCACACCGGGCAGACTCCGGACATGGACCACGTTGGCGTAGAGGTCCAGATCGGTGCGAAGCTTCATGTTGAGCGTCTGCAGGTCACCCACATTGCTGTAGTCGGGCGTGGCCAAAATGCCCTGCAATAAATCGTAGTTGGGACTTATTTATCGATAGGATAGTGGATGTTGGCTCACCTTAATGCACACTTTGTTCTTCTGGATGGAGGCCACCACATCCTCCAGCTTGGCACTCAGCACGGGATTGATTTCGGAGAGGAAATAGCACTCAAAGTCCACAGGAACACTGGCTGCCTAAGAGATATCAGAGCAACAAAGTTACTATCAGTAAAGCTGGGAAAAAATCGATTCTCAGTACATCGATGTTTTTCGATCTTTTAGAAAAAAACATCGATTAAATCGAATAAATCGAAAAAATAAATCAAAAAAATATCATGTACTGATACATATAAAGAGCAAACCAAAAATACACTTCTTTCATATAAATAAAGAAAAGTTATAAGTTTTTAAAAACATAAATAACGAAAGAATTCGTATTTATACAAAAAAAGCGAATATAAATTACGTTTCCAGAACATAAAATAAAAAAAGAAATTTCATTTTCAAAAGCCATTGATGATCCAAAAGATGAATGGTTCACGATACATCGATTCTGCCAAAATATAATCGATGTTGGACCGATAAAAGAAAGAATCGATAGTATCGATATTGGAATCGATTTTTTCCCAGCTCTAACTATCAGAGTATATTTTCAAGTAAAAATCCATATTTTTAAAACACCAAATCTCCATTTAAGCTAAGAATTAAATCAGCAAAGCGCACTTAAAACCAAGAGGGCCGTATAAATCGGAGTCTCTCTTCTTAAGTATTCTCTTATCACTTATCTTTACGATCCAGATAAGTGGTAATGTTTTGTTTTATATAATTTAAGTACTGCTTCTGTTCTCGTGAATATTAAGTAATCATTTTACTGAGTTTCGCTTTGAGAACCCTTTAGAGTTACAAGTATCAGCTGAATAAATAAACAAATAAATAAATATGCTCTTTTTCTCACTTTTATGTTTCTGAACTTGAAATTAAGAAAAAAAATATATACCTTATAATTTATAAATCCTAATTTATACACCAAAATATTAGAAACGTTTTTTTTAGATTTGTAATAAACACAATTGTTCCGAGAACTCATAAAAGTCATTAACTTGTCATAGCTACCTTGAAGACCTCCTGCAGGGAGTAGACCAGCTCGGGACCCACACCATCGCCGGGAATCAGTGTGCAGGTGGTCCTGTTGGCGCCATAGGCATCCTACAAAGAAATTTATCAGCGCCTGTCACAAGTGCGAATCTGGATGCAGTTGGAACTCACCCTGGCGACCGTCGTGGTGTGCAGACTACGAGCTGCCGCAGCCTAAATCGAAATAGAGTGGGAATGGACACGGATCAGACCGAGGCGAGCGAGCTACTGGCTAGGATTATAACCTCAAAAAAAAAGAGCTCGCCCAGCTCGCTGAATATTCGCAGAGCGTCGCGGGGCGAGCGTTTATGTAAGAGGCTCCCCGGACTCGAGGCGAGTTTACCTGCATAAAGGTGCGTCCAACGGTTCTCGCCAGCATCGACATGTTGCTCCTCGGTTCCCTGGTGGTTCGTCTGGTGCTTAAAAATTAGGACGTAATCCTGGTGGGCACGGGGAATTTGATTGAATTTGATTTCGAGTTCTTTTTTTCCGGGGCCAAACCGAAAAGTTCAATCGACCACGCAAACCAGCTGATTGCCTCTGGTCTACCAGGGCTGGCAACTGCCGCCTGCCGTCCCACGACTTTGCCGTCCAGGGTTGGACAACGGCTGAAAATCGCGATTTTAGCGGGAAAAAAATTGGTTACGAAAATATTTTGTGCTAGTTCAAAAATAAAATCGTTTGAAACCACATTTTAGGTGAGTGCATGGCCTAAGACTGCTAGGTTTATATATATTTTCATTATCCGAATCTAATGTTTAATTTCCCAATAAAGCAAAGTTATAATTATTTGTAATCTTCTTAAAAATAACAAAAGCAGCAGGTTTTCAAGTTTTTTAGGTTGCTTTTTTTGTAGCCAAAACTCGAAAATTATATTTAAACATTTATATATCATTAATGTATTAATTTCCGTTACTAAATATAACAGTTTCCAACACATTTCGCTAAAGGTTATTAAAAAATTTACCTCTGGCATCAAAATTTCTGAAAAAAATGCTTTAATTGTAAATTGTAAACTAACTTTCGCCACAAACGAGTAAAAAATGAATTTGTCAGCTAAATAAGTAAACGTTATATTACAATTTGAATGTTAGCAGAAACAACAAGTAGAATGTAACTAATCAGAGATTTTTATTCGTGTGACTTGAAACAGATTTATGCCAGATTTGTACTGTTGACTGTAATTGATTTGTAATAATATTGCCAAGTGTACTCTTACTAATCACAATGCTTGTTATTTGAAGCCCAATCAGTACCAGATATAATGCTCTCGTTACCCTCAAGAATAAGACGTGTTTTCAATTAATGCTCAACCAATTGTTCGGCTTTCTTTTTGCAGACATTGCAGACAGCGCCGCCAAAATGTCCCCCAAAATATGTGTATATTTCCATTGAATTTAATGTAGTTTTCTCTATATATAATTTGTATAATTGAAGCTAAACAAAATTTTACAAATATATACGTGATAGTTCTTCATTTAAACTGTGTGTTCTCTCATAGGACAAATTACATATTGCTGTTTATCTTTCGCGTTTATCGGCTTTCGTTCCGTCTTCTCCTGGACTAAATAACAAATCATAAGTGGGGCTGGAGGATGGGGCTTGGGGGACGTAGTCTACAAATACAACAGGCCGCTGGCAGCGGCGTGGGCCATCAGAGTGTTGGCTGCTTGCTGCGTCTCCAGCATGAGGCGCGCCTCCTTCATCCACTCGCCGGCGATCTTGCGTGACGCACCTTGTAGTAGATTCAAGTACTTCAGCGCCTGCAGGAAGTCGCTGCGATCCACATGGTACCTGGCCCTGTTTAGGATGTCATAGGTGTCCAGTTTGCTGTAATCGAAAGGTTTGTTCTCGAGTTCATCCTTGGAAATGGGATTATCGGGTCGCAAGATGAACAGCGATTGCAGATAGGACAGGAAATAAATGGGCAGACTGGCTCCCTCCTCTGGCACCAGAGCCAGACGGCGTGCCACGCGCTCCACATTAAGGAAACGCTCGCGCAGTGCATCCTCGGGATACACGCCGCGCTCCTGAGCCTCCTGCGGCATGCTCTGCAACACAGCCGTCACCAGGTCGTCGCCCTCTGAAAAATGATGTGTGATGAGAGCAATAACTCGGAGACTTGCGTCAGATATAATTTTCACTTACTGGCCACCTTGGCAATGGCATTGATCTCGTTCTTCAGCGGACGCAGCTTCTCCGAGTAGTGCACTCCAGGAGTGGCAGTGCGCACCGAGGCCCACAGAGCTTGGCAGGCGGCCCACAAGGCCTGTGCCTGATTGGCAGTACGCTCCGCATCCGCACGCTCTGCGAAGTGGCAACAAAATCAATGAGTTTCGAGTAAGAAATTCCCATTTACAGGGGTTACTTCTAAGGAGGGAATGCTAAAGCAAGTACCTTGAAACTCATCTTCTATCTCTAAACGGGGGCAGCATGTTTTTGGGGTTCATAGAAACGGGATTACATGTCTAGCCAAGTTACACAAGCAAGGGCCAGAAAGTAGAGCTGTAAAACCATCGATAGTGCCCTTACTCGATATTTTCGATAGTGATAGTCCAAACCACCGATAATATCGATACTATCGACAAAATAAAATGGGTTTAAAAAATTAACTTTGCTTAAACAAACCAAATTAAATGGCATAATTTATATAACATTTTATGTAATAAAAAAAATGAAAGAAATTTTATCACAATTACTGTCTATATAGATTTTCTATAAAGATAGTTTTTGATATTAATGATTGGAAATTAAAGAAAAATGTTTTGGTCCGTTCTTAAGAATATACGAATTTAAGATTATATTTATTGGCAAAAACTTGTGAATTTTATACGAATTCATCGCTAACGCGATGTATCGATGGTGAAAAAGAACAATCGATAGTGACGCGGAGCACAACACCATCGATAATATCGATAGTATCGTCGATAGTTTTACAGCTCTACCAAAAAGAACCTATTACTGGAACGAACGGTGGTCACTTACCGGCTAGAGCCGCATCCATGCCACGCAGCTTGCCGAGCATGGCAGCCAGCTGTAGCTTGTAGTTGGCCTTTTCGGCAGCCAACTTATCCTCCAACTCGCGCTTAAAGCTGCGCGTCAGATCGGTCTCCCGCTGTGCCACAATGTCCTTGATGTGATCGGTATGGGCCTCCGCCTGCTTCTTGAGCTGCATGCGCAGCTGCTTGTCGGACTCGGCGTGGATCTGGAAGATCTTCTTCTGGCTCTCCACGGCCAACTTGCGCCTCTCGGCCTCCAAATGGTATTCCAGTTGGGCACGCAGTGCCTCCGAATCATTGTCGCCACGCACCGAGTCAATGGCCCGCTTGAGGCGCAGCTCGCCATCGGTTTGCAGGCGCTGCAACTCCTTCTGGTAGGCCAGGACATGGGTGTAGGCGTGCAGGATGAACAGATCGAGGTCCTCCTTTGACAGGTTGAGTTTCTTGTCCGCCAGACTCAGGCCGGGGAAGATGGACTCAATCTCGTCGATGAAGTAGTTGCGCGCCTTTTCCACATTGCGCCAGTACTTGTCCGAAACGCTGGCAGTGTCCTTGTGCCGGTACAGGTCGTCCTTGACATTGGCTATGTGGTCTACCAGCTTCTTGATCTTGTTGCGCACCGCCTCCACCTTCTTGCTGTTCTGTGCGGTGGCCGCTGCACTGAGGGCGATCTCGCAGGAAACTGCAATTGCAAATTGCGTGTGATATCTCCTCAATCTCTGGCATTTTTTAGAGTCTCTCTCAGTGGCTTACCAATCTTCTCCTGGGCCTCACGCGCCGCACGCTCTGCAGTGGCCACAGCCGTGTCCCGAGCACCAGCCCGATTCCTCAGCGTTGTCCACAGCGAGTTCTCGCCATTCTCCACCGCTTTGTCGACCACCTTGCGCACTTCATCGTTAAAGCTAAAGGGGGGACAGGGAAAATAGCCTTAATTGTGACTGGTCTTTTCTATAATTAACAATCTATGTAATGTGCTAAGATATCCAAGGAAAACCCATGCAATGAGTGATGGAATCATCTCTAAATTGTAAACTAATGTAAATTTAAAAATACTAAAATAAGAATAATTGTAGTGTTAAGAATAATCGATAGTGTAACCGATAGCGTAACCGATAGTGTAATCGATATATCGATAGAGGAAAGATCGAATAGGAGAAAAAGGCACTTGATCGAGAGCCAACAATAAGAAAAGACGCAAACAATAAAATACTACTGAAACTTGTTACAAAAAAAAAACAATGCTCTTGATAATTTAACTTGGTTCTTTAAAGAGAGAAAGAGAGAAATAAATATAGATCTTGGCATACCCCTTGAGCACGGCAATGGCGTTGTTGTACTCCTTGACGGCCAGCTGGGCTGACAGCTCGATGGCCTTCTCCAGCTCAACGACCTCGCGGGGCAGGGGTTCGTCCTTAGGCTTGGGGGCAGGCGGAGGCGTTGCTGCAGCCACCTTCTCCGCTTTCGCCACTGGCTTGGGTTCCGCCGCCTTGCTGGCCTGGGACGTCGTTGGGGATTTCTTTTCGGGGGCGGGTTCTGTCTGGGCCTTCTTCGGTTTGTCATCTCCGCTGCCGCCGCCGCCAAACAAACCCGTTACCTTGGACGTAACCGAGCCCACGCTGGTGGTGACCGTATCATAGCCAGACTTGACCTTATCGATTTGATTGTTAACACTCTTAGTGATCCCCTTGAATGGCGGCTCCTCCTGCAGGGCCACTTTGATGACTGAACCGGCGCCGGGAACATTCTTCTCGACCAATTTGCGGAAGTCATCGTCGTACCTGGAAGGGATTCGCATCTTAATGAGGGATTTCTCTCGAGGAATGATGGATAAATGGCATAAATCTTAAGTACTGATTGTTTACTTGGCGTAGGTGATGACTCCGCCAACAGCGGCCAGCGGGGAGACAAAGAGCACCACTTTGCCGAAGCCGGCTTCTCGCATATTCGGTGGCGGTGGCAGGCCATAGTATCCTTGCTGCCTCCTGCCCTGCTGCTCCCTACTTCCACTTCCACTTCCGCTGCTGCTGCTGTTGTTGTTGTTGTTCCCGCAGCTGCTACTGAGCTGCCTGCCGTTTGTCGTGGTCTGCTGCAGCGTACGCTGGGGAAATCAAAGGCACTGGATGAAGTAAACATTTTCCCAGACTCAGAGGCCGACTAGCTAACCCCGCCCCTTGTGAGGCAACCGCAAGACACCATAGGTCCTGGGACTACTGGAATTTTGGAACATTTCGGCCCGATTCCTGGGCTTGGGAGATGACATAACCAGCGCCCCTCTTGTTGTATTTTTGCCAACCGCAGGGCGGAAGGGGGGCAACGTGACGATCGATTTTCACGTTATCACATAGCCGCCGCAACCGAAAAAAAGCTCACCTGCAGGGCGCACTTGCACTGATCTCGCACCGCTAGCCGATACATAATGTTGCGTGGGTGTCGCTCGATTCGCTCTGCTCCTGCTGCTCCGGCTCCTGCTGCTGCTCCCGTGAATTTCGCGTAAATTCCGGCGGCGTGAATTCAATTTTGTCCAATTCGTTCGAAGCTGGCTCGACTGCGTCAGCGCTGGCGTGTGAGTGGCTGGGCAGTGCTGCTTCCTCTTCTTCCATCCCCCGCACTCACGAGCAACGCACGTTCACCTGCTCTTGGGTCCGTCGTACGTCCTGGGTGCTAATCTCCTCTTGTGGTCCCTTTGTTGGCAGAACTGGAATTTGATGATTTAATTTGGTTTTATGTGTGTTGACAAGCAAAGTGTTGAAAACAGCATTTATTTTGTACGCCAGATAGAAAACATTTAATTTAGGGATGAGCAAGTGTCGTGACTTGCCGGCACAGTAGGGCTTTTGTCAAACCGTACACATTTATACGCATCCTAAATTTGAAAGCTATTAAGATCATATCTTTGATATACGTAACTAATGATCTAAATAGTTATTAATTTAAAGTTATACACAATCGGTCGTGAGTCTTTTTAACTAGCACGAAAATAAATGCTCATCTCTAACTAAAGTTTCTCTGGCACGGTGTTTGTATGTCGGCGCTTCGCATTGAATGACAAACAGCTGTTCGGCTGCTGTTACGCGATTCGGGAAGAAGAGTCTTTTTAGAGTTCCAATTGAATTTTTGGTTTATTTTGGGATCTGCCTTTTTAACTGAGTGAAATGCTGCGAACCATTGTGGCAAGCGGTGAGTTTGTCAGCTTCTGGCGAGTATAAGATTTTGGTTTTTACACACGTCGTTCATTTACAGCGTTGCGCAGCGTTTGCCGCCTATCGCCGGCTCCTCTGGTCCAGCAGACACAACGTGCCAGCCTTGTTACTCTAGCCCGGCCCAGTTTGTTCCCTTTCCCCTCGCTGGCGTCACCTGCTTCCGTACAGTTCCTCCAACTGCCTGCAAGTCTGTGTGCCATAGGATCTCCGCCAACCACACGCAGCGTGACCAAGTTTTCGCTGATCAAGGGCAAAAGAAAGACGGCCAAGGCGGTGCTGAAGCGATTCAAGCGCCTGGAGTGGGGAGCCTGGATAAGAACCCACTCTGGCCGCCAAAAGAAGCTCTTCAAGAAGTCGGGCGCCCTGCGGCGACGCCTTAAGCAGCACGTCTTTACCAACGCTACGCAGAGCTGGCTGCTGGACAAGATGGTCACGAGCTACTGGCGGCGGCCCAAGCACTACATCAACGATCCCTACAGACCCTATCACAGTCGGGACGAGTACTTTGCCACCCAGTCGAAGACCTTCAAGGTGTAACCTGTTGCTAATTAAATGCCATTACTTCAATGTGTCAAGAGTCTTTTGTAGTGTCGGTTTTGGTAGCCTTTACTTTAATAGATGTTAACCCAAGGAAAGTTTTCCGAAAACTTGACTCAACTAGTCCTGAATTTAATTTCTTTCCATTTGGGATCAAAACTGGAACTAGCCTGCAATATTTAATGCTTCTACCGAAACACCGTCGCCATCCAATCCCCATTCAAACTCCAATCTCACAGATTAAATGCCATTGCTTTACAAAACAAATCAAACATAACAAATAATAGGGAAAGCCGAACTTAAGGGGCCACGATCTTGTTGCAGAGCCTGCCCAGTCCAACGATCTCCGACTTGACGACATCCCCAGGCTTGAGGAACTCTGGCGGATTGCGATGCATACCCACGCCCTTGGGCGTTCCGGTTACGATGATATCGCCGGGCAGGAGTGTAATGGTCTCCGACAGACGGTTGATCACGTCGTCCAGCTTAAA
This sequence comes from Drosophila tani, assembly GCA_008042535.1. NCBI lineage: Eukaryota > Metazoa > Arthropoda > Insecta > Diptera > Drosophilidae > Drosophila > Drosophila tani. The sequence continues at coordinate 334,345 of VNJO01002285.1, read as the reverse complement.
TATCAGATTACCGGTATTGCCGTTCTGCTTCTCCACGTCGTTCACCCAGGTCTTCAGCGGCAGATTGTAGACATCCTTCACCAGACTCTTGTGCACCACCGAGGGGCCCAGCGGCAGGAAGGTGTCCATCGACTTGCCGATAAGGAACTGACCGCCGTTGCGCTCCTTCTGCCAGTCGCGGGCAGAGATGTCCTGGGCCACACTATACCCAAAGACATAGTCCATGGCCTCTGATTTGGGCACCTTGCGGGCGACCTTGCCAATGACGCAGACCAGCTCAACCTCCCAGTCGATTTTCTGTGGAAAGTTTCGTGTAATCTGACGAAGCTCCTACAAACATATCTCGTTATCTGACACTCTACGTACACTGCTGGCCGTGTGGGCGATGACATTATCTTGGGGGCCCACCAGCGCGTTGTTGAACTTGCTGAAGAACATGGGTTCCTTGGGCGCCGGCTTGTTCTGCTCATCGCAGTGGTCCTGGTAGTTCAGCCCTGCCGACAAAACCAAACCCCCTCTATTATCACCATTTCAAGGTTCTGCAGGTTCTCCTAATTACTCACCAATGCAGATGATCTTGCCGGGATCGCTGAGCGGTGGCAGCAGCGTGACGTCATCGCCCAACTCAAGCCGCGGCTGCTTGGCCGCCTTTTCAGCAAGCTCCTCCAGATTGGGGCTCTGCGCAATAAGAGTCTTCAGGTCACTGGGCACTCCCTCCAGGCCGGCGAGCTCCACCAGGGACTTCTGGTCCTCGGACAGCAGGCCCAGGCGCTTGGCCAGTTCACCTTTGCGCAGGTATTGCACGAACCTCATTCTGGCTAGCATTTATGACTGATCGATGCGGATTTTAACGCCGAATCCAAACTCTTCGTGTCGTAAAAAAGCTTAGCTAAGCTTTGAAAAAAAATATATTACGCTAAAATATTGTTAAGAGGAAGAATATTTTGAGTCACGCTTTCCAACACTGACGGCGCTGGAATTTTCAAAAGGTGCGCGCGTGTAACCTAAAGTATTTAAAAAATTGTCCATAAAAATAGATAGTGTATAGTACAGTCGATTTTGCAAGGAATAGCTGCAGTTGTTTTGGCTACTGGCTATATCCAGTTGACCACTATAGCCCCATCCACCCGAAATCATTCCTTAGATGTTTAAACTATAATTTTATTCGAAAAATTGTCAATATAAATGATAAGTTTTCAACATTTAAATGCATGGCGTTCTTTGCAAGTATTATAGGTTATTATTCTTCGGCATTAGGCCTTCCAAACTCAATATTCATTGAAATGTCTTTGATACAAGAATTTATTATGCGATAGGTGCAAAAAAGTAGCTAAAGTTATTGGCTAAATAGGTTAGTACATATGTATAATCATTTTCACTCCTCAGTCAAGTGCTGCTTATGATACTCTGAAATAAAGAGAATACCGATTTCGTACGCATTCGTGCAATATTGGGGAGCCACCACGGCATAGTCTTGGAGTTCAATGAGATTAGATGGAATCCCGTTAAGCTCGTGTCTGAAAGCAAACATTTGTCATACACTTTCTTGGATGGGCGGAGGACAACAACTCACCCCAGTAGTAGGATACACTTTTTAGGAAACTCAAATTCGGGGAATTTGATGGTTTGGGACGATGCAGTAGCACTGCACTAGCCTTCGAACTGCTTGGATAGCAGAAATTCGGTCAAATATTCAGGTTTTACTTGAACTACGTTCAGAGCAGATGATCTAAAAGAATCACAAGAGCTTTTTAACAATTTAAAATATTTCTCCTACGTATTTCTTACCTTTTCGCAGGTGGCCTTTGACCCAAAATGAGCGTTTTTACTCCTAGCTCGTCACAGGTGCGCGCCAATTTGCAAAAATTGTGTTTCTTGCTGATAAGGGAAGCCACCACAATAATATCCTTTTCGCTAGATATGGGGGGTGTCGTAATAAAACCACTTTCTAGTTGTCCTACGCCCACATTAATATAAGCGCCTTCCTCGGTGGATGATGGCAATATCTTGGCCTTAAAGGCATCACGAGCAATTTTATACCTTTCCCCGAAATCTCGTTTGATATGGACTTCATCAAAGGGCACATTTGTAATATAAAATAATCCTTCAACGGAAAAAGGGAAAATATCTGGAAGAATAAGCCTATGCTCGTTATTAATTTTGTCAAGTTTGTCTCCCAAGGAAGCCATAATCGAGCTTTGCAGGGGAATGGCGACCTGATGCTGAAAGCTGTAAGCAGAGATGGTTAAGTGTCTGTCCTGTGTTTCACATATTTTGAAATGATTTACCCTTTATCCTTGCACTCTGATGCCAACCTATGCAGGATTTGTTGTGCGAGCAGGCGCGGCTTATAACTAAGTCCCATTGTGAGTGCAGGGAGTAAGGTTAGAATGTCCATTAATTTATGGTTTTCCTCAAGCCTTTCCAAATTATCCGACACGTAGATGTTAGCGACAGAAAGAAGTGATTCCTGCTGGCTAGGCTTCAAAGTTGGTAGAAGCTTCAGCTTGTCCAGTAGCACATTGAAGCTTGGCAGCATTTTTGCCACTAGGTACTCGTACATCAAGTTTATACTGAGGTGATCGCTTGTGCACAGCAAAGCCTCCCACAAATCGTTGGACCAAGTCAATTTATCGCACAATTCTATCAAAGCAGCGGCAATGCGTATTTTCTTTCGGTGAACTTCAGAGTTTTCAATATAACTCGGAAACTGTATCGACAGTTCATTGTTAAGGCTCAGCAGATTATCGCATAAGCCACCTATCCACCGATCCTTACCGTAAGCCCAATTTATAGCATGCCATCGTTTTTTAGCATTATCTCCATTGATATTCAAAACATAATATGCATAAGCGGCCTCAACGCTAAAAAATTCGTCATTGTTTATATTTTGCAATCGAAAAAATATTAAGACTCACCGAGCATCTCCCATTGATATTTCCCCTTTTAGAATGAGTTTTAGTGCAAGAGATTCGTCCCTAGACATATCGATCCAGCGCATATAGAAATATTTTGATTCAATATACTCTTGTTCACATATCTGATAAAAGCATTTGGCAAAAGCTTCTCCTGTGAGATTCTTGTTTGCATATTTTAAGATATTATACCTGAAAATCAATTCATTATTATAAATACAAAATCTGTGAGTCCTTTTCTTACGCATCCCTGACAAATTTCGTGCGAGTAATCAGAGCGGGCAGTACGTCCTCGTCCTTTATTGGATTTTTATGTGCTGCCAATAATTTTGTCAGGATATGGACGGTGTCTTCGGTGCCCTGGCACAACAATTCTGCGGGCCCCTTATTCAGATCCTCCAATTGGCTCCATGACTCTATATTTCTCAAAAGAAATAAGTCCTGGCATCTCAACATTAAGAAAGATCTCTCCTCGCTCGTCTGGCAGTCCAGTCGATCAAGTAAGTGAAGTTGCATGTCCTCAAGACGCGCACCCTTCTGAAGCAAAGAGGTGTCCACTTCATAAACGGTTCGATAGACCTCCATGACGTCGTTGTCTACTTCTTCCACAAAAAGGGCTAGGCGCCACCAAGCATGTTTAGCTTTTGGAAGTGCTTTCATTTTGAGCATAAATGTCTTAAAAAGCTCAAACTTCAAACAAAAACCGCTATCTTTAGGGCCAAAAAATGTGTCATATGATTGTTTGTTGAAGCAGTTAGTATGTGCCTCGATGTCAGTATCTTTAATTTTGAGTATTAATCGGCGCTTGCCATATAGAGAATCATCCCCCGCAAGGTACAACATCTCCATGCATATCATAAAATCACTCAAAGACAGGCTGTTAAGTGTGGCCTGCAAGGAAGGAGAGGTTACCCCTAGAAATCCAACAAGATCCAACTACTCACCTCAAACATAAGGATCACTTTGTTCTGGGCACTATTTCGAAGATCCCTATTTTCGAGGGCACGAACTCTGGAGCACAAGGTTTGCAGCAGCTCCTTGGAAACAATCGGCACTTGATCTATGTTAAAGGCGCGTAGCCAGTAGAGCAGAGGAACGCTCTGCCAGGGAACTGCTACCAGGGCATCCAGAAGTTCTTCCACACAGCCACGTGCCACAAATTGCTGTGCCTGCAGCTCCTTTAGACAGTTGACATCTTCTGGGTCAAACAACTGGGTTCTATTGGTGGCCACCAAGAACTCTGGAAGCAGACGGAAGCGACAGAGCTGGGCGACGCTAAGATGGTTTAAAAAGTAGTCGATGGCCTTGCGCAGCACCAGGACCCTGTCTTCCTGTAAGAGCCGGAGGCACAAAATGCGCAACCATCCCAGCCAACAGTCTTCGATATTGCTAGACATTAGCTTCAGGCCGTGCAACTGGAAGCTGAGGGATTTAACCCACAGATGTGGCTCCCGATTCTCCAGGCACGATAAAATGTAGGCAAATGTGCAAAATTGCTTCCCACTGCATTTGAGGTGCTTCAAAACGGCATGATCCTCATTGGCCGTTAGATTAAACCTACGCCGCATCTTGTGCATCAAAATCCAGGCGGAAGTACGATCCTGACGGTCCTCAGACTGCAGAAGCCTCTGCATGGCTTCAAATAGCTTCCTGAATGACTCGGTTTCCACCATGCGCGCAAAATCGTCGAAAAGGTGCGCTACAGTCTGGGCGACAAATGAGGTGTCGGTGACCATAGCAAGGATCTGCTGGAGCAGGAGCTCGCCATCTCCGTCCGGGATCCGTTGAAGCTGCAGCTGGACGCAGTCGAGGACATTGGCCAACAGACGAACTTGTGTAGGTTTGTCCTCTATGCAGTCAGATACCGCCGCGGCTACGAGCTTAAGCATCAGTTGGGGGCTGCACAATAGGTTGCCCTGCACTAGATAGCCGAGGCTCTGGAGCATGCGGGTCAGAACTGGCACGTTGTCCCCGAGGATTCCTACCATGTCCAATAATAACTCACTTAGCTCGGTTATTCCTTGCTGGAAATTTTCGTCGTTTTCTTGCAAACTCATTGCTGTAGCTCAGAAATATTCCAGTGTTTAAAATATTATTTATATAATATTAGATATTATAATTTATAGGAAGTAGCAAAAGTCAAAAGTTTCTTAATCCTTGCTGCTCTGACTATTTGTAGCTTTTCAAAATGCTATGTTGCTTCTGCTTGTGCTTCTGAAAAAATCTAAAGTCACAGCAAAAGCATACTACATTTTTAAATAAGAATGCATCTTAAAAAATCTTTTGAGGCTAAAAAAAATGGTATAAAATTTAGTTATCAACTTTTTTTTGCTCTACTTTCCAAAGCCCAATTTAATGGTAAAAGCAGGGAACTTTTTTAGAGATGAACGGGGCCATTATTGCTACTCTTCCGAAGCTTCCCTTGGGCAGAGGGTGCCAGAAGATTCTGTTCAAACTGCCCACAGCAAGAAACAACACATACAGATGTATGTATATCCCTTTGGAAATTTATGGAAACCATATGCCGAATACAATTATTGTTTTATTACCAAATTAATTATTTGAATGCCCAATTTCTAGGGTACCTACTAAGAAACAAACATTAAGGTCAAGTGTTTAGAAGTCAGAATTAATAGTTTATTTGGAGACAGAAGGACAACTGGGACTTCCTGCCACTGCTAAGCGTGCCGCAACAGTTTAAACGCTTGTAATAACAACTCCAGTTGCATTCGATGATAACTTAAGCCGATTTTGTACAGATACGAATCATCTATCTATGGGTTCTTTTAGTCGCTGCTAGCGGTCACTTTGCCATCGTCCCGGCCGCCAAACTTCTCGGACAGCTCGAATTTCCATCGCATATAGGCCACACACATCCGGTCCCAAACGTTGCCGGGCGAGTCCATGGCCGGGCGTACGTCTAGGAGTGCGAATCGATAGTCCTTGTCCACCAGCCCGCCGTCGTAGTAGTCAATGACATAGCGTACATCCTTGCCGCAGCGATCGACGATCCAGTCGTGCCTGTCGAATGGCAGCTCGTATCTGAAATGCATTTCAGGTTGGATAAAAAGCGATGAGATCTCCAATCAAGAAATAACTCAACTGAACTTACCCTAGCCAGCTGCGGAAACGGGCGCGCGGACTAAAGTCCTTGGCCTTGCCGCCGAAGCTCTTGAGGCGCGGATTGCCGCACTCCTTGGCGTGCAGCGCCTCCCACTTGAGCACCTCCTGCCAGGCCTGCTCGTTGTTGGCATTGTGGATGCGTATAATGTCTCCCATATCCTTCTGCGAGACGTCCTCGTTCTTCCAGCGCCAGCCCTTGCGCAACATGGCGTTCCAGAACATCTGCTGGCTGGGATACTGCCAGAACTGAACGGTGCCGTCCTCGGTCACCTTGGGTATGCTCGACGTCTGGCGGTCGGTCGGCAGTGCGAAGGGCTGATCCGGTGCCGGCTGCTGGTTGGCCGGCGGCATCATATTCAGCGGATTCACATCGCTGCTGTCGTGCTGCACCGGGCACTCTGAGGCGGCCTGCATCTTGGGATGTGGCGGCACGGCCGAGGCGGATTTTGCATCACCATGTTTCTGATGCATGGGACACTCCGGTGGCGGGGAGCCGCCGGCGCTCATGTACTTGGCGTGGTCCATCGGCACACTCTTGGTGGCCTCCATTTGGACCCTGGTGATCGCTGTGTTGCCCATGCTGGTCGGGATTGCTTAATAATGAAATCTGTGTCACGAGGAAAATCCTATTAGTTCTCAGTTGCGTAACTCTCAGGCGATGGTACGGGGCCGGAGCGAAGGCTCCACCGCCAGGACTTACCTGTGCCTCGGGTTCACCAGTCTGGGTGTGTGTCTGTCTGTTCCTGGAGCTAATTGGCTGGAATTTTGATTGATATTTTCGTTAGTTCATCGCTGAGAACGTTGGAGCCCAAAATGCAGCAAGGTAGTGTCGGAGTTGCCAGACTTCTTAAATGTGGCAAAAGTAAAGAGCACAGCGAGCAGTTGTGTAAATGTGAAAAAGTGATTTAAAGTATATCACCGCATGCTAGCGCAAATAAAAGAAATATTTACTTAACCCAAAAATCAAAGCATACGACTAAATTTGTAGATTTTATTTAATTTGAATACCGTTAGTTTAATGGGTATGTCCTGACAACTCTACATGTCAGTGTCGGTTAATGCTCTGCAGTCAATACTTATATTTGTATGCCTCGAAAACATCATATTTTTTTTAATTTGTGAATTAATTTTGTAACCCATTTTATTTCCTTAGTTTATATTACCAAAATTTATTTTCAATGAAAATAGTTCAAAATTAACGGCTTCTTAGAAAACAAAAAATAGTACATATTACTTATAAGGCAAATAAAATATATTCGCATATTTGTTAAAATACATTTTTAAAGAAAATTTATATTCTACCATATGCCAGTTTTTAAATATATCTGTTTCCGATATTTCACGCGAGCATACGACAACCCTGATCGAGTCGTTTTCCAACACCGACACCACAGCCCCAAGTTGTTTTTGGGCCGACATCCAATTTTTTGCTTGAAAAGTGAGTTAATACGGCTCTTTACGCGCAAAATACATTAAATGTTGAGGGTCCAACGAAAGCACCCCACTAGGCTGCAGCAGAGAACTCCAAACCGCTTGTGCCTCATCAGCTGGGGTCCAGAAATTACCGCACAACCTGCGCTTCTCCTGTGATGTAACCACACGACAAACTGCCAGGGGGACAAGATTATTGTTATTATTGTTGATTTGCCATCGAGTACTTATGCTACTTTCCCTTTCCCTGCCCACAGAATGACCGCCGTGTTCCGCGTTGGCCTAGTGCGGCTCATCAGCCGCGCCGCGCAGTCACCCAGCCTGCTGCAGGCGCAGACGAACGCCCTGCCCGCCGCCTTTCAGCAGCGTTGCAGCATCTCCGGCAGGACGATGCGAGGTGGTCCTCGGGTGCCGAAGGCGGCTCCGTATCCCTACAAGACGAAGAAGTACAGCGTGTTGAACTCGTTCTTCGACAAGACCTCCACGCGCTTCGACGAGAACTCCAAGGTGATCTGCGTTGAGGGCCCCATAGCCGCCGGCAAGACCAAGTTCGCCCAGGAGCTGGCCGAGGAGCTGGACATGCAGTACTACCCGGCCGTGGACCTGGACCTGATCTACATCAATCCGTATGGCTTCGATATGAGGAAGCTGGACCCGGAACTGCCACCCAGCTGCCGCAGCTACGATCTCCGTAACTTCTGCCAAGATCCAAACCACGACCTGGCCGCCCAGTTCCAGATTCGTATGTACATGCTGCGCTATTCGCAGTACATTGATGCCCTGCAGCACATCCTCAGCACCGGACAGGGCGTTGTCCTGGAACGCAGTCCCTACTCGGACTTTGTCTTCATGGAGGCCATGTTCCGCCAGGGCTACCTGTCGCGCGGCGCCCGGTCCGTGTACAATGAGCTGCGCCAGAACACCATCGGGGAGCTGCTGAAGCCGCATTTGGTCATCTACCTGGACCAGCCGGTGGAGTCCGTTAAGAAGCAGATCAAGGCCCGCAACGTGGACTACGAGGTGCAATCGAAGGTGTTCAGTGACGCCTACCTGCGCGACGTGGAGATGCTGTACAAGCAGCAGTACCTCAAGGACATCTCCACCCATGCCGAGCTGCTCATCTACGACTGGACAGCCGGCGGCGAAACGGAGGTTGTGGTGGAAGACATCGAACGCATCGACTTTGGCCAGTTCGAGGCTGATTCCCACAACAAGAAAATGCTCGACTGGCGCTTCCATCTGGAGAACGAGTGGACCGAGGCCCGTATCAAGTACTGCCAGGAGAAGGCCGACCTCATGAACTACTTCAATGTGCCGCGCTTCGACGTACCCGAGTTGCTCCGCAGCGCCGACGACAGCAAGGTCTGGCGCGATGTCTGGTACAATGTAAGTAGAGTTTTCTCTCTCCCCAGTGATTTCCTGCATCCTTGCAATTATCTTTTGCTTTGCTTGCAGGCTCCCGGCATGAAGTTCCGCCCTGGCTACAATGCGGATATGGGCGACACCGGTCTGCTCACCAAAACGAAACTGGGCATCAACGAGGCCATCTAGAGGGTTTTTGCTATGCTTTTGAATTGAAAAATCATCTGGCGAAATGTGTTAATTATCTAATAAACAATCTAGTAAAATAATCAATACAAAATAGTGACTGAGTGATTGGGGAATCTTTGAGGAAACCTTGATCCTTTCATCGCAAATTGGTTTAATTTATGCATAATGTTAGAGAATATTTTGTACACTTATTTAGCACTGTATAACCCATCGCTTGCGCTGTGGAACATTGTGTGGAAATTGGATTAGAACTCCTTCGATCTCCGATTAATCGATTAATCGATTAATCGCTGTCATAGTCGTTCTTTCCACCACCACCGCCGCCGCCGCCGCCCACCGAGGTGAGGGGTCGCCGCGATTCCTCATCGGAGCCGTAGACCACGTCCTCGTCGGAGTCATCGATCATGGAGATGGCCGGGTTATCCTTGGTAACTGCCAGCTCGGCCTGGGCAAAGCGTCCGTCCGGTGAGTACACATACGCCATGGTGTACAGGTAGAAGTTGAGCAGCCCGTAGAAGCACATGAACTGGGCCGAACTGCGATAGGTGGTGTTCAGGGAGGCCACGAAGTTGTCCTCCAGAATGCCGAATCCGAAGCGGCAGGTGGTCACCGTAATGGATATGGACAGGACGAACAGCATGAGGAGCGTGAGAAACTTCAGGCGCATATCTAGGAAAAGGAATGAAGAGTAGGGATCAGCTGTGCTCAATCCTGGTTTGATTCCTCACCGAAATAGGGCATGGACCGGAGCTCGGTATAGGCTCTGAGCAGCAGCAGCACCAGATACAGCACGTACATGCAGCAGGCAATGTAGAAGAACATCTTAAAGCCCTGCAGAAAGTCACAATTAGCTTGAATTGATTTGTAAATCCGAGGATACGCACATTGTAGTTCTTTGTATCCACGAAATGACTGTATGTGGGATCCCTCAGCTCGTTGCACTTCTCCCAGGTGGCCAGGACAATGGCGCACAGCCAAATGGGCAAAACGACGATCACCTTGACCAGGTAGAAGCGGACGAAGCTGCGCTCGTTCTGGCGCAGCCCGTGGTAAATGCACAGCCAGAACATGAGCAGGGCACAGAGGAATGTGGCCTGGAGAATGGCGTCCAGCATGCCCGGCAGCCAGGAGTTCATAAGAAATATCAGCGGAAAGAACGGATCTGCGGGGAAGGAAACTCAGGGCTTGGGATTTAATTACACATCAAGGATGCACTCACTGTCGTAGAGCAGAAGCAAGGGCAGCAGAACCGACAGCCATCGCTGCTCAATGGACCAATCGTAGATGGGATACTTCCGCAGGGTGTGGGCATACCAGCACTGCCGGGAATAGTTTATAAACCATTTAAATTTGAGTGTTTAATTCAGTATAACCACTAAGCAAGAAATATATAGAGGCGTCAAACAGCAGAACCCCAGAGCTGAGCCTGGAACCCCAGAGCAGCCGAACGAAATGTGTAGAACCCCGAGTGCGTTCGGCTGTTTCGAGATCGAAGCTTTCGTTCGAAAACAAGCACAACAAGAAACCGATTTTCAGTCGCAGATCGAATGCGGAATAATGAGGCATACATACATATATTTCTTGCTTAGTGGTATAACTCTACTCACTATGACAATGAAGGTGAAGAGCAGGAAGATGCATCTGAACCAGATCTCAATCTGGGTAAACTCCGGACTGTACGTCTTGAACTGAGGGTGAGAAGTCGGTGTAAGGTTTAAACACAAATGGAAACTCCAACCCACTCACGTAGAAGGTAATGCCTCGTATATTGTACTTCTGGTGGAATGACTCCAGTCCGTAGAATCGCACGGTAATGATGTAGTGAGCGTAGTCCAGGAATCCCAGATGCATCACCGTGAACTCCTCGCAGTCGTTGCGCACACAGACCAGGTGCCGTGTCCGATTGTGAGCCACTCCGGAGCCCAGGACATTCTGCGGCTTGTGCTGCTCATTGATGCCATCGATGGCGACGCTGACCTGAAAACTCTTGTCGTAGCGCTCGTCTAGAAACGGGAAACGGGAAACAGGAAAACAGGGCCATTAGGAAACGGGCCTAAGGAAACCCATCCTCCCAGGAGGACAACCCACCGTCGTTGTTGTCAGTCACTAGCTTGGCGATCAGCCACAGCTGCTGCGAGTAGGTGGTGGTGAGCGGTGACTTCATGGCAAAGGGTCCCGTGGCCAGGACCGTGGCGCTGTGGGCCAGCGATGTGTTGGCCAGTATTTGCTGTGCAGTCAGTGAGGAAGTGCTGGTAATGGGCGGACCGGTCAGCCCGATGACAATCCCCAGGCCAAAGCAGGTGAAGAAGCCCAGGAAGACCATGACAAACTCGCGCTTGTGCATCGAGTAGAGGCGCATGTGGACGGACCTCTCGCAGCGGTCGTGATGGTAGGCGGGCGAGATGTACCTGCTAAAGTCGCTGAACAGATCGCTGAACTGCGACAGGGACGACTTGAGGCGTAGCAGGAGGCCACCGGACGGCAGCTGGTAGGCGTAGCCCAGGCCAGAGGCATCCGCATCCGAATGGGGCTTGGCCATGGCCGCTGGCTGGCAGAGGTTTCTCTCTCTCTCTGGTGACTAGCTGATGATTCCCCGTTGCTCCTTCACTTTGTGCTGCATGTATTTATCCTTTTCCTGATTTTTGTCAGGCTCTCAACTCTATCCGCTCGACGTTCTGTGGGGTTTTTCGTGGAAAATATCGATTTTGGCCAACACTCGCATATGTTTTGGCTCGGCTGCGGGGGTGGTTGGGTGGCGGTCCATCCGCCGAGCTGCTTGCAGTTTCCCAAGCACTGCGCATGCCCACTCTTATCACATCCGAAGGCTGAATGTAAATAAAGCGCAAGAGCCACTGACAAGCCCCCTTTGTGGACAAGGAATACATCACCATAACCCTCCCATTGGTAATTACAGGGTATGCACAATATAATCAATCAATTTACACATCGGGGTTGACCTTACACATCTACGTATTAAGCTTAGTTCAAAGGGGGACCCTAGTCCCAGTACTTGATCTGGCCATCCCAGCCAGCAGTGGCCACCTTGCTGGCCTCGTGCGGATGCCAGAGGGCGCTGATACAGACGCCGTCGTGCGCCTGCCACTTTTTGTACATCTTCGTCGTCTTCCAGTCCCAGATGTAGCACTTGCCGTCGCCATCGCCCGACACCAGGTAGCTCATGTCCGGTGAAAAGTCCAGCTGGCAGGCGTAGCCAGAGACCATATGCCCGGTAAAGGTCTTCTTTCGGTTCATCTTGAAGCGATTGAGGGCGGAGAATATGACGATCTTGTTGTCCAGCGACTGGCAGGCCATCCACTTGCCGTTCGGCGCCAAAGTGACGGCCGGCATGGAATGCATGGTCGGATCAGCGATGTACTTCATGTCCACGGGTATGTCCCACTCCCAAATACGCATCGACTTGTCGTCCGAGGTGGTCACAAACCGACGGTTGTCGTCCACAAACGTGATGGTGCTAACCGAGCCCAAATGCCGGTCGTACTCCTGCACAATATCGCCGCTGCGAGTGTCCCACTGTCGGATTTAAATTGTAAATATAAATTATATATTCAAATTATAGCAAAACAATACAAAACACTTACGCATATGATCTTCTTGTCGGAGGTGCCGGCCACAAACAGATGCTGCTTGCTGTTGTCGGGATGGAACTTCACACAGAAGGGCATCTTGCGGGTGGTGAATCGCGACACCACATCGCCCGTTTCCGCATCCCAGAGCTTTATGTAGCGATCGTAGGAGGCGGACAAGAAGTTTGTGCCCCTGTTGTTCCACGCAATGTCCTTGATGGCCTGCCGATGCCCGGAGAAGGTGCGAATGCATCGCCGCTCTCCGTAGACCTCCCACAGCTTGACCCGGCAGTCCATGGAGCCGGAGAGGAGCAGATGGGCGGTCTTGGGGAACCAGCGAATGGAGGAGATGCCCTTGTTGTGGCCCGACCAGGTGTGTATGTGCGCCTTGGGCAGGAAGCATTTTGGCGGCGGTGCATTGGAGCGCAGATTCACGCCCAGATCGTGCGGAGCGTGCAGGTATGAGCGGCCCTGGTAGTCGTAGGCATCCTTGACTGTGGACGATAATAGAGAGATTTCAGATTAGAGAGATTAGAGAGGTTCGGCCACTCTTCTTCTTCGTACTCACTGTGCAGTGTGGACTTCTCCTCGAGCGGCTTGTCCTCGGGTATCCGGCCGCGCTTGTGCCGCTTGGATAGCAGCTCGTCCAGCTCCGCCCGCTCCTGCTCGTTGGGCTTGGCCACCGACACCTCGTTCTCAAACTTGCCCCACGGCCCCAAAAAGCCCTCAATGTCCTCGGGATTGTCGTTCTTCTCCTGCTTCCGCTGCTTCTTCGCCTTGGGCGCCTCGAACACTGTTTTGCCGTTGTCATCGTAGGCGGACTGCAGATCTCCCACATACGACTGCCCGTCGGCCATCTCGTCCACACTGGGATCCAGGGCATAGCCGTAGGTGTGAAAGGTGCGTCGCTGGTTCTCGAACTCAAAGGCGTTGATGTGCGCCTTCTCCACGTAGCCTGCCAGCGTGTTTCGCGGCGCCCGCTGCTGCATGGTCATGTCCGGGTGTTCGGGTCCCTTCACGGGTGTGTACATCTCCTCGTAGCGTGGATTGTAGGTCACCTCCTTTAGCGTGGGATCCAGGGTCCGCGGCACCGCCGAAGCGCCGATGGGCACCACAGCGGGAGCAGCACACACCGCTATTGCCGTGGCAATCGAGTGCGTCTTGTCCACAGGCAGCAAATGAGCGGGAACGGGCGCTGGCGCTGGTGGTGACTTGGCGGCGTCCTCATGGTCCGATTCGCCCTCCGAAGAGCTGCCGTACGTCTGCAGGCCCAGCATCTAGAGGCTGCGCACGAACTCCGTGTACTTGTTGACGAAATGCTGAAGGTAGATGACGACCAGGGTGTAGAGCAGGAAAACAAAGACGTTTATGGAGATTTCCATCAATTTTCTGCGTTTCCTTGCCGAGCTATAGAGATGGCATTCTGATCGAGTTCCTATCGGTTATCGGAAGCTATCGAAATTGGAGAAGGTGGCGCACGGTAAGTACTTTCTGCCGAGTATTTTTTATTGTACACAGTTATGACGTGATTTTAAATATTTTAAAAATCGACTATGATCCATTTTTGAATGATTGCAAAATTATAAAATTAAAAATGGCTTATCCCTTCCCCGAACTTAACCAACACTAAAGTTGTTATCGAAAGTATAAGATCGACTTCAAAATCGATTTGATGTCCACCTCTAATACTGAAGAAAGGGCCTGGCAACTTTGGAAATTGGTAGTTACCGCTATTGACCGAGTTATTAGTCACGATGACAGGTAACCACTGGAGCTACGACATCCTGAAGCAGCTCGCCATCGAGGGCTGCACGGACATCGAGCAGCTAAAGACATTGTTCACCGAGGAGATCGGTTCGAAACGGCGGTACGACTGTATCACCTGTGTGGAGGACCTCATAGACTGCCTGGAGCGGGCCGACGAACTAGCCGAGGACAATGTGGAGCTGTTGCACAGGATGTCCAACAATCAGCCGAAGCTAATAGAGGCTCTGAATGCTTACACACCGCCTGCAGTTCGTGAGCCGGTGAATCTGTACCAGGAACTGCGGCTGGCCGATGAACTGCGCGACCAATTGCGAATCGGCGCACCTCAGGTGGCTCGCGCTACGGGACAGGCTCCGGCTTCTACTGCAGCGCCTCCCCCTCCCACACAGATGTCCACGTCCCCGGCTGCGTTCACGGATCGCAAGCGGGCAGCCGTATTCAAGAAGATTTCCGAAGAACTCGGGCGCTTCTGGCGGCGTCTGGGTCGGGCGGCGGGCATTGGTGAGGGGTCGATGGACAACATAGAGGGACGTTATCCGCACGACCTGAAGTCGCAGATCCTGCGCCTGCTGCAGCTGATCGAAGAGGACGACTGCCACGATCCGAAGCACTTCCTCATCCGCCTTTGCCGCGCCTTGGGTGAGTGTGGGCGCAATGATCTGCGGAAGAATGTCGAGCAGATAATGTCCTACTAAGGAACATCAACATGAACTTACCTGATTTACCTGATGGTTCGATAAGGGGAAGGTGATTCCCCGCAGAAATTTGATAAGCTCAAGCCAAACCATGTGCCTTTTGTTGTAATTTCTTCAAGCTAATCTTTTTAAGCAAACATTCAATATGCTTTCCGATTCTCTAGTGATAAGAAGGGAACTCCCCTTCCCTAATGCGATTGATAAACAATTTTGTAAAAAATTATGGTTATCGTTTCCTTACAACCTTATGGTTTGAAAACAAAGCACGTTTTATTGTTTTAATCTTTAAACGAAATACAATGTGTTATTGTTTTTCGAATAAAAGAATTACATCTCATCTCCTCATTAGAGGTTTATGTGTTATCTAAATATGTAAAAACAAAAAAAACTTGTAAAAGACAAGCCAAATACATGTAATAAATAAATCCCGCTTCATTTATTAATTTAACTAGATATTTATGTTTTTAAATTCGATTTCTTCTATTTACGGGCCCACCAAAGTTCCCTACCACGGATTGAGTCTAAGCTAGCTAGTGACAATTTGTGCTATAAAATCTGGCTATAAAATAAACAAAATGGCAGCACTGGGCAACAACAGTGCTGCCAACAAGCGGTCGTCAATTTTAGCAGGCCAACAAAAATAGCCTGATTTTTACTTATCTGTAATTCTTATTTATGAATTCAATGTATTGCAAACATATACACAAGTTATAAAAATTGTTTCAGCATTAAATTATTTAAAATAGCTACAAATAAATAAATTAAGTGGCTTCCAGTTTTCCGGTCATGCAAAATAGTCAGATCTGGCCAGAAAATAGCCAAGTTGGCGACACTGCCAGTCAGGCGTGTTGTGTAAACGCTGTTCCTTGCCTTTTTCGCGATTCCTAGGAAAATCCGGAGCACGCTTTCCGGGATTGTACATATCTGGTGCCGGATTGCCCCTAGGACATGCTAAACCTGCTGCGACGACGACCGGCGCCTGTGCCCCTCATCCGGGCCGCGCTAAGCGCTCCCCTGCACACATCGGAATACCGGCCGGGCTACATAGTGCTGTGAGTACTGGGTCACTCGTCGTCCATCATGGATGCTAATACGTTAATGAAATCTGATCTATAGGGTACCGGAGATCGGCGAGGAGGGTCCGCTGGGCGATGGCGTGCTCAAGCCAGACGGTCTGCCGGCCTTCAGTGACATCACCATCGAGATGTGTCTGGGCGCCATAGGGCAGCAGGCGTCGGCGGTGGAGAAGTCCGTGAAGGCGCTAGAGGTGGATCTGCAGAGCGGCCGGCAGCTGGACGCCAGCGGCATCTTCCGGGAGCTGGACGCCGTCACTGGGCCGCTGGAGACGACGTGGGGCGTTGCCAAGGCTCTGTATCTGGGCAACTCGACGCTTATTCCCACCAAATCGTACATGAACATCCACGAGAGGGCGCGAAATGCGCGGGCGGCCAAGTTTTGCAACCCCACAGTCTACCGGGCGCTCCAGGAGGGCTCCACTTCCGCTTCCGCCGGAGCGGACGAGCAGCGGCTGCGACAGAAGTTCCTGCTGGAGGGCAAGCTGAACGGCTTGACGCTGGAGAAGGATAGGCAGGACGGGCTAAAGGAGTTGCTCACCCATTTGGGTCGGGAGCGGGCCAGCTTCAAGAACAAGGTCAACATGGCGGTGCACTCGTTCGGCCATGTGGTGGCCGACTTCAACCTGGTAAGGGATTTCCCACCCGCCCTGCTGCAGGCAACAGCCCGCGATCCCGGCCAGCCGCTGGAGGGACCCTGGAAGATCACACTGCAGCCCCAAGTGGTCGACGGCTTCCTCAAGCACTGTCCGGAGCGGCTGCAGCGCTGGAATGTGTGGCGCGCGAGCGTACTGAAGGCCTCCTCGCAGCAGGACAAGGCTCTGGAGAATAGTACGCACCTGGAGAAGATCCGTGGACTGCGCAAGCGGCAGGCGAATCTCTTGGGCTACGCCAACTTCGCCGACATGTCCATGCAGACCAAGATGGTGGGCAGCGTGGACAACCTGAAGCAGATATTCGCCAAGCTCCTCAAGTTCTCTGGTCCGGCTCAGAGTGTGGAGCTGGAGCGGCTGCAGAGCTTCGCCCAGGACAGCGGGTGCGACTACAAGCTGGAGGCCTACGACGTGGCCTACTGGCGCCGCAAGCAGCTGGCGGCCGAGCACGGCCTGCAGGAGCAAAAGATCAGTGAGTTCTTCCCCCTGCCCCGTGTCCTGTCCGCTATGTTTGCGCTGAGCGAGAAGCTATTCGGTATCCAGATTGTGGAGCAGCCCAACGCGGAGGTCTGGCATCCGGCTGTCAAGTTCTACGATGTCTTCGATGCGGACTCGGCCACGAACAGTTGCACGCCCGTGGGCGGCTTCTATGTGGACTGCTATTCCAAGGAGCACAAGTTCGGGCGGAACAACGGCTGGATGGTGGGCATAAGGAACAGCAACAGGACGGCCGGTCTCACTCCCCTCTGCGCTCTAATCTTCAATTTCTCAGAGCCGCAACCGGGTTCGGCTGAGAGCAGGCCGCCGCCGCCGCTGCTGGGCTACGATGATCTCCAGATGCTTTTCAAGACCTTTGGCAGCGGCCTGCAGCACCTGCTCACCCAGGCGGGCTACAGCGATCTGGCTGGCCTCTCCAACATCGAGTGGGATGCCTCGCAGGTGTCCGGACACGTGATGAGCAACTTTCTGGACGATCCCACTGTGCTCAGGAGTCTCTCGGGACATTTCAGCAGCGGTGAGCCCCTGGACGCAGGCCTCTCGCAGAAGATGCGCCTGCTGAAGACCCAACTGGCTGGCTATAATCTCTGTCAGGACCTGTACCTGGCCGATCTGGACGTGGAGCTGCATCGCTCCAACGCCTTCTGGCTGGATATTGTCCGCAAGCTGTGGCCCGTATATCACTGCATGCCGCTGGACAAAAAGGATGCCCATCCCTGCTCACTCACCGACATCTTTGCCGGCGACTGGGCAGCCGCCCAGTTTAGCCATCTGTATTCCCGCCTGATAGCCGCCGACATCTCCAGCAGCTTCGCCGAGTCCCAGCGCGGTGCGGATAACTATGCAGCTGTGGGACGGCGCTACAAGCAGACCTTCCTTAGCTCTGGCGGTTCAGTGCCCACGGCGGAGGTGTTCCGTCGCTTCCAGGGCCGCGATCCCTCTGGGGAGGCCCTGCTCAAGTCCCTGGATATATTCGTTCCCTCGCAGACCACGGATAGCAATTGAGGCAGCCAATTGCTATCTTTGTAGTCAGCTCTGATAAGCCTGATCGATGGATTTTTATCTGCAATCTGAGGAGGGAAGGTAGTAGTTCTTGTATTGCCAGCAATTGTACTATATGTGTAGGTCTGAAATATATATATTTTCTGTTGAATATTTTCTAATTCGGCGCCAATTAAAAGCGTAATTACTTGATGCAGGGTCGGGCACAGAACGCTAAGCTAGGAGCGCGACAATTAACTCGGGTTTATCTCTAGAACAGGGGTGCTCAAAATTGCCTTACGGCAGTGCCCTTACCAACACAAGCAAAAGAATACACACGCACACATGTATCGACGCCGTTTTATTGCATCAAAATTAACACTGAGAGAAAAAAAAAATTTAATTTAAAAAAAATAATAATTTTGGTTTATTTGGTTATTTTATATAAAAAATTAAAGTTGATCTAGAAAGGTATCACTCATTTTAACGACACGCCAAAGAAATCCAATGAAATGCACGTGTCGGTGGTCCACAATAAACTAAAATCAGACTTAAATCAAATTCTATCAAAAACGCAACAAAAAAAGTGTCAGTGCAGAGCAGATAAGAAGACAACAACACTTTGCATTGTGAGTTGAGGATAAAAAAAAAATTCAATGGAATTGTTGTTGGCTTGTCTCGATACGTACAGCTACACAAAGAGGAGAAGAAAAAGTTCTATGGAATTGTTGTTGGCTTGCCTCGCTACGCAAAGAAGAATTGGCGTGTGCCCTAGGGAAGTATGTATGGCGTGTGCCGCTCCGTATGCTATGTGCCAAAACAAAAACAAATGTGCTCGTGTGCCATAGCATTGAGCACCTCTGCCTTAGAGAATCCCCTAAAGGCCTAGTTTCTGAAGCTCTCGGGCTCTTCTATTCCCCTATTTCTGGACTTGTGTGCAGCCGAATTCCCTGGAATTGCTCATACTTTACCCATTACTTTCCTCTTTTCGATACGATTCGCTAGTCGCTTTTCCCCTAATGGCAGCCGGATTACCAGATAGCGATCGCGTGAGTCAGGCCGGGATCTTATCGCAGTTGCAGGTGGGTTGGTAGAAGGCCGCCGCAAGCCGCAGAAATACACACACACCTTGTTGCTTTATTTAAATAATACTTTAATAATAAATTGCATAAATTTATAACATTTAACATATTCTCTCTTGCTCCTTCTTCTTCTACCCCTGGCCCACGGTATCTGTCCCCGGTGCCCGGTTCCGTTCGATATATACTATATATACACAACAAAGGCGAAACATGGATTTATTCTGCGAAAACTGCGAAGGGGAAACGACCTTAGGAAAGCGTTTGAGGAATGGGTGAGGGGCTGGGAACCAAATTTCGTGATCAATTTCGATGCAAGGGCGCGGATCGGGAATTAATTTATATATGTGTGTATATGCACTAGACCAAAGTGTGATACTACTCTATATATATATGCGTATGTGCTGCTCCGCGGAGCGTGGGTGTGGAGGGTGTTGTGGAGGCTGCTGCTGGCTGCATATTTGAAATCTTTAGAATATTCGCTAAGGCTCCTTTGTGTGCTGCTGGCTGCGAGACTCCGGACTCCTGCCTAGTCCTAGTAGATGTCCGGACAGCCCTCAAAGTTCTGCCGCTCCTTGGCCTCCCAGTAGGTGTTCTTGAACACGTACACAAAGTTCTCGCTGCCCTCCTCCTTCTCCCGCTTGAACCACATGGGCTCGTAGGCCGGATAGGGCCTACCCTCTGCCGCCGCCTTCTCCGCCTCGGCCTCTCGCTCCCGGCGCACCGTCCGCTGCTTCTCCTCGAGGCGCACCTTCTCCTTGTTGGACTCATCCCAGGCGCCCTGCTCCATCAGTCGCTGGTCCGGGCGGTTGCGTGAATCTGTCGGTGCCACGCCCTCCTCCGCCTCGTTCAGCTGACAGGCCAGCGTGGTGAAGTTGTAGAACTTTTCCGACTCCGGGGGTGCGGGTCGACGGCGCCAGGCCAGCTTGAAATCGCCCGTGGTGTACGTGGGACTATTCGCTGTGCCCGACGTACTGAGCACCGGTGCGATCTCAATCTTGGCGTCCCAGGTGCCGCGGACTATCCACTTGACCTGCTTGTCCTTGTTCATCACCACGCCCTTCACCAGACGCTGCTGATCGCGACTGAAGTAGGAGTAGGGTATGAAGTTGAGGACACACTTGTGGCCCTGCGCCGCCTGCGATCCCTTGATCTCCATCTCGCCATGCTGATCCACCCACAGTTTGCCCACAATGATGTTGTTCACCGTGGTGGTCACCTTGCGCCACGAATAGCTGCGACCGCTGTTGGGGAATAGCACGTAGACGCCGCCAAGGGGATTGACCTAACAGAAAAGGAAGGGAATCAATGGAATCAATGTGGAAAGGAAGGGAATCAATGGCATCAATGTGGAAAGGAAGGGAATCAATGGAATCAATGTGGAAAGGAAGGGAATCAATGGCATCAATGGAAAGGAAGGGAATCAATGGAATCAATGGAAAGGAAGGGAATCAATGGAAAGGAAGGGAATCAATGGAAAGGAAGGGAATCAATGGAAAGGAAGGGAATCAATGGAATCAAAAGGAAAGAAAGGGAATCAATACTCACTTGGACGTATTTGCCGCGAAACTTGCTGGTCATGGAGAACTCCTGCCAGCACTGCCACTTCTTGCTCTCACAGTGCAGAGCGGCAACGGGCGGATGATGGGAGACCTGCTCCGCCAGACAACGCCAGCCGTAGTCGTCCATGCGGTCGCACTCGAATGTCTCGCCCAGCAGCGGATTGAAGGGCTTGCCGGTGCGAACCGTGGTCGTTGCATAAGCGGAGACGGTGAAGGCGGCCAGGTAGGCCAGCTGCTCGCACTCGTCCTCGCAGGTGGCTGCGTAGTCGAGGATCTCCGAGTACTCATAGTCCTCCACCAGGCGTTGCAGCATTGAGAGCGGCTCGTTGAAGTTCACGGGCATGGGGATCTTGGACAGATCCTTGCCAATGCAATTCTTCATGATGCCCCACAGGCTGAGGGGATAGTGCGGCTTGTCGGGCACCCGGCCACGCCGCTTCTTCTGCAGGTCGGGATTCCAGTTGCGGCCGTAGATTGAGTCCTTGCTGGACTGAGCCACCACCGCCTTGTCGGCCTCGTCGTCATCGCCGCCCTGAGCGCCGGAAGCCACGCGTGCCGCACTCACCAGATGCACCTGCTGCACCGTCTGGACGGTGCGTTTCTGCTCATCGCTCTCCGAGGAGCTGCCCTCCAGGTGGCCCTCCACCTGGTCCTCGCTGCTGCTGCGTCGCTTGTTCATTTTGAGGATGAAGGTGCCCTGCTCCCGGCTATCCGGCGACTCTGTGGACCGACCGGGCCCCGAGTAGCCGTGCTCCTCGGCATCGAAGAATTCCATTTCCTCGTCGGAGGTCACCAGAGAGCCAGCCGCGACGCCGCTGTTGGTGCTGCTGGTCGGCACAGCCTTGTTTTGCCGCACCAGAACGACGGCCTGCTCCATCTGCGACTGCTGCTTGGCCATCTGCTCGACGATCTCCTCCAGACGCTGACGCTGCTCGCGCTCGTGATGCAGCATCTTGGACCACTTGTGACCCTGCGCCTCCGCCGAGTGCAGATAGTCGTTGCCGGCATTGATCATGGCGTTCGAGGTGATCCGGAAGAGGGTGGCCCGCTCGTTGACGATCTTGGTGCGGCTGGCCAGCGACTCCTCCTCGTTCGTCTCCAGGTCATTGAGCGCACGCTGCAGGGCGGCACCGTGCTTGGTGATCAGGTCGTAGCAGGTTCGCATGTTCTCCAGCCGCTCGGTCAGGTCGCGAACCACCGAATTGATCTCCTGACTCGGCACCACCTGCGCCGTCACCTCCTCCTCCTCCTCCTCGCTCTCGATGGCCCGGATGGCCTTGGCCTTGGCCAGCTCCAGGGCAGTCACCCATGACTGGCGCTCCACCTCCGTGCCGGCCTTGATGTGGAACGTCTGGGTGCCACCGTTCGAGATAACGAACGTGCACGAGTCCACCGTGTGAATGAGGGCTCCGTGCAGCGAGATGGTTCCCCGGCAGGTGTGATTGATCTCCGACTGGTTGCGGTAATAGCTCAGCACGCCCTTGGACAGGACGAACCAGCGACGCTGGTAGCCCTTGATGTAGTTGGTCCACTTCAGCAGCCAGCCCTTCATCTCCGGCAGCCCCTTCTCGGCTCCCAGCGCATTGCCCGCGGCGTCCGCCATCGCCTGATCTGATTCGGATTCGGATCCTCCGGCCGGATAGAGCGTGCCGTGCGAATAGCGCCACGTACGATTGGTGAGCCGTCGTCGAGCTGCAGCAGTTGCAACAATAACAACTCTCCGACTCGAAAATCGAATGTTCGGTTATTGGAGGACGATTTCTGCTCCAGACAGCATCACATAGTCTGCACTTTGCCACCGGATTGCGTTTTCCCTCACGTTCCGCCGAGTGTGCCACGATTTAACAACTAATTTCGCATTAACTTACTTTTCTTATGGAATCGAGAGACTATATGATCAGTGTTGCCAGATGAAAATTTTGCTTTCCCCCTAAAAAATCTCAAATAGTCAATATTTCCCCCTAAAAAATCCAGTCCAGTCCCCCTAAATTTAAAAAATATATTAATGAAATCAAAACTCAATAAATTCGATTTATTTAATTTATTTATGTTGTATTAATTGCTATTTAAAAATATATTTATGCTAAAACGAAATAGGTCTTTGAATTATTTATTCAATTATTAATTGGATTTACAAACAAATTTATATTAAAAATGTAATAATGATGACAGTTGCAATTGGCTGCAAGGTTCCTCTTTAAACTCCTTTTTGTTGCCAATTTGTCTTTGAATCTTATTTGCATGTTGAACTCAACATTTATGATTCTTTTCTTTTCATCATTTTTTCTCGCTAGGATTTCTTAACTAATAAATTCAACCAGACAAATAACACGGTAAATTAAAATTTGTTTTGAATTTTGTTGTTTTTTTTAAATAAATATTTAGTATATATATTATATATCAAGTTTATATTAATTAAATATAATATAATTAGTATTAATAAAAATAAATTAACTCACTCAGTCGAATTCATGGTTGTTTTTTTTTTCTCAGACTGCCAAAGGCCATTGGTTTTAATCACTTAATAAGTTAATTTAAAGGTAATTTTCTATTAAACGTAAACGTAGTTTAACAAAAACGTAACGATCTACAACGTAAGTGAACAAAAACGTGAAGATTTACGACGTAACTGAACAACTATCGATGGACTATCTCGATGCCAGCATCGATGTTTCTCCACCTCTGTTGGTACCAGGGCTACCTGTCGTCGCTGGGTGGCAACTCAAAAAAATATATCGAATGACGGTTACAAAACGTAAATTCTTACTTTTCCAGCTGCTGATCTATATTCTCTTATATTTTCTGATCCCAGACCAAAAAGATCATTATATTCTTAACCGTAATCTCGTGTTTTGCTATGAACCCCTTAAAGTACACTTCTCTGGGGATATTTTCTGGTAAGAACTTGTTATTAATTAATTAAAATTAAAATTGAGGTTCTTAGTGACCCCGATTTAAAGACTGAAATTTCTAATTAACAGAAAAATAAAAACATCTTGAGAAGCTGCTTACGAAAAATAAAATAGTCAAGAAAACATATTTTATGATTTTCGACTCATTTCTCTAAAATAAAAGCCTATATCTATAGAAAGATTGGAGTATAATTAGATAATAATAAAGAAAAACATTTAAAGATAAACTTTGGCCACACTTGAAATTCAAAACAGGATATTAATGATGATATGTACATCTAGAAATATTCATATTTATAATTTTCATAAATTTCATACATTGAAAGGTTAATAAAAGCTAAAATTAACTGTTTAAAACACTTTATGGCATTTTCGGCACACTCTAGTTATTTTGGAAAAAATGTAAGTTATTTATATTTTTGAGCCAGTTAAAATGTTCAATTTTAAGCTTTGTGGTTGTTTCTTTTATTTTTTAGGTAACTCTACCCAATTTAACCTATAAATGGCCAATATGTTCATATTAGTATTTATTGCATTATTTTAATTAAATAACTTTCCGGGATTAACAAAACTTAACAATATTAAGTAAATTACATGTTAGCTGTATTTATAAATGTTTCTACTTAAGTATAAGTTTTAAGCAAAACTGTATTGAACCTAAAGTGACTAGCGCAATAATAATAAGTGTAAACTTGCAGCGCTGGGCTAAAAAATAAAAATAAACTATAAAACTATGCATATATTTTAGACTTAATGCACCGCCTTATCAGCATTATTTATTTATCGTGATAGTTAATTTAAAATGTCTGGATCCCAAAGCCCCCCCCGAGACTGACCTGACTCATAGCTAACAGTAAAACAGATTGCCCCCCAAATTGGATTACACATTTTTATTTATAAATACATATACGGTCTGATAAATAGCAAAAAATACAAAAAAATGTTCAAGGTGGGCTCTGTTAATGGTCTGTGTGTGTGATGGTGGTGGCTTCGGCAGGGTTTCACATCTGGGCCCGGGATCTCCCTACTTCTTGTACTCCGCCCAGGAGTAGCGAAAGGAGCTGATCATGTGGATAAGGCTGCAAATACACAAGGCTGGTGAAAATGGGAGGCTAAGGATAACCAAATGACGCATTGGGACGGTAACGGAAACGGAAACGGAACAGAGACACTCATTGGACGATGACGGATGTATATACAATAAATCGTTTATTCGTAGGCAGTTCTTGCATAATATAAAATAAATATGTATACAGTTACAAGTAATTTAAAAGTACAAATACAGTTTATTTTCCATAGGTTGTTTTGCTTGCTTTTGCTCCCTCTCCCTCTCTACCTCTCTTTTCCTGTCATCCGATTAGTCCCGTTCACAGGCTTACATGGAGGCTTACATGGACGCCTCATACAAAACAACAACAAACATAAGGCGTGGTAGGGGACGTGAAAGGGGGGTGATTTGGTTATGATGGTGTTTAATTGTTGGACAGAAACACAAAATGGACGAAAGCTGGCAAATATATAAATACGTAAAGCGGGCGAAGGATGAGGACGATGACAATGACCATGACGACGATTCCTTAGTGGCTAATGGGGTATGGGATTGGATTGCTGTTTGCAGTTTGGAGGATGTTCTTAAGCAGAGCGTTGTTGCCTTTACATGGTGTTGTAGGCGGCGGTGTTGAAGCCCGTTTTGGGTGCACTTAGCCTGCTCAGCGGATGCGTCTTTCCGTGCTGCGCCAGCCGACGAATCTGGACCTGCTGCTGCTGCTGCTGCTGCTCCGGCTGCTGTTGCTGCTGTTGCATTTGGCTGCTGTGACTGTGGCGAGCAGGAGCTGGTGGCGGCCGATTCTCGCTGTAGTCGTGCGTTGATCTGTTCGACAGAGATCGGTCGTAGTAGGAGCGCGGACGTTGCTTGAAGCTAGTGGTGGTGGTGGTGGTGGTGGTGGTTATGCTGGCTGCGGCTGCGGCTGCGGGCGGCAGTGGGGCGCTGTGGGCGACGGCCACTGTTGGGGGGCCAGCCGTTGCCTGGCTACTGCAGGAAGTTGTGGTTTGATATTTATGCACTAGACCTTTTACATTACGATCACAATTTTCGCTTACGCTGGAATCGGACGAGTTGGAGGCGGAGGCGGAGTTGGCGGAGGAGTTGGAGTTCGAGGCGGTTGCGATTGCGGCGGACACGTGGTTCGCATGCTGTGCCACCGGCGACGATGGCAGTGATTGGTGGCTGGTCGTCTTTTTGCTCAAACCAGATCCGCCTGCTGCCGGTGCTGCCACGAGGATGGAACTGCTTGCCGATGCAGCAGTGCCTCCTGCCACGCCTGCCACGCCCACAACCCCACCAGCTTTGGCTTCAAAGTTCTGCTTGAGTATTTGCACATTTCCCGAGATGCGCTGATCTTCGGCCACCGCTTGAGCCTGACCACCGCGCAGGACCACCGACACCGACTCCTGGTCGGTAGTATTCTTGTTCTCAATGTCGCTGGTGTGCATTAGCTCCTCGCTATTGCAGCGCAGCGGCTGACGCTGACGGGGACTGTGCGCGGAGGAGGCGCTGCGGTATAGACTCGGACACCGCTTCTGGTGGCCATCTACCGTCGTAGTTTCCTGAAGCAGCAGCTGGCTGTCCTGGCTGTCCTCCTGGCAGCGCTTCTTTAGCGCCGTGCTCTCCTCCAGCTTCTGCTTGGTGCGCTTCACGGTGCCCTCGCCTCCAGCTACTCCAGCTGCTGCCACGGCGACATTAAAGTTGCTGCCGCGCTTAAGATCCTGGATCTCGCCCTCGAAGATGGCCGTGGTGTTGCGATTGCTATCGTAGTAGGAGCACGAGCTGGTCCTCAGTGGCAGGCTGCTCCTGTTGTCCCCCGAACCCCAGCTGGCATGCCTGGAGGGCAGCTCCCGCTGTCGTTGGCCTCGCGGTCGAAGCAGTATGGCGCTGGACTGTTGCTGTTGGAGGGGAGGTGTGGGATCCAGGACTATGCCGCCACTGGGCCCGAACGACTCTGTCCACGAGTGCGTTTTGCGACGTTGCCGCTTCTCCACCTCCTCCTTGGCAAACACGCTGTCCACCTGGGAGGAGAAGACATCGGAGGAGGAGCTGGAATCGCGACGTGGTCCTGCGAGGTGGGATGTCTGCGTAATCAGTTTGGTTAGCGACGTCCAGACGGGCTGCTGCGATTGCGATTGCGGCGGCAGCTGGTCCGAGGTGTGCGCCTCGAGATCGTGAACCCGCGTGCGCACCGACAGCGGTGTGTGCTTCTGTATGTGCAGCACCTGGTTCTGGGTGACGCTGTAGTTCTCACCATTGCTCCCAGGGAAGCGCATGTTCTTTGGCTCCTCGGCCACGCTGCGCTCGGGCGTGAGGTTCTCCATGGACTGGCTCTGCTGCTTGGTGACCACCGCTGTCTGGGTTTTGGGCGAAGTGCTGCTCGATCGCCGGACCATTCGGCGCTGTGACTGGCGCTGGCCACTCGATCGTCGGTGGTGTACACGACGCTGCTCCTCGTCCTCGCCATCATCAGGTGTCACCCCAGCCTCGCCCGTGGACTTGGACTTGGCCTGGTTAAGGGCCTGAATGAGGGGCGTCGGCTCGCTGCCAGGCAGCAAACGTGCGTCCTTTGTGCTCTTCAAATTGGTCTCGCTCTTGCTGCGCTGCAGCTTCTCCTTATTCTTCATGGCGTCCAGCATGCCGCTGTACGTTTCCAGCTGGTTAAGAAAGTTCTTGTTCGGCTTGATGCAGCTGCGACGCTTCTTCACGTGCTCCAGGGCCTGCTGGAACTCCCACTGGTACGCCTTCATCGCGTATGCAATCACCACCGAGGCCGAACGGCTGACGCCCATCTTGCAGTGCACCAACACCTTGGAGCCCTCGGCCTTGGCCCGCGAGATGTAGCGGAACGTGTCGTCCCAGTACTTGAGCAGGTTGGTCTTCTCATCGTCGTAGACGCGGACATTGAAGTACTCGAAGGTGCCCGGAAAGAAGTTGTCAATCTCCCGCGTCACATTCAGTATGTGGCGAACGCTGGCAGGGACAAAGGGAAGAGAGTGTTAGAGATGTGTAAGCTTATTGCTTAGAGGCCTTCTGGTAGAGCTGTAAAACTATCGACGATACTATCGATATTATCGATGGTGTAGTGCTCCGCGGCACTATCGATTGTTCTTTTTCACCATCGATTCATCGCGTTAGCAGTTAATTAGTGAATTTGTATAAAATGTTCAAGTTTTGGCCAATAAATATAATCTTAAATTTGTATATTCCTAAAAACGGACCAAAACATTTTTCTTTAATTTACAATCATTAATTTCAAAAACTATCTTTATAGAAAATCTATATAAACAGTAATTGTGATAAAATTTCTTGCATTTTTTTTAATACATAAAATCTTATATAAATTATGCCATTTAATTTGGTTTGTTTAAGCAAAGTAAATTTTTTAAACCCATTTTATTTTGTCGATAGTATCGATATTTTCGATGGTTTGGACTATCAATATCGAAAATATCGAGTAAGGGCGCTATCGATGGTTTTACAGCTCTACCTTCTGGATCTGGTTACCACCCATACATACCCGTTCTTTTGCAGCTCCTCCAGGTTGCTGGCGTTCCACTCGGAGCCCAGGTAGACGTGCTCGAATATCTTGGTTGGCGCATCCATTTGGCCGAGTATGACGAGCATTTCGGTGTCAATGAACGACTTGTACTCGCCCAGGTCCATGTCCAGGATCTCCTCGAGGCGGCCGCGTATGTACTTGGAGGTGACCTCGTCCAAATCCACCGACATCATGATGGCCTTCAGCTTCATCTTGATCACACTCTCGGTTTCCTCCTTTTCGGGGGGTCTGCAGGGATTAATTAAGGGATTAATCAGACTCTACTACTCCGGCTACTCCTCCTCTTACTTGTTTCGTATGGCATCTGGCGAGGGGGGGCGGCGGCTTTCTAGCGCATCCATGGCATTCCACTCGTTCAGACAGGATTGATCCGACTCGATGCGACTCTCGTAGCTGGACAGCCAGTCGTGAGAGGGGCCGCTGGCATAGAAGTTATTCTCACGAGCCTTCTTCGAAACTTTGTGCAGCGTCTGCAGCGCGGACCTACGGACGAGAGAGGAGCGGTTAGCTCTGGAGACCCTGGAGGCTGCTGGAGGCCACTTACCACATGGCCTGTACTGAAACTGGCTTGAAGATATGCGTCTTCTCATAAACATTGACACTGAAGCCACTGCAAGATGAATGATTAATGATTAAACGGAGAAAATGTATGGCTGCATCTTAATTTTGGAATTTAAATTAAACTCTCTCTGCCAAAACTAATTAAATAGAGCTTTGAGCTTTAAGGAATGCCCCTTTCTCTCACCCGTCGCCATCCAGGTGGATCGTTGTATCCGCCAGTATGGGCACCACCAGGCCAATGGTAGTCCGCTCGTTGCAGTCGATGCCCAACAGGCAGGACTCCTCCATACCCGAGCCCGAGGTATTCTTGTTGTTGTCGCCGGCATTATTCTCCTTGTCCGCTGACCTATCACATTTGCTGGCTGCTGCTGCTGGTGCCGAGGCCTGCTCCTCGGACATCTGGCGCTGCGTGGAGGACGCTGTAGGGGGGCCCGAGGATCCGCTGACCTTGGCCGAGTTGTGACGCATGATCCGGTGGCGCCTGCGTTCGCTGGTGGAGGACCGACAGCAGCTTCTTGAGGCAATCACCAGGTAGCGCGTGCGGTTAGACCGCTGCGACTCCAGCTTGACAGCCTGTGATTTAGAGATTTAGAGAGAGAGATGTTTTATGTGTCCTGTGCGTATATACCCACCATCTTGAGCGTGTCCTCGCGCTGCAGCAGGAAGAACATGGACTGCAGGTGGAGCTGGATATCAGAGTTATTGCTCTGCGTGCTGTTGCTGGAGCGGGTGGAGTCCGTGCTCAGCCTCCGTTCGCCGCTGTGCTGCTGGGGCGGGATGTCTTTGAGAGCCAGGACCAGGGCGGTGCCCTTGCCGGCGAAGAAGCACTCGCTCCTCTCCGCGTTGCCCTTGCTATTGCCCTCGTCGTCCTCGGCCTCGCCATCCTAGAGGAAATACAGAGAGAGAGAGAGAGCGAGAGAGGTCATTATTAGGGACTGTCCCAGCTCCCAGCTGACTCACGCACCCAGCGAGGTATGTAAAATATATTCTCATAGTACACCATTTGCCTGCAGAGCCACGGACGAGATCTCATCATGAATGACTTTGCAAAGGGATAACTATATTTGTTGGCTCCGATTATTTTGGATTATTGCCTGAATTAAATTCCAAGGGCGGCACACACACACACACGACCGGGGCTCAAGGTCTCGCAAACTATTTTTGGGGCGGTCGGTCGGGCGGTCGCCTAACGGAACCGCAAGAAGAGCAACAAGCAGACGCAGACGTGAGACAAGCAACAAAAACGACAAATAAGGCAATGCAAAAGTTTATTGAAAAATATAGACGTCGCGACGTCTGCGACGGATTTGCTTGGGTTACACCAAAAGCAGCAGCAGCAGCAGCAGCACCAGCACCGATGACGCCGACCGCCCACACGGGAAATAAAAACAAAACGTAAGCAACAAGCGCTCGGCTCGAGTAAACATTTGGCGAGAAAACACAAAGGATCATGACCGACAGCGACAGCGGAACACGCACGGGAGGAGAGCTTTGCCTTTGCCTAATTGGCACTCTCTTTCGGGAGACGGAGACGGAGACCAAAACAAAGCACACACACGCACGCAAGATAGAGCTGAGAGCGCTCGCTCCCGCTCCCCGAGACGACACTCACCGAATTCGAGCAGGAGCCAGCCACACTGGGAGAGCGCTGCACCGTCACCAGCGCCATTTGTTGTTGCTGCCGTCGCCGCCGCTCCTCCTCCTCCTCCGCCGCCTCTTCTTGCCCCTGCTCCACCTGGCGAAGATGGTGATGGTGGTGTGGCTGCTGCTGCTGATGATGAGACGGTTTCCTCCTGGCCAATCCTTGCTGCAGCCCGCGTCTGGTTGGTGTGTTTGTGTGTTTACGGGAGTGTGTGTGTTGGTTACAAATGCATTTTCTTGTCGCTGCCTGCTGGCCGTTGTTTTTGCACTCGGCTCCTCTCTCTGCTCCTTCTCCTCCTCCTCCTTCGATGATTTCCGCACTCTGGACACTCTCGGACGATGGCTGATGGTGCGGTACGCTCTTGGAAATGGCGGGGCTCAGCACTCGTCCTCACTATTGACAGACACTCACAACGCTTTTAAATGGTAAATACTACACGAATTTTTCGTAAAAGAAAAGACAGAACCAGTGCAATCGATTAGACGCCATTTCTAGTCGATAACACTGGTTCTCGCAGAGCTGCTATCGATGGCTCGGGCGATGTACCGAATGACGGGGCTGTTAAAAACACTTACATTTTATTTATTGCTTTGCATCACATTTATATTACGCTAAAGTTGTATTTTAAAAATCTCTGCACAACAACGCTTTAAATATTTGGGTCTTACGTAATACAGATTTTGGGGGAATTTTTACTACAAATTATAGATCTGTTGATGCTATCGATTGTTGGCGAAAAATTTCAAAGTAGGCTATGAACTGAATATGTTTAATTGGTTGGACTAATATGTTTAATTGGTTGGAAGCTCTTTCCTTCCGGTTATGATTACTTTTGGGTTGTGTAAAAGATTTAGATATTTGTGTTTGTGCTTTTACTTAGATTCAAATAAGGTCAGAGCAATGTGATGTTGACTAGAGCAGAAATTGCCTTCCAATAACCGAACATGAAATTTTCGGGTAAAAACTGAATTTAAATACACAACCGATATCAAAGCGGTTATCGTTGCTGTAATCGAGTGTACACTGAGTTGGCAGCCCTCACAGTCTGTAGAAGCTTAAAGCGTGGACTGTGCCAACTCTTCGAGTCAGAAAAAAAGCTAAGCTAGCCTATAAACACAGCTGAAAATAGGTGAATAAAAAGCTAAGAAATAGTTAAGGTATGCCAATTTGTCTTGGAAAATAGATGTAATTCCCAATATCCGCTATTTTCCAATTTATTCCGTATTATTCCGCCAGATCTAGTGGGAAAATAGCTGAATTGGCAACACTGGGCCAAAACAGATGATTGCGAAAATCAGCAGGCAAAACAACAACATCTTCAGGTTCTGGATCGGAGTCGGAAAAGGTCGCCAAAAAGCTCAGAAAATGTCGGCTTTCATCGAGGAAACCAAGAGCCTGCTGCCCCGCATCGCCTTCATCGCCTGCGGTTGCTTCAGTCCGCCCACACCCATGCACATGCGGATGTTCGGTGAGTGCTAGAGAATGGTGAAATTCCCGGATATATAATCGATATTTGACATGTGTGTTCATCCTCAGAAATAGCCAAGGATCACTTCGAGATGCAGGGCACCCACAAGGTGGTTGGCGGCATCATCTCGCCCACCCACGACTCGTACGGGAAGAAGGGCCTGGCCTCGGCCCTGGACCGCTGTGCGATGGTGAAGCTGGCCACGCAGAGCTCCACCTGGATCCGGCTATCCGACTGGGAGGTGCACCAGAATCAGTGGATGCGCACACAAGCCGTGCTGCAGTACCACCAGAACTACATCAATAACCACCTCAACTCTGGCGGGTTAGGCGGCGGCGATGGGGAGGAGAATAATCACCTGGCAGGCTGGCTACCTAGAGGGCTGCACGATAGCCGGGATCCCGTGCACCTAAAGCTGCTGTGCGGCGCCGACCTGCTGGAATCCTTTGCCGTCCCAGGCCTCTGGACAGATGCAGATGTGAGTTTCTGCCTGGGAAAGTTCTTTAACATTATTTTAATGAATTTTATTTTTAATTTTCACAGATTGAGGACATTCTGGCGAACCATGGCCTGGTGGTTATTACGCGTGCCGGCTCCAACCCTGGAAAATTCATCTTTGACTCCGACATATTGACCAAATACCAAGTAAGCTCTGAAAGCGGAGCACAAGCCCTTTTTCTACCGACTTGATTGCATTTCTCAGAACAACATAACGCTGATCACCAACTGGGTGCCCAATGAGGTGAGCTCTACGCTGATCCGGCGACTTCTCGGACGCGGTCAGTCGGTCAAGTATCTACTGGACGATCTGGTGTTGGAGTACATCAAGCGCCAGCGCTTATTCAACGTTAAATCGTAGGTGGACTCCAAGTCATCATCCCCTCTAACCCGCATGCACAGTCACAATTCCAATGCCCCCAAACTTCACCCCGATACGTACACTGAATGAGGCGCTAGCTTGACACATTTCACACAGCCGAGATCGCACTAGCAGCTCTCTGTATGTCTCCTTTTGTGTCTCAAACTGCAGGCAGGATGCACCGGCACCGCCCGAATGCGACTCCTGACGCGTTTTGCACCCCAAAGAGAAGTCCCCACCGCCCCAGCGTCACCCAAGTCACCAACGGCACCGCTATTTGCACCAGCACCATCCGCTGTTTCAGCCGTGGCGCCTCTTCATGGAGCGTGAGTGAGCCAAGGCCAGAGCCAGAGCCAGAGCCAGAGCCCGAGCAGATCAGAGTTCAAGTTCCTATTTAGCAAAGATTCCCTCCCCTAATGCATGCCTACTTACCTTTATATTCCCGATCTTGACCCTTGTAAATAAGCCCCTGAGTAGCTAAGTGATTGCCTTTCTGGTGGTCAGTGTGCGTATCCATCCACTTACACCGAAACTGTTGCAAATTGTTTTATCCCATTAAACAATAACCGTAACTTTGTTGCTGTTGTACTGACCATGCCCCCGCCTAACCTCTGGAGCGTAGTAAGTATATAACGGATGCAGTGCGTCCCACCCATTTGCTCTTTAACCACGCCTACACGGACAACAACAACAAGAACAACGCGAGCAGCTATTCCGTAGGCGTCCAGCTGGAGCTGGAGCAGGACGACATGGACGAGTCGGACACCCCGAGCCCGCATACCCAACACTCCTCGGCCACCTCGCGGGTCTTCTGCTGCGGCGAGTCCACAGCGCCGCGGGGCTCTAAGCTGCTGCGCCTTGGACCTGGACAGGCGGTGCAAGTCATCACCGTGCAGACGCAGGCGGACGCCAAAGAGGAGGTAATTAGTGGAGAGAGGCGTCATGCTCTATACCCATTGCGTTTTCCCTTTCCAGAGCCAGGCTAAGAAGCAGAAGATTGCCCAAGTGCAGCTTTAGGAAGATGGAGGATGGAATCTCTCACGGATCGATACAGGAGCGCTGGAAGCTATTTGTTGATACTATGTGTGTAAATGTATAATAAAAACGTGTTCGTTACTCGAGTTTTGCTTTGGAATTGTGGGTCACTCCACGGAGGGCGCGGAGGGCGAAGGCATTGAACTTCAGGCGACGAGCGTTGACATTGCAGGCGTTGCAGGGCTTCCCTTCTCTGGCTCTGCTGGTGTCGGGTGTCAGAACTTGTTGAGGGCCGCCGTAGTCGAGCGAGAGAGTGGCCACCATTAGTTTGGGCTTAGAAGAACTGCAGCTGCCGTTGCAGTTGCATACTTCCCTTGGCGGAGTCCACATCGCGAATGTTCTTCTTCCGTCGCCAGAATGCGAAGCCCGCGCCCCGTCCTTCGCGTGCCCCGTCCTTCGCTCTGCCCAAGCGGCGTCCTCCTGTCCAGCTGACGCCCTCGCATCAGCACGACCAGCTACCCTTCCTGCGGCGTTCCCGATTCAGCGCCCTCCCCCATTTTCGGGCCTACGAGGATGAGCCGGAGAACCTGTCGCTCTTCATCGCCATCCTCTATGTGGTGGATCTCTTCGGCATCTTCCCGTTCGTCACGCTGCCGGCCCTGCTGGTGAAGCTAGGCTATTTTGGTATCCTGCTGGTGCTGTCCATCATCTTACTGCAGATCTACACCTCCTTCCTGCTGTCGCAGTGCTGGACAATGGCCGAGCTGCTGGATCCTTCTATTCAGCAGAAACGGAACTATCCCTACGCCGCCCTGGCGGAGCTGGCCTACGGTCCGTATGTAAGCCTGCTCGTCTCCGTGCTCCTGGATCTCAGCATCTTCGCCATGGCAGTGCCCAGTGTGGTGATGGCAGCCGAGAATCTGGAGGCCGTTGTGCTGCGCATGAGCGCTGGTCACTACAACTTCTCCTACTGCTACTGGGCCATCATCGTGGGCCTGGTCATCTGCCCCCTCATGTGGTTGGGCAGCCCGAAGCACATGCGGTGAGATGGGGCTGCTTTCCTAGTGTATTAAGTTTCAATTTTTTCTATGAAAATTAACTCCTTAACTCCAGGGGACTGGCCATTATCGCAGTCTGCGTGATGATCGTAATTGTGGCCTTGCTTTGGTTCTGCCTTTTTGCCGCTCCTGCCATTGGAACTCCCTTCGAGGGCATCTCCTTGGGTATAATATATATATACTTAATATAGTTTTGAAAGTCCTTTAGGCATAATTGGGTATGATTTTCACAGAGTTACCTGGCTTCCTGGCCGTGCTCAACAGCTACAGCATCCTGGCGTTCCAGTTCGACATCCATCCCGTTCTTCTAACCCTTCAAATCGACATGAAGAAGAAGTCCCAGGTGTCCTGGGCGGCTCTCAGTGGTATCGCCAGTGGGTTTTTTATATTTATTTCTTCAGATCTGAACCTTAATATAAGTATCTGTATCTCCGGGTAGTTACCTGCAGCGTGGCCATCTTTGGCTCCATTATCGCCGCCTACAAGTTCGGCTCCATGATAGCGGATAATCTGCTGCAATCTCTGCCCACCAGTGTTCCTTTCTACGTGATGCTGATCCTGATGTCCCTTCAGCTCTGCTTCTCCGTCACCGTTGCCAGCTCGGCCATGTTCCTTCAGATCGAGAACTACTTCAAGCTGCCGGAATGTAAGTCTTAAAAGACGCTGAAGTATTGCCAAAAAAGTGTGGGAACTGACTTCCATTTAATTACTTATTTATAGATTTTAGTTAATGATCACTTGATCTAAGAATACTAATAAGTTCCGTCATACTCACTTCGGCGTAATTAATCGAACTCACATTAAATGGTTCTATCTGACATCTTAATTCCCTTCCCTGCAGCCCTCTCCTTCAAGCGGATGCTGATCCGTTCCTCGGTGCTGGCCCTGGAGGTGCTCGTGGCGGAGTTTGTGCCCAGTTTCGATGCCCTGATGGATGTGGTGGGTGGCACCATAACCGGACCTCTGGTCTTCATCCTGCCGCCGCTGCTATACCGTCGCATCCGGCGGATGGAGCGAGTGCACCAGCGGATTGCAGCGGAGGCTAGCTACGGCAGCCTACCACTGGACCTCAACTACGATCCCGTGGAGCTGGAAATGGAACCGCTTCTGATGACCGCTCCGCCGATCTCGCCGCGTGGCTGCTGGATTCGGTTGATGCGGCTGCTGCATCGCCTGGAATGCGACGTGTCCTGCACGATGGGGGTGCTCGTCTTTGGGCTGCTGGCCACCTTCCTTTCCACCTACCTGAACATTTTCAGTCTGGCGGATCTGTTCACCAACAACTCGCCCTGTCTGAGCAATCTGACCAAGCACTTTTGACTCGGACAACAAGTTCGATTGCCGCCGTCCTTCGGAGGGTTCAAAAACCTGCTCATCTTCAGTGCAATAGAGCTCGGGCTCGGGCCTAGGTGTTTTGCTTAACACAAACTACAAATTTAATAAATCTATTATATTACACCAAGACACGCACGCGGCTCGAGTGGCTGTTTAATTAGTTAAGCTTTATTAAAACATGGCAACAGCAGCGGCAGGCAAGAGTCAAACTATTTGTCCGGGGAATTGCACACGCGCATCATTTATCATCTTCCTCGGTTGCCCAGCAAATGTTTGCCAAATTTATTTAACCATTCGGTACGCGTTGTATTTGTTGCCTCTTGTTTTTTGTAATTCTTCTTTTTATTTTGAGATTTTGTTGCCTTTGTTTTGGTCAGTAACTTGAGACGAGCGGAGCGGAGCTTCTCCAGGTGGAAAGTAAACAGGCTGATAACGCCTTTCGCGGCTCTCTATCTGAGATATCTTTGTATCTGTATCTCTGTATCTATCTATATGGTCGACATGCCGGCGAGGCTTAGCTCAGGGTTTAAATTTAAACTCAACACGAATCGGAGAACCGAGATTCTTCTGCGGAGATTCTTCTTGCGGGGTCCGTACGCAAATTTAATTTATTCTTCGGCAGCTGCTTACCCCGACCGCTGCTTACCCCGACCGTGCATGGCCTTTTCTATTTCTATTTGCGTATTTCTATATAATATTACCAACCTTATACTTATAGTATACGATGATTTTTTCCTGGCATTCATTTCCGTCTTCCATAATACGTTTTTAAGCGCGTTCCATGTTCCATTCGGCCGGGAGATGTGATGAGGTGAGATGAGATGAGTCAAGGCATTGTGTTGTGTGTTGATAACCTCCCCGAGTCATCTAGCCATCTAGCCGACCGGACCAATGCAAAAACCGCAACAACAACTCGAATTATTATTTATTTTTTTCCATTCTCGGTGATTATTTATTAAAATTAATACCCAATTGTTTGATAGGAACACAAGCTGAGCTGTTGTCGCGTCATCAGTCGTCGGAAATCAGAAATCGGCACCTCCGCCTGCCACCAATACCCACCTGCGTCCGCTCACCTGTGGCTCTCGGATGCTTTTATTGGCTCGTTATTTTCAGTTGGCTCTTTAATGGCCCGGCCCAAAGGTATACGCACTCAGCTCTCAGCTCTATTCGCCCTTTTAATTGCGACGAACTTAAGGTTTACTGCCTTTCGGGGTTTTTTTCTCTTGTTTATTTTTTGTTTGCCACATCTCTCAATATGCAGAAGGTCTCGTTTGGCACGAACTCTGTGTTCCGCGGATGATTCACGCTGGAGGCTAATACAAGTACTTGCCATGCCACTTGGACATGGATCCGTGGAACCGTCGGAGCCAGTTGCCAGTTGCCAAGTGCAGCATAAGTCGTGCTAATTGATTATATCGCTGGGCCATTGACAAGCGTTTGGCTAGTTTATAAATTTATTTATTTTTCTGAATTTGCAAATTACTCGAAACATGCATAATTAATAGTTATTAAGTTTTATTGCTCATCGGACTGGGGCCATGGGCGGGGAGGGATCTTGAAAGTTATTTCAAACCGCACAGAATGCTGCACCTCACGGAATGCTGCTGAAGGGTTACTGGTCACACTGGCATTGTATTTGAAGCCAAAAAGTACTTTTCGTTCTAATCGGAACAAGGCTCTACTTAGTAAATATATATATTAATCCCAAAATGAGCGACGACAATCCGAGTCTGGAGGAGCAGCGCGAGAGGATCGATAACGCCTTGCTGAGTGCCATGGACGACCTGGATCGGGACTACCTACGCGGCCTGCAGATCGAGATGCATGCCTGTGCCACCGCCTGCTGCTCGGATCCGGATGCAAGTGCGGATGCAGTGCAGCGTTGCGTCGACCGCTGCCAGTTACCCTTGACCCGAGCCCGCTGTTTCGTGCAGCAGGAACTGTCCGAGTTCGAGAATCGCCTGGAGGGCTGCATGCGTCAGTGTCGTCTCTGTGGAAATGATTCAAACTCTGCCACAAACTTCCACCTGGAACGCTGCTCCATCGACTGTGTGGACAGGCATGTGGCACAGCTGCCGGAGATGTTAAGAGCCATGCGCGCCACCCTGGAAAAGGGTCTATAAAAAGGCTAGTAAAGGCTTAAAATTAAATCGCAATGAGCTGCGGCCTAAAGCGAACTTTTATCTTTTTTATAGATATTTAATTTATAGATTACTTATCTAAATAATATAAATAAATATATATTAAAGGATCTATAAGTTTCTTTACCTAAAATTCAATTTAAAAGAGACTTTCTTTCTCATTAAAAGGGGAATTTCTGTCCAGCTTTTGGCCAATAATTTCTCTTCTTTCGGCCCAGCTTCTGGACAATTCTCGGCTGATTAAACAGCCATTGAGTACTCGCACTGGGGGACTCGACGACAGAGTGTCGCCATCTCCACTCTTCCCGAGGCGATCGATCCGCGAAGAGCCGTTGCCAATTTGGCTTGCGGCTGACTCGATGGCTGTCAAAAACTGATTATACGGTGGCAATTTTCAAGTGGCCGGCACAAAGGCTTAACCCAGAATTTAATGATATTTAAATTGCAAGTTCCTTTTGGCCCAAAACAAAATTAGAAAAACCAAAAACGAAAATCGAAAATCAAAAACACACATTGTGGTGTACACAACAAAAGGCAAAGCTTTGGGCATAAAATTTCACTTTTCATTTCCTATTGACCCCGATTCCCTGGACGCACTTCTTTCTAATTTTTTATTTTTTATATATTTTTTTATTTCTTGGTCCGATCCCCAGAGATCTTGTGAAGTGCCCGCAGTTCTCGTGGCTTTTTGCTCCCTACTCTTCTCCTAATCGAATCTCGGATCTGACGTCCGATCGATCGAACTGTAACGTCTCTCAAATGGCCATTTATGGCTGCGGACGGACGGTCTTTGGCTTTCTGCATCAATTGAATACTCATTAGGCACACTCACACTCACACTCAGACTCGCGGATCGCGCGATTCGGTTTCGCGTGGCAAATGATGACTTTTTGATTTCGCTCGCTCAGAATCAGCACAAAGTCTTTTTCAAGTCTTTTTCGGGCTCTTCTCCGAATTTACTTTTTACTTTATTTAAATTTTTGTTCAAAAAGACTGCATTGTTTTGCATGCTGATTTGCCTATCTTACCTGTCCCGGGGCACAGTCAGTAATGGGAAAGGTATTTCTTAGCTTGGGCCTAGTAAAAAAATATATATAAAAATATTGCTTATACATTTTGTCTTATAACTAACTAATTTTAATAAAAAAAGGAATTCCTAATGAGCAAGGGCTAATAAATTATATTAAAACTAAAGAGAGCTACATGTATACCTTACTTTAAAATAAAAACAGATATTTCAAATTTAAATTGCATTTATCGAAATAAATAAAGAGCGATAAGAAAGGCAATGCTTTTTATTAGGGTTTTTATTAATTTATGATTTAAAAGCCAAATTAGTTTATTTCAAAACTGATTAAAATGATGAGTAAGTTATTGAGAATCTGTTCTTCTTTGATCAAGTAGAAGGTGCTGAGAACCAGTAACTAATTTATATGTTAATACTTTGTTTTGGCTTAAATTTGACCAATATTTTCTAGTGCTATTTTTTCCTGTCAAAAATAACACGTTAACACGCACCGCGAACTTGTTTTTGTTTATAACATTAACAGAACGACGATGAGCGGTGGTAAACAAACAATTGGCATTAACATAAAACGCATTTTTACATAATAAATGAAATAATATGCTAAGGCGTTAATAATATTGTTTAAAAATAAATCGATGACGCTATAAATGATTAACTCTTAGACAATACAAATTGTTTGCTAATAGACGTAGACGTAGCCGTCGCTGGGGCCTCAGACAGAGACGAGTCTATCTAGGGGCTCTCTGCGAGATTCACATCGCTGTATTCACATAAATTATAATATTTGGCGAGCTGAAAAACGTGAGCTGTGGTAGCAACAACAATCGAGACTCGATAATAAGCAAATAAATTATAATTATACACAAGTTCAATAAATGTACAGCCAAGGACGTTGAAGGCCATTCAACGAGTGTTTTGGGGGTTGTACTCACTCCGCATTCCCCCAGCCCCCAGCTCCCGCCTTACTCACCGCCCGAGCCACCTGCTCCTCCGCCTTGGTTTGGCTTCCTCAAGCTCATCGACATGCTAATCAAGCCGCACAAGCATTAAGTCAGATTGATGCTGGCCCATAAATATGGATGCTGCGGGAATGGGTGACTTTGAGGCCGCGCGGCAGCAAGGCCGCACAGCCGAACTGTAAATAGCTTGCAGCTCATTACCATTAGTTGCCTGCCTGTTGCTCCGACGACGTTCCTGGCCACGAGTGCATCCTCTCGGTTTATTGTCTAAAAATAAACGCCGGCAGGCAACGCAACTTGGCTTAGTTCGATTCGGCCGGGGCCAAGAGCAGGATTCTTGGCCAGAGCCCCTGAGCCAAAGCCGCGTCTTCCTGCTTGGCGTTCGTGTGTTTTATTATTATTAATTAGTACGGCTTGCAGGATGGACGGGGACGGGGGCAAGGGACTGGGGAGAGTTCTGACAGGAATGTGGCACTTCAAAAAATTATGTTTAATTAAATTTAAAATTGCCAAGTACTTGATTATCAAAATTATAATAATAAATATTCAATGCCTCAAAAGTTTCATCTTTCCTTATAATGTACCTTATTTAAAAGCCTGAAAAATGTTTATTTTATTGATTTTTTTCGTTATTATTTATATTTTAAATATGAAATAAAGGTACCCTAATATTTCTGTTATTTTTCCTGCTCAGTGTGAGTGCACGAGGCCATATTCCTGGCATGGGGTGTTGGCACTTTGGCGCCTCTCATCAAGGCTCCCAGACATCGCCTAGCTGCAGCTGCCTCATCCTCACTCTCAGAGTTTGGCCAAAGACAGCCACCAATTAATTGGCATTGGGCTG
Organism: Drosophila tani; assembly: GCA_008042535.1. NCBI lineage: Eukaryota > Metazoa > Arthropoda > Insecta > Diptera > Drosophilidae > Drosophila > Drosophila tani. The sequence goes on along the minus strand of VNJO01002285.1, from coordinate 293,042 downwards.
CCCTCCAATACCATGACTTCCCTCCAGAAACCCCCACCATTCCAACCCCAACCATATTCCTGAGACCATTCCAAAACTCCGAGCAGGAGGAACTTTAATGGCAACGCTTAGGAGATGCTATAAATAAAACCACCAGTTTCTGCCGACTAGCAGTTGGCCCCACTTGGTACCTCATTTCCATTGTCAAACCGGGGACTGCGGAGCACTTTCCACCACCGGCAGGGCACCAACGCTGCTGCGCTCATTAAAGAACCAGCGGACAGCGTTGACTTTTTTATTGATGCAATCAAAATGTGGCAAGAACTAAAAACAAAAACCAGAGCCTTTTAAGTGTCTTCAAAATGCAGCCAGTCAGCCAGCCAGCGGCAATTCCTCAATTCTCATTACCCGGGCCGGTCATGCCCTTCTAGGAATTGGCGAAAAACCCAAAATGGTATGGCCTCCAGAGCAGCCAATGACCTATTTCAAGAACTGGAGAGATCGCTTGGCACAAGGGCAGAATAAGGGGATATACTTTAAGTATATGAACATTTATTTATAATATTGAATAAAATTGTACAAATATTTACGATCATAATTTTAAAAAGTGTGACCGTTCCCACAAGCTTTAAAAGCAACAATCTAGTGTCATACTCCAATATCAGGTATGTTTTGGAAAAAAATCCTTAAATTTTCTTTTTAACATAAGCTCTCTATTCTTTATAAACTTGTAACTAATATGACTATCTATAAATTGAAAATATTTCTGTAGAAATAATGATCTTCTAAGACTCCAACTAGGACATATCAGTCACGAAAACAGATAAATGGGCAGCACTGATGGCCTCATAGAGGGACCTCTCCGGCACCCATAAAACTGGACAGCATTGGATTTCTTCACCGTTAATGAAGGATGCGGGAAATACCAATTCTTAAGTTTAAGTGGCCAAGTAACGATGAGATATTGCAGTGACCCCGCTGCAGGATCCTGACTATTTACCACTTTTAGTCGAAAAGACATCGGGGAGATGTGATCATAAAAGCGGATGGGATCTAAAGCCTCCATTCTCATAGTTTCAATAAAAATCCTAGTAGTGGGCCTATCCCAATCCAAGGTAGAGAGAGAGAGACTTTAGTGCCCGGCTACCCAGATTTATAGTCCCCAGTTTAGTCGGTGATTTATTTTAATATCTAAGCAGCTGCCATTATGCGTACACCGCCCCACGAAGAATGGAAATGGAATGGAAATAGAATCCGAGCTAGAATTATAGTTGGAGATGGAGATGGAATTGAAAGCTGCGGAGAATAGAACCGAGCACTTGACGCTAGTTTAAGTGCCGCTACTTCATTTCGGGTTGAATAAAACAATAAACAGAAGCGACCAGGCACACCGGGACCGGGGACCCTTAACTAAGCAGATTATTCATAACTTTTATAGTGCTGGTGGTCGGTCGGGAGAGGTCTTCGGTCCCCTCGCAGATGATTAGATAAAAGTGCACAGAGGGAAAAGGGAACTAAGAATTATAGGTGTGTTAATATTTTTTTTAATGAGCTTTAACGAAAATCCAAGACTCTTTGTCTTATTTTTTCGCAAGCATTTAAAGGTAGTTAATTTTAAATTATTTAATTTTCTTCTGGGTTTCTATAAAATGTTGTAATTTGAAGGCTCTTTCTGTTTTATAAAATACAAAAATCAAACCTTTTATTTATTAAATTTTTTGTTTTCTAGTAAAGGTACCTATTTTTCTTTAAGTGTCGGATACCGCACGTTGACCGCGACGAACGACCCACACTTGGGCACACAAAAGGTCTCTCGAAAGGGGTGGGGATTGTTCGTGAAAAAAAGTGGCCAAGTGGCAGATGAAGTGACCAAGTGGCAGGGGGTTAGTGGCCCGCTCACGTAACCGGGAGTTCTCAGCACTGGAATTATAATTAAACGCGGAGGAGACACCGGAGGAGACACCAGCGGCCAGCGGCTGGGTCCATGGCAGAATTAGAGTTATGTTTCCTTAATGAGTCGCCGGAGTGACCGCTAAGCATCTTTCAATAGGGCCTGAGAACTGAGATCTGAGTTCACTGAACTTTTTGGCAATGGACCCGAGAACCCGAGGAGATCGCTGCTCTCCCAGTTACCCAAACGGCCACTTTCCCAATCCGAGTCCCAGACGAAGACCCAATCCCGGGTCGAAAACCAATCCAATGCACGGAACACAGAACACTCGACGCGGCGATAACGCCTCTAACTGTAAAAATATTTACAGATTTCAGTGTTTTGCTTTGTTTCACCTCCCCACCCTATATCTGGCGGGGCTTGTTCGGCGCTGTTTGGGTCAGAAATTTGCATAAATTTTGATTTTACATTTGGAAATGCTGTGCGAATCGCCAATGATGCTTCGGCTGCTGTTTTTGGGGCTGCCCGATGGAGTGTTTACATAACACCAAAAGCCCGATCCCATCAATGAACCGTAAGGCAAACAGCCCGGGGTTCCCTAGAAAAATACAACAAAATCAGAAATACCAGGCGACCAGAAATAGCAGTTTGTATTTATTATTCATTGTTCAATATTGTGATTTCGCCGACATAAATCCGATATTTTAAATTCAACTAATATTTATTTATGCCCATTAACTAAGACCCCTTACCGTGGGCTTATCCATCCAATACAAATAATCATAACTTGGCCAAAACAGCCTTAATTTCAAATCGGAAAACATTTTTATGCTAGTTTTTTGCTGGTTAAAAAATCTGCTTACTCAGTTAAAAAAATATTTTTTTGCCAATTTTTGACAATTTTAATGATGTAACCCCTTATGAAATTTTCAAAAATTCAAAGAATTTTTTTTTTTAAATTATTTTCAATATTTTGATTTTAAATAATTAAGATTTTAATGGCGAATCGAAAGATATATGACATTTGGCAATCACTCGCTTTTTGGCATCAGAATGCTCTCAAGAAGACTTAGAATTGGCCTTTATTTTAGGGCCTTTAAATCGATGTTTATCGATATTTTCATCGATTTTCTCATATCGATACGAACGAAATACCAGGCGACCAGAAATAGCAGTTTGTATTTATTATTCATTGTTCAATATTGTTTTTGATTTTAAATAATTAAGATTTTAATGGCGAATCGAAAGATATATGACATTTGGCAATCACTCGCTTTTTGGCATCAGAATGCTCTCAAGAAGACTTAGAATTGGCCTTTATTTTAGGGACTTTAAATCGATGTTTATCGATATTTTCATCGATTTTCTCATATCGATACGAACGAAATACCAGGCGACCAGAAATAGCAGTTTGTATTTATTATTCATTGTTCAATATTGTGATTTCGCCGACATAAATTCGATATTTTAAATTCAACTAATATTTATTTATGCCCATTAACTAAGACCCCTTACCGTGGGCTTATCCATCCAATACAAATAATCATAACTTGGCCAAAACAGCCTTAATTTCAAATCGGAAAACATTTTTATGCTAGTTTTTTGCCGGTTAAAAAATCTGCTTACTCAGTTAAAAAAATATTTGTTGGCCAATTTTTTACAATTTTAATTTTTAACTCCTTATGAAATTTTCAAAAAATCGTAGAAAATTTTTTTTTAATTATTTTTAATATTTTGATTTTAAATAATTAAGATTTTAATGGCGAATCGAAAGATATATGACATTTGGCAATCACTCGCTTTTTGGCATCAGAATGCTCTCAAGAATAGGGTAATTTTTATTCCCAATAGTTCAATCATTGAAGGTTTTATAGGAGCGCAGAAAGAGATAACAATGTATTCTTATTGCTTAGCTTTTTTTTTCGGTAGTAAGGGCTTGGTCACACTTGATTTGTTACAATGTAGTGTCATAACTCCATGCATGTTCTTTATAAGAAGTTTGAGTCAAGTTTATTCTATTTAAAACAAGAATTAAACAATTGAACTTGGAAAAGTAAGAATGCTGAAAAATAAAATAATCATTGGGATTATTACTTAAATAATCTCCTAGAATTATGACAAATTAGACATTAAATATCTTTTCTGATGATTGTAATCATCATAACATCATGCCAAGTATGCCATTTTTTAGAAAAAAACTTCCACCTATGGGATATGACATAAGATCAGATCGACCTTATTTACTTCTGTTTTCTTGGGGCTTAGACCATCGATCATCACTTGGGATCTTTGCTGTCTGTCTTCGAATTTGCATCAGTTTCGACGGTGGAAGTTAATCAAAGGTGGCAGTGGCACAGGTAGATACCTGTTCCCCCTCCTCCAGCTCAATTAGTGATAGACAGTCTGACACATTTACTCAACGGGCCACAGAGCGAGAAAGAGAGATGTATGTTCTAATCGGAACCTTTACCTTTGCCTATTTAGGTCGTTCGGGCGTCTGCGTGAGCCATTTGTGTGCCAATTGCCAAATGGCCAAAATAGCTTGGAGAATTTCCCCGTGCGGCCATAAATCAGGCGAGAGTGCCTCGAATTCGTCGGCGACTGCCCGCCGTAATTGTCGCATTAGAAACGCCAGCAAAACGCGCGAATAAATCAACTAAGCCCAGAAAAACAACAGAGAACCCCCAACTTCTATATAGTACATACGCCCACCGTACGTGGGCGACGATGCCTTTCAAGTATCGCACTACCGTGCTACGAGAATCGTACTACCGGTCTGGCGCTTTACATTTACATTAGCACCTATCCCTGCACTGTGGGAAATCGGTAGTGCCAATTAAGCGGAATTTATTCTACTTTAATTGATGGAATATTTGGTTTCGACAGTTTTAAGTAATTCATAAATTGGGAGACTCATCTTTATCTTAAAGAATTTATTTGAAAGATCTTTAATAAAATAAACAAAGTCAAGATCTAATGAGTTTCATTGTTAAAATCGAAAGAAGATTATTAAACTCCTATTTTTAGGGAGTCATTAGCTTATACTAATAAATACAATAAAGTGCATTTCATATAGAGACTCATGGACCATTAAATATTTTTCATTTAACCTATTTCTGATTATGTTATTTATCTGCAAAAAATAAAAGAGTATGAAGTAATAAAATTTAAACTATAGGTCGAAAATTATAGCTTTTTTACATCAACTTGCTCGTCTTTTTTTCCAACTGTAGGTTCTGCTTTTGTTTTTACGGCCTTTTGCGGGATTTTCGCTTTTGGTCGTAGCGAAACGAGCATAAATGCCAAAGCAGTCACGCCCATTTTCATTTGGCATAATTTGTCGCCCATTTGCGGCAGTCTCGTAAATTAGCGGGAGCTGCGCGTGCGCGAATGTCGCTCTCATGCCATGAAAATATCTTTACGAAAGCGTATCTGTATCTCTCGGGGACCTGGTCGTGGGTGTAGCTGGTCCAGGGTGCGACCCAGCCAGGTGACTGCACTTCCGACTTCCGCCTTGGACCACCACCACCACTCACTAAACATCATCGTTACACGGCCAATTCGGGGGAAGCAATTAGCAGCGCCTCCAATCGAATCGAACCGAACGATCGACCATCGGCGGCTAAATAAACCCGACTCAATGCAAAGCAAATATGTGTGCGCGGCCAAATTGCTTCGACAAGTATTTAAGTCTAATTGAATTTGACGATTTTCAGCCGGGCCGGGGCTTTTGTTATGCCGTCGAATTGCCTTCTGCCAAAACGCTCCAAGGCTGCCTTTGGCCAGGTCGCGCGATCCAAGATCCGAGATCTTCGATCTTCGGAGCCTGGCCTGGCCTGGTCGGGTCTCTTGGAGCTCAGTCTACGTCTGCGTCGCTTAGATAATCATCACGACGACGACGACGACGCAGCTCACAGAGCCAAGACAATTAGTCAAAACAATATTCCGTAGAGTCATACTCATGTATGTGCGATTATGGGCAATCTGAGCAAATCTTCTTTGGCATCGGCGGCCTTAGAGTTCTGCTCGAATTCGATTATGCAACCATAGGTGCACAGAAAAAAAAATACCTCAATTTGATTTGAATTTTTAAAAGAAATTGGTTTAAAAAAAAATTCTATAATAATTGTTACTACAATTATAACTCTGTACAATAGCAGGTTGAAAATAACAATTTAGGTGTCTCACATAAATTAAAATTTTTGGACAAGGATTGAAATCGGTGTGACCTTACTCACATTACAGAACACACTGATTGTTGGAATTTTTAGGGTTCTATTAAATAGCCTTGTTTAGTCCGAGTTTCTAGTGCAAATAGATACAATACAGCATTTCAGAAAAAATCATTTTCAAACTACACACATATTTGTGCCTTTTAAGACTCGTCAAATCTCTAAGAAATGAAAGTCTTGCTACAGTGTCATAGAACATTTATATATTAAGCACTGGCGTTTTGTTTAGAAGGATACATTCCAGTTGTTAAATATAATATTACACATTTATAGTTGTGTTTTTCAAGGCTCAAATGAAAACCCTTAAAAATAAAAGAAGGTGGTTACAGTGTCATAGCATATTAATGTGTAGAACTGATGTAAGTTACAAAATGTTATAGGCGAGTGCCAAAACCTTTGAGGCCACACTTTCTCCCAGTGGAAGCATGCAGCACGAAGAGGTTAAGGCGCTTTTGTCTGGATATTTCCGTTTTGCCAGCGAGACGCCACTAGAATCGGAATCCGATCCAGTCCGAATCCGCTTTAATGATTCACAGAGCGATTACACGGCACTCGAGTGGCATTAGATACTCATTCGGGAACAGAGTCAGATCTGCTGGGCCTGGGCCAGTGGCTTTAATAAATCCACGTCCGGCTGTGCCCAACATAATCAGTGAATTAGAATATCAATGGGACACGCAGGCTGTGAGCTTGGGTTCTTTCTCCTAATGGGATCATAAATCTCCCCAAAATGATGAGTGTGCTTTAGTCTATCTATTGTGCGATCAAGAATGTCGATTCAGATCTGAACAGACAGCAGAGATTCGCGAGCTTGGAATACATATATTAAGTGCCATTTTCATTGGCAGTAGCGTATTTAAGATTCCTTACAGCCAGCGAATTTTCTTATTTCTTTTATGTTTGCCTTATTATTAATATGAGTAAGAGTTTGGCGTTTTTTTTTGTTTCGTGCCTTCTTTTTTTCTGGCTGATTTAGAGTTCTAACTTGGCTAAAACCAAACCAGTTTTCATTTCCAACTTATTTTCGTTTGTTTCGCATCAGTCGCTACCATGGCATTTTTTTTTATTATTTCTTTGCCATCTCTCTAAGGTCTATTTCAAGGTTCAACGTCCGCATCTCGTGAGTGAGTGCCTAATGGACACGACGGGGTCTTCAACTGGAGCCCCTTTTCCTCCTTTCGATGTCATTAAAGGCTTAAGGAATCTGAAGCGCCGCAAAGTGCAGCATTTTTTTGTTTCCTTGATCCAGCAGCCGCGTCATCCTCCCACTCGGAGCCCCAAATCCGCCTCGAGTGCATCTGCTGTCATCTGTCCCGGCTGATGGGTCTTTTCCAGTGTCAGGGTCACTCGAAAACCATAAGAAAAAGCCCAAAGGGGAAAAAGAAAGAAATGAAACCTGGCCGGACAAGAGTCAACAACATTTGACAGCCGCTAATTGGCCAAAACACATGACGGACAACATGCCGCACCAAGTCACCCACGTTGGCTCACGCCTCAATTATTAATGGCTTTTTTCTATTGACATGAATTTTACGCACGCAGCCGTAAATACGAAAATATCCAAAAATATCAAAATACAAAATACAAAAAAATCCCTGCCCCAACGGCTTTCAAGGCCAACTGCATTAATTTCATAATAATCGCGTTAGTCTGTTTTTACCTGGAAGCCGTGCTCCGCTTGCGGTGCATTGTGTCCGTTTTGTCAATTCGCTCACGCCTCGCCTCGCCACGCCTCGCCAGAATGGGCGCTGTCTGAAAATAGTTTCGAGTCGGCTGCCATTCACTTTTCACCCAAACCCAGACGAACCGACTTTCAAACGATCGTAAAAATCGAATCCAGGCCCCCAACAAGACCCCCATACACTTACTGTAATTTTTACGGGAAAGAAGAGTTCGAGCGCAGGTCTGCTTGCCCTACTAATGAATGGAATCGTATGCAAAACGCGGGAGATCTTTTTGGGGAATTGTTGGTTTAAAATATCTTTTGTTTGGGCAAATATTTAGTATTAATTATGGAGGGTTGGTAATAGAACTTAATTTAAGAATATGTATTATTATAAAGTTGTGAGATGTTATCTTACTTGGAAAAATTAATTACTTTTGTTATTTAATACATAAAATTATTCTAATAGGAGTATTTGTCGATTATGAATGGCACAAGTAAATTTTTCCTTATAAATAATTATTTTTTATAGTAAAAGTCATATTTTCAAAGGAAGATCCTTCACAGAAACTAAATTATAAAACTTCTAACTAACAAATAATTCTTAAAAAAATTACTAGACAGGAAATAGGGATTCAGTCTTACTTTTATTTAGGTGAATATGATTTTATGTATATTGATGTAAGTTCTTTGATTAGATTATATTATTATACTATTATTAGATGATTCGATCATTATTGAAAATTTTTTAAATGTGCTGAGAATGAATCAAGAAATCTAACAATCTAATTTTATTTATAATATAATTTACATTTGCCACAAAATAAATATTCTCTCGTATTTCCTAATAAATGCCAACACAAAAGTAATGCCAATTTATATTGTAATTTCCCCCAGTGTACAACACCGCTCCGTCCCACTCCCTCTTCCACACTCTCTCCACTTCGATCCCTGGCTCTTGGCGAACAAGTTCAAGTGTAACGGTACTTTTGTTACCATGCGCCAAGCAATTTGTTATTTGTATTCGTTTGTATTTGCTCTAATTTGTATGTTTCGACTTGTGTTCCGGACTGCGGGCCGCGAATGAGGGGCAGGGAAGTGGAGTGGAGTCGAGACGGAGCGCTCTCAGCTGACATTTTTGCTTGTGCGCAAAGCAAATACCAAACTGTGCCCGGCATGGCTAATTAGAACGCGGCTAAGAGAGTACCGAGGCGGCGGCAGTCGCTCACAGTTGCCGCCACACATTCGCGCGCAGTCGCCAGATACATTTGTATCTTGCAGTATTGCGGGCTGACTTTTGTTTGACCCACGCGCAGCAGGAGATACTTAGCAGCACTGCAGAAAATAGCTAATCAGGGAAGATAAATACTTGATTTTCTGTAAAAAAAAATATGTCAGGCTAGACTTTTTAAAGAGATATTAAAAGGATTCAAGAGAAGGGTTTCAGTGAGGATTGATTAGAAATTAATTACTACCATTAGTAAATAAATTATAGGTTACAGAAGGAGCTATATTATAGGCAAATAAAAGTGATAAAAATCCTGTCTCTACCAAAATTCACAATTTTAAATATATTAAAACTTTCAAAAAGCTTTGTTGAAATTTTATTTTCTTAATTAAAAATATTTAAAAATTATCCAACATAAATTCTCTACTTACCAAACTAACACAGGATTCCTAATTTACTTCAATTTAAAATCTATTTTTCTGTGTACGAACTTAGAATCTTTCGTTTGTTTCTGCGTTGGCTCTTCCCTTTGAGTTTTGCGAATCTATTTGCGCAAAAATTTTCGCGCCAAGCTTGACAAGATTTGTCGCCTCCCCCGCGTCAACTAGGAGACGCGGCAAAAACCTAAAAGCCAACCATTTGTCGGGCTTAAAGTGACAGAGACACGTTTACCAATTGGGCGTCGTGCCTGGAGTGAACCCATTTCGTGGCTTTGTTCTGTTCGGCTCTGAGTTGGGCAGCGGGAAAAACTGGGTCGTCCCACAGTCCGCCGGTCCGCCACTTACAACACCTGGCGGAGACGGGACGCTTAATTAACCCAGAGTCGCATAAAATGATGCGTGTCGTGGTCACTTTAGCTCGGAGCGCATCATCTTCCGCAAATGAAATTCCCCCAAACCAGATTCCAGCTATCCTACAGAAAACAGATCTGAATCGAGCCGGGGGCATTTATTATTATTTATTTTTAGTACCCGACTGACGTAGACGAATTGCATCCAACGTTCCACGCAGATGAGGGCGTAACTGCGCCAGCAGACGAGGTTCTTCGGGCAATTAAAAAATAACCCCAGACTTATCGTTCTGTTTTGACTTCGTCGGTGGAGAATCCATGGAGAATGGCCGCAGAAGATCGCTGGATTTTGTCAAACATTTTATGATTCAATTTATATTTATGGCAGCCATTTATATTCTAATTTTTCTCGGCTGTCCGGCTGATTATTCGTGGCTGGGTCTGGGCAACTTTCCAGAAATTTCTCCAACGATTCATGGAGATTAATGGGAAATTCCGCGCTAAGTTCCAAGGTGCGAAGTATTTACATCTGTGAATAATTCAAGAATAATTGGTATAAAGTGTGGTTGTATTTACTCACTCATCGGAAACGCCAGAGACCTTGGACAGCGGCTAAAAACCTCTCTTAGCCTTTTAACTCAGCTCATTTGCCAAGAGTTTTAGGATCCTTTTCATCTGCGGTCTTCGGGGGCTTTTAAAAATCTTAAATATTCTTGGCAGCCCATAAAAAGTGCAATAAATTTGGCTTTAGCTGCGCATTAGCACCACTAATTGGACGGTGAATTCATTTTATTCTTTTGCCAAAAACCGATGCTGGAACTTTCTCAATTCTCTTTGCCATTTTTGCTATTTGCGTATTTCTGGTAATTTCAACTAACTGTCGGAATTTATTGCTTTCTTTGTCTGCGAATGAGTTATTAAAACGTAATTAATGGCATTTTAAATTAATTAATTCGGCATATTTATAAAACAATTAATGAAGTTCGCAGAGCAGTCACTCAGTCAGTCAGTCATTCAGGCGAATCATTAGTCGCAAAGTTTGAGAAAAATATCCACAAAAATCCGCAAAACCCACAAATGGCTGGAGCACTATACCTAGGAATTGGCGTGCGTTGAAAGTTATTTCTGATTGATGACAAAATATCGAAAACAGAAGAAATTAATGAATTCCTTGTAAGCCGTTCCGTCCGGAGACAAGAACAAGAACTCCGTCAGAGACAAAGCCCCGCAGAATCTTGTTTTCAGCCTCCATTTATCAGATGCTTATGAAGATATTTGTTTTCCAACTTGCTTAATTGCTATTATGTTTACTCCGCGTCTTAAAAAATTAACCATTGCCGCCGCGCCGAGCTGACTTGACCGGGGATTTGCATAGATCATAGCACAGGTCGTCGCTAGTCGCGTGAGTCAGCGGAACTCAACCTGCTACGTATTTTTCCCAGTCCCCCACAGAGTCGCACAGGGCTATTTATAAACTGATTTCGAAATTAATTTGCATTACAAAACGCCGCTGTCCGCTGGCATTTCTGGGCGACATTTCTAGATCGCTGGCACGCCCCAAAAAGAATAAAAAAATTGTTTAAGAAACGGAGAGCAAGTCGTTGACTTGATGGAGCACCGTTTTGCCGATTCTTATCCGCGACAGAAGCCCCAGTTTCAGAACGGAATGGCCACCAATGGGTCGGGCTGGGAACGATTCCCTGATAATCGCAACCGGACGGGCTAACGACCTGGGCTTTGGGAACTTTTTGGCGCCATGTGCCGCAAATAGCTCTTCATATTTTAAATTACTAAGTCCACTAAAGATGCAATAAAATCACCATTAGGTTCGTTGTCCAAGTCTTTTGTTTGCAGAGATTTTTTACAGCCAAATGGGGCTTAAGGTAGCTGCGGTAGGTTCTCTGCTGGTATTCATCAAGTTATTTATTGGGAAGTATAATATTTAAGAGCCCTACTCCTAGTGTATATTAAGGAAACCAATAGGAAAACCTCAGGAAGGGAATTTTGCAGGTTTTTTAATTTAAATTATTATATAATTTCTCAATTTTTTCTGGTATTTCAATAAAAGGTTAAACACTTTTCAAGCAGAAGTAATAAATAAAAGGAAATGTATGCTTGGATTTAATTTACGGATCATCGGAGCGGGCTAACGACCTTCTGAATAAAGGGCGGCCATAAATAGCTGTTCATATTAAAGGCGATTTACCAGAAGTCAGCCAAAGTGAGTCACAAAAGTTGCAATAAAATCACCATCAAGTTCGTGTCCTAAGTCTTTTGTTTCAAACGAAGGTTTTTTTACAGTCCCCGGTGGGGCACTTAACACCCCAGAATAACCATCAAACGGCACCCTTAATCCACTGATCATACTTTTAGTATCAATAAAACCGATTTTACAGCGAACAACAAAAGTTAACTCCAAGCAATGCCTTAAAAATGTCACCAAATTATATGGATGATGACGCCGCTACTGCCAATTCGGTGGACGATGGGTTAACGAACTGACCGACCGACCGCTCTCCGTGTTAATTAATGAATGCATAAAATTGCCCGCCAAACAAGCCGAAAACATATTCACAACATTGCCCACATTGATAAGGGTCACAAATTAAGTGACCCGTCTGAGACACACAGAGAGAAAAGCTGTTGAAAAAGGCTTAGAACTAATTAAGGAGATGAAAGGTAATTCAAATTAAATCATAAGTATTTTAGGAAACGGCAAGAAATTATGGTAAAGTTTGTTTTAAAGATAAATTTGTATTTCTGGTTAAATTTTATTCTTAAAAGTTATTTTCTTAAAAAAAAACTTAAGTTTGTAAAGTAGATTTAAAAATGTTCAAATATTCTATAATATTATATGTAAGATCCAAAAATGCAGACTTTAGAATTAATTAATTAAAAATGGTTTAAATGTGTTAAAAAATATCCAAAATATTTTTTTATGTGCTCCGACTACGGGAGATACCCGAACACAGTCTTCAAAATTTTCGGTGGATGTATAGCAAGTGTTGTCGCCTGCCTCGCGCCGATTCAGATGCTAATCGCGTGAAATTTATCAAAACGGAGTATATTTGCATACATTTCAATCCGTAATCGGTTTGGCCGTTTATGCTGCCCCGGAGTGATTCGTTTGGCCAAACCGAATTGAGTTTTTCAATTTAAATAAAATGCGATTGAGATAAATTAGATAGCCGGACCGGGGCTTTGTCTGCCTTTGGCGGCGGCGTGAAAGCTTCTCCATTGCCAACATACATATTTTAGCCGAAAAATCAAAAGCCTTTCATTTCTAGTCCGCTTGGCTATTTGCTATTCGCAATTCGCGATTCTCGATTCGCTATTCCCAGTGTTTTGTCAGTAAGAATTGGGCGCAGCGCGCTCGCGGACAATTGCAGAGCTAAAAGGCTTATGGACTTAGTGGACACTTCAATGGGGCAGCTGACGCTTGGAAAGCGGCCTTAGCCGCTTTCGCTGAAGGTCGTCTTTCTTTTGTCCATTGGATCTGCCATGGAGAATGACCAAACGATCGCCTAAACGATCGAAAAGAGTAGAATGTAGAATGTAGAATGTAGAATGAATATCTTCGATATCTCGAGGCAATTGTCCAAAAGAATCCAAACAAATGGCAGTAGAATTTTTGATTTCGTGCACTCCAATTAGCCGATCGTTTTCGCAATTAACCCCATGCTAACGGTTTCCTGACTTTTCCCCGATTAATAATCAGTCCGAGTAGCAGATCGATGGAAAGATTATTTGTCTCACTTAAGAGTCTCATATCTTATACATCTTAGATCTTTTCATTTACAAAGCAAGCACATCATGCTTGCATTCCCTGAGGCTCAGCTTAAGTAGCTCTGTATCTCCCTTAACTCGCCACTGCATTAGCTCACCTTGTAAACGTAATTTGTCGACTGATCATGATGGGTACACATATCTTTCGGAAGCCGGATTGTTAAACAATATAATGTTGATTGATTAACGGCCAAATTTGCGATTCAAATTCGCGATCGCGATCGCCAATTTGGCATCTCACGCACGCCTAATGAATGAACGTGGGGCTGCCGAAAAATCAGTGGACCAACTTGAGCAGATTAGTGTGTGGGATTGTGCAACCTGCTTGCCGGCCACAGCACGCAACGTGCCCCGGCCCGATAATCTGGGATTTTCATTAGTTATCTTTGCAGGAGCTGCTGGGAGCAATTGAACCCAGCCGGCCGCTCGATTTCGGCCATTTGCTGACCCATTTGCAGAGTGCACGCGAGGAATGGATGAGCGGCGGCTGACTCTTCAGTTCGGCGGCGGCGTCAAGTGTTTGGCTTTTGTGGCTTTTGGCTTGTCGATTGTGTGTGGAAGCGGCGGCATTCGCAAACAGCTAACACAACAATGTTGTGGCCAAAAGCCAACTGGTCATTCGAGTGGCGCTTAGGCGCTTTTTGGCTTGCTTTCTGTGTCAATTGTTTTCGCCGCTCGACTTGCCCCGCGGCCGGAGCAGGGAACGCGCTCGGGAATGGGAATGGGTATGGGAATGGGTCTTGAGCTGGGATCGGGTCTGTAACTGGTAACTGATGACTGGCGACTGGAATCTGGAATCTGGGCAAATGAGACAATTTAAATGCAAACAGACGACGGGCGAAAAATCAGCAAACTCAATTAACAGTTCAACAGCAATTGGCCGCCTAATAGTATCACGCTTTTGCTATTTTCATTCTAAGACACTGTAAGAAAAATACGAATCTAAAAAGATATTAACAAATTTAGCTAAAAAAATATATATATATTTGTAAATAAAATGCAAAATGTAAATACATTGGGAATTATTAATTGAAAGTTAGTAGGGCTTCCTCAATGGGTTTTGTAAGTCTCCAATAATAGTTTAACGGTGCCGCATTCCTTGCTGTCTTGTACCAAAGGAGAACTTGTGAAAATATGTTAAATTAATTTAATTTAATAGCTTTACAGCATTCAGCTTAACTCTACATTATTTCCATAATAGATAAAATTAATTTTAATGAATCTCCCGATAGAAAAAATGTTAAACAACAAACTAACAACCTGAACTTTTTTCTGTGCAGCAATTGACCGCCTAATTGAATCACGCTTTTGCTATTTTCAGACCGCCAATAAAACAGCAGGTTCAGTGAGTTCCATCATTAATTACCGCACTGACTGGCGGATGTAGTAAGTTATCTCTCTGGTACCTTTGCTCCCGCCTCATGAATGGGTTCGGGATTGGGTTTGCAATGGAACGGGATGGGAGCCGATGATCGCCGGCTGAGTGATTCAGATGCGGCGCATCTGCTATTTATAAACATGAGTCCAGCACTCGACGTACTATGTGTATCCAGTTATTTTTCGTTATCTAAAGTGCAGACAGCATTCTCAAAATGAAGTAATTGCGCATGACCAACAGGTTGCTCTCCTAATACTTCCGCCGGGCCCAGAGCTTGGCGCATCCATTTTAGCAGCTTCTCCTCGCCAGTCGCCTGCGGATTTTCTGGGCCCGGCTGAGTCTGTGAATCAGATGCGGAACTCGAGGACGGCGGATGGCAGGTGATGGAGCAGGCAACATGGAGCAGGGAACCAACAAGTGAGGCAACATTTTCGCTGCTACGGCTAGTGGCTATTTTTAGCCTTAGTTGCATTTATTAAAATGGCAAATTATGTTGCCTGGCCGGGATTATGCACCAAGAAAAATGTGGGTCTAATAATGAATTACTAGATCTTTGTCGTTTAAATTAAAGGAGTCATATAGCCTTCTTTAGTTTGGTATAATTAATATAAAATGTTTAGGAACCTAAACTTTTTTTCTCAGTTGTTTTTAATATATTTTCCAATAAGAAAGTTGTTATGAAATTGATCATACATTTAATGCAAGTCTTAAAACAATAATGCTACAAACATTAAAAAAATATTTAAATTACTGACTGTGTATTAAAAAGGAAATTTTATGGCTAATAAAAATCGCAAGGGGGCTTTTTATGCAAATGATGCATTTAGAAATTTATGTTCTTAGAGACTCAGGGTCTCTTTATGCTAACTAACTAGGGTTTAATAGAGGTCAAAAGGCTCAATAAATTAGCAATATTCCCCACTACAAATATCATGTTTTGTGTATAATTTTAACATGATCAGGCAAAGATATTTACGATTTTACATCTAAATTTTATTAAGGTCTCAAGTTTAAAGTAAAGTAAAAATAGTTTCCATTAACTTCAAACAGAAATTCCAGTGCACTTGCCTCTTGGCCACAGTCTCTCTGCATCTGTTTACTTTTGCCACATTTTTTAATGCGCTTTTGATCGCCCCTCGCTGCCGGCAACTCTGGCTCCAATCCGATGGCTTATTACATCATATTGGGATCGGGATGGCCATGGCCATGGCCCTGTCCTCCACTCCACTCCACTCCGTGCCGTTCGGTTCTGTGTTCTGGCCAAACTCTGATGCAATTCGCGAAACTTGTCTTACCGGCTCAGTTGCCATTCCATTGCACGATATGCATTCGATACGCGAGCGCCACAATTGAAAGCCTCAGTGTCAATGTCACCAAGTCCACTTCCTAGACCAGAACCGTAGCTAGAGATTCCAGGTTCCAGGTTCCCCCTCTCGGGTTAGGGGCTTGGATTTTGCGTGTTTGTAACTTAAGCGGCTGTGTCATTTAGTTGTTGATAAGATGTTTCGTTGTTGCTGCACATAAATTAGAAACATCTCGCGGCGTATCTGATAACCAAGGAGCTGGGATCCGGCGAATTGGGGAATCGCGCGGTGTCTCCCGGATCCCGTCGAGAGCTGCAAGCTGATAGCTGAGAACCGCTGACAGCAACAAGCTGCAAATTTGTTGCCACTCGCAGCCATTTTGATATACGGTCTCTATTTCCTGTTTGCGCTGATGAGCCGGCTCGCAGAATAACCTTTCTCCCAACGCGAACTCTTCTCCCAATTTCCCCAACGAATCATCGAATGTGTGCTCGGAATCGGAATCGCAGGGAAAATGCAATTGTGGGAAGCTGGCGACGACGGGAACTTTATGCATATGATTCAAATGACCCAAATTGCAGCGCAAACAGCTGCAGCGATGGGCGAGAAGCCGTAAAGATGGACATGTGGCCACTCTCACCAAAGGTTATAGCCAAATCTGTGATCGATTGGACTTGGGAACTAAGAAAACTTTTATATTCGTCGTTAAAAAGTTATATTTCTGACCCAGTTTTGAGTATTTATTGTTAGACAAAAGAAATTGGGGGAATATCGATAAAGGAATAGGTAAAACCTTTCCTAATGATGTGTTTATATTTATTTGTTGAGTTTCATTTAATATATTTTTGGGAATTCCACAAAGAAAAGAATGTAAGTCAGATGTAATACCTTAAAAGAAAGTGATTAAAATTAATTTATTACCCATAAAAATAACGAAAATCGGCTGTCTTTGATTTGGTATCAATATAGAGTAAACATTTTTAAGAAAATAGTGAAAATTGTTAGTGAGATTCTTAAATTTAATGGAGTAAAGTTTGATAGGAATTTTTCTCACGTTTAAATATATATATATACATAACTACCATTGTACATCTTTAAATTTATGTAAATTTCCCGCTTTGTACCTTTTTTTCTATTTCTTAGCTAGTGACCGCACTTCTTTATCCTTGCTCAATCGATAACAACATCTATCGGGCTCACTTTCTTATCGATTACATGTGCTATTCTTAATGTTTAATGTAATATTTACACTTCTTATACATTAAATAATAGTTAAGGTATTTCCTGATCGGTGTGATCTCTGGACTTAACCTGTGCCACCTTGTTGTTGTTTGAATTTGGCAAACAAAAACCACAGGAACGGGGCGGCGACGGCGACGGCAACCTGTTTGCCGATGAGTTTAGCACATGGCCCAAAGAGAGAAGCGGCCAAGTTCGAGTCGGAGTCAGAGTCACAGCCTTTGGTTTAGCCTCAATAAAAATGCAGTAAATTCCTAGAACAAATGATTAATAAAAACGAACTAACGAAACGCGGTGGGATCTGGGGGCTGCACCCACTGGAAAGCTGTGAAAAAAGCGCGTATAAATTTGGAATTTCCCGCGGTAACACTTGTTCTTGCTGTTGTTGCTGCTGCAATGGATGTTGCAGTTGCTGTTTGAGTGCAGTGAGAGTCGCTTGTTTGTTCCCGCCTTGTGTTTGTTGGAGAAATCGATTAGAACCAACAACAAACGATGGCGATTGTTGCCGGGTTCTTGTGGTTTTTTAGTTAGATGCTTGCAGCAAGGAGTTGCTGCTGCAAGTTGCCGATGTTGCTGCGTTGCAAGTGCAGAATCTGCCAAGTCACTGGCGGACTTTGATGCGCAAAGGTGTCAATTTTAGCACGCAGCTGCCAATTCAGAGGATCGCATCGCCAACCTCACCCCCTCCTAATTAGCAGGCTCCGGCCAGGTATTCTTCGCTTCCTCCTCCTGCTGGCCAAGGGGAGTTCCTTCCTCTGGCCACTTTATGTGCAATGTTTGCACATCAATCAAGTGAAATCAAATGGCAAATTTTGGCATTGATTGAAAGCATCGCTTGGGGGCCATCTCCTAGCAATCTTCAGCAATCTTAGCGACGTCAGCACTTAATTGCATGCTTGGCTCAAGGAGCGGGAGACGCTGGCGAAGGAGCTGGGGCGTGTGCCTCATAATTCGGATGTTATGCAAATTGCACGGCCAACGAGCGGTAATAAACATTATGCGGCTTTTGGTTTATTATTTCAAATTAATTGTGTGGCCAAAACAAGTTTCGTTAATTTGAATAATAATTGCGCACTTGCCAAAGAATCATCATTAAAAAGATTATCAGAAAGGGCGTGGCACCTTCAACGATCACTGATCAATCACCTTTCACCAATTGCCTTTCGCGGCCCATTAGAATAAGAATGGAGGCTCCGCCGCAAAACTAATGAACGAAAGTGAAGTGAAAGTCATTTGCATACGCAGAGCCAAAATTCAAAAACTAAAAAACCGAAAACCGAAACTCAGGCGGGATGGATTCGGTTTTGATAGCCCGAGCTCGTAAACAGAACTACCTCGGCTATTCCACGTTTTAGTGCAGCGAAAGTGAAGACGGTTGGCAAAAAATACAAAAAATGCAGTGCCAAATATAGCCGCAAAACCTATAACTCTCCGATTCTAAAATTAAATTTAACAAGAGCGACAGCTTACAAGAGTGCGAAACAGAAAGTAAATCGTAAATCGGAGAAAGTTCCACGCGCTGGCCGCCATCTCTCATTTGTTTATGCCGTAACCCTAGACGCGCTCCATTAATCATTTATCAGAACATCGCCTTAATGATGAGCTGGGCCCGGGTCGAGATGAGAGCTTTGTTTAAACTCTGGGCCCCAAAAAGCTGCTGCTGCCGCTGCTGCTGCGCCCATTGCGTGAGAAGAGATCTGGGGATCGGACTGGGACTGTTACTGGGATCTCTTCCCTATAGCCGCCAGCTGGGGGTACAATGAACCCTTCCCGGCCAAAGAGACAAAAATACGAGTAACCAGTAAGGCAAGACAATAGCGCAGAAGAAACGACCGAGAAGAATGGCTGAAATGGCAAAAGAATTTTTTATATGAGAACACGGAGAGAAATAGTTAGACATAGTGATTTATAGACCTTTGAGTATTCAAAATTCCCTAATAAGATGTGTATTAATAATACTTTATACTATTTAATACTAAAAAAAAGTATACACTAAATTCCAGCTCACGCGATATGTTATAGAATTTTCGATTAGGTTCATATAAAAATAATACTGAAAAAATACACATTTTGAATTGTATTGGATTTATCATAGTAAGGCTTCAACTAAGTTTTTATGTAGCTTGCTTTTAGTTATCCGCTGAGCTATAATTATTATTGAATATCTATACATAAACATAACATATTTAAGCTACAAATCTCTGTATTTTCTTGCTGTGCAAAAAACCTTGAACCCGTGTCGCCATGCCATGCCAGGCCGCTTCTTTCGGTCAGGTAGCCTCGTGTTTATTACTGTTATAAAGCTTCGAAGCGCCGAAACTCACAAAAAGAGTGAGTGAATGAAAGTAATGCTGCGCCATTTTGTTTAATCATTTGTTTTTACTTTCTAAATTGGCATTTGCTTTACATGCATGCTCTCGAATGCGCTAAAATTCCAGCAACTCTTTGGCTGAACTCTCCTGACCTTCTCGCGGGGCCAAGAAGCCAAGAAACCTTAGCATGCGACGGCCACTTCCACTTCCACATCAACATCCACTTCCACCTCGGCTCGTGTCCGTATCAATGAGGTGAATCACACTTTCTCCATGGACAGTCTCAGCTTCAGCAGCAGCAGCAGCATAACCCGCCTGGTTTGCATAAATTATGTCGCATTCAGAACATTGGAACGGCAATAATCAAGATAAATGTCGGACACTTTGGTTCCGAAGGTGCGTTGCAAAAAGATACGAGGCGAAAAAAGAAAAACCACCAGAGAACCCAGAACCTTTTCGGATTCCGATTACGGCCCCGATCGACCTGATGATGACTAATGGTCCGACTTGGTGTGGCTGCCACACTCGGGCTTAGTCAGTGGGTTTTTTCACGCCATTCTGGGGTCACTTTGGTGGCTTTTTCTCTGTCATGGTGATCAGGGGGATTTCACGGGGATCACTGCTCCAGTAAAAGAGAGAGAGAGCGAGAGGGAGAAATGATTTTAATTCGGGTTTATCAGATGGGTCATCATTAGCAAAAGTGGATCACATAACTTGGCTTTTGGAAGTTTTGAAAATCTTTAACCTTTGGCTAAATATCTTTGTCATGCATTTAAAAATATTAGTTATATTATGTTATGTTTTAGGTTAAATAAATAAATACTTAATTTAGAGGAAAAATAATTTTTAGTTGGTCTGCAGACTTAACTGTTGGTTGGTAATAAGGAAAACCCTTTCAAATTTATTTAAGTCTAGTGATTGTTAATCTTTTCAAAGTCTAGAACCTTAAAATTTATCAGAAATACAATCCGATGCTTTCTGTGTTTTTGGAATTGATTTTTGCCTGAGATAAAAATATTTTATAATAAATTTCCTTCGATTTTCTTAATAGTGACACAGTTTTTCAACTTATTTATTTAAGGAATAACTTAAAAATGTTGTAAGGCCTTCTATCCTGTGGATATCTATTGACTTATTCAAGTTATTCTAGTACAGGCCTTAAATTAATAGTTTTCTGATGGTAATCTCCAAATAAATCTCCCCAAAAACTTCAAACAAATTGCCATACAAAGCCTAGACAAATTCGCCACTTGTGGCATTATAAATTTCGCGGGATCTGCTTGTCGCAATCTTAGCTCAGAGCTCTAAATTATCATAATATTCTTGATGGCCATTCTTCTTGTCCATTCCCGGGAACACGAAATAAATCTCAGGTAAAACTTTCATTTTAATTAGCCGTCTGGCCTGGGCCGGGTAGTGACTGGGCATCTGTTTATTTATAGAACCTGGCCAGTGCCCGGCTATCTGCACATCATTTAGCCGCCGTTTTGTGTCACTTAGGCAGTGGGCAACTCATAAACCAACTCCCCATATGTGGCGGTGCCCAGCCAGTATCTGTATCTGGCGCGTGTATCTGGGCATCCGTATCTGCGGCGGCATTGTGCTAGGCTAGCTCCATTAGGTTGCCCATATCCCGATGCCATCCCTATGCCGTTCCCGTTGCCGATCCCGATCCCAATCCCGATCCCGAGAGGCACTCGGACCAAAGCCAAGTCTCGAGGCCATGGCTTTGTCGTGCTCATGTCGCGCAGCAGTTTTCGTTTTCAATGCTGCCTTTGGCCCTAAAGGCGGCCAACAACTCCCAGGATGGCTGGTCAAGAAGGGGCTTGGGTGGTGGGAATGGCAATGGGAGTGGGAACTGCAGATTGGATGGGGGATGGGGAAGGTCCAGGCCAGGGGCAGCCACTATGCTTGGCATGCATTCAACACACGATACTTGGCATTCCAGGCAGTTGCTGTTGCCAGTTGCCAGTTGCCAGTTGCCAGTGCCTGCGTGAGTTTGTGTCCAAAGTCTTTTGTTGTGCCATCTTCAGTCGGCCGGCTATCGATCGGCATGATCGTCATCATGGCTGGCTGCCTGGAGGAACACTAGGAGAAAGTCCATCTATGTATAAGAATAATAATATTATTATAACTTTGTATTCAAATAATTAATTAAAATATTTTTAGTGACTAACTAATCTTACTTGAGTTGTATTTACATTTAAAGTTCTTCTACTCAATATGAATTACCTCAAACAGCTCTTTTTCGAGTGTAGCTCGCTGGCTAGCTGGCCAATGCTTGGCATGCTATTTTTATTACATTATTCTGCAAAATAGTAACAACACAGATACACACACACACTACCGCTTGGATAGAGAGGGATCGGGGGAAATATGGTCATGTTGTCAACGCTTTTTGCATTGTTTTTCATGCGCAGTCCATTACATGATTTTATTATGTTCCTGGCATTCGCAGCGTCATGTAGAAAATGTGGACCCCAATGCAGCCGCAGCAGCCACTGCAACAGCAGTAAGTTTGCTGCAAGCTGAGCTTTTGTTTTAGTTGCTGCCACTTTTTGCCTGCAACACGCACGCTCTAATGAGCAAAAATCATTTAAGACGCGGCTATTTTTAGTTTGGCATCTTCTATATATAGCGCCCTGCCAGCCTGCCAATGTGGTTTTATGGGGCTCCCAACTGGTTCCACGGCTCTGGGTGGATTTGTGGTAATGCGATCGAATGCCTCCAGGAATTTGCCAATTCCATTTGCATTCAATGCTTTTAGTGGCTGCCAATTTGTCTTTATTTTACGGATAGATTGGGTCTTTATTGAGGCGGGAATTTGTCTTTCTTACTGTTAAAACAATATTTAAAAATATATCCATTGACTTTTTCGAAAGCAGAGTCTTTGGGCAAAAATTAGAAAGACTGTAAAGTAAAATAAATACCAACTATTTCCTTAATATAAATATTTCTTTCATAGTTTTTATGTTATTTTCTTAAGCTGTTGAATCAAAGTAAATAGTACAATTCAGTAATACAGTTTATTACTCTAAGTATAAAAGATTTAATTTACATGAATTATTTTACTTATAAAGTCGCAAATATCATATTTTAATATAGGAACAGAATGTTATTAATATTGAAAAGAAATCTTCATAAATTCCACTCCTATTTTATATTTTTGAATAATAGTTTTTGGCATGATTTTATGAAAAATTTTCATAACTTTTAACAACTTGGACTTTGTTCTTAAGCCTTGTATACCTTATTTACTCTCTTTGAAAATTAACTTCCTGGCACCACTCTTGGCCAAAAGTAACTCGGCTTTTAAAGAGTTAGGTGGAGAAAGAAGTAAGCCTATCGGTCAAGTACCTAAGCCGGCGTCTGCTCTGGCTAATTGCGCGTGCGCAGCCAACGGAAGCCGCGAAGTTCGTTCCAGCAGCAACATCTACTGCTAGCCAGCAGCAGCAACATCTGAAGCAACATCTGAGGCAGCAGCAGCAGCAACAGCAGCAACATCGTGCTTAAGCAGCTGTGGCGGACATTCTGGCCATGCTAATTAAACGGAATTGGGCAGGGCTCAAGTGGAGTGTGGTGACGTGTGCTGGACTGAACCGCAGAACGGTTCTTAAATCCTAAATCGGCGGCAGAAGAAGCGGCAGAAGCGGCAACATGTTAATTTCAAGTTTGCCGGCAAATTTCGTGGAAGAGTCGGTGTTTGGGAGCAGAAGGGGAGTGCAGAGAGAAAAATTACAATTTTATTAATTTAATTTACAACTTTTAGCCTATAATAACATTTAAACAATGCTAAAAGTATCATTAAAAAATGATTAAACTTAATAGAATGATATTAAGAATATTATTTTAATCAGCAAAGAAAGCTGAGGGTTTGTGGGAATAGTTTGAAATTTTTAAGACCAATATCCAAAGGTAATCATTAAAATATGTACCTAAAATATAATTTTTTACCAAAATTCCAATAAATATATTATCTTTATTTTATTATCTCATTTTATCTCCGTGTATGCGTTATAGTATGAATTACAACTGATGCGCAAAATTGAAGCCGGCGAACGGGCAACGGACGAATGAGCAAACAAAAGGAACCGTTTGGTTCCTTAACCCCTCGAGACCCCACCAAGCCCCCCCTTAACACTCTCCAATGCAAAGATTGCAAGTGTCGTTGCACTTTCGGGGCCCTGAACTTGGATTTTCGGCTGCATATCTAGATGGGGAATGGCAGATGGGACCACGGCGATAAGCTAATGACGGCACTCGGTTAGTCAGCCAGCCGCAGAGCCGGCCGACTGGTCGGCTGTCCATTTGGCGAGTGTGTGCTAAAAAGAAGAATCACAATCCGGAGATCCCGAGCCCTTCTCTGCTCCAAAATCGGAGCGAAGAGGCTTCTGATGAATTGCCATCGGAGCTGCAAATTACGGTTATGCATACGGACGCGGAGTGTTTTGTGGGGTGAGTGCCATCGGCAAATACCAGGCGATAAATTGAAATCCAAAGCCGCAGCGCAAACACATCTCGGTCCGGGGTACAGGCTATGCTACATACTATCCAGGGCATGGACTCCATCCCCAGCTGCCCCGCTTGGCAGTTGGAAGTTGGCAAGAAAGTGCTTTCTGCCTTAATGCAGTGCAGTGCTAAATGCTTTTACCAAGGATTTGCAGCTCAAATCCAAGCGGGTTTCAGTCTCCCCCGGTCTCCCGGTCTCCTGTCTCGGTATTCACTCAACAACACTTGGGAAAATATTTACCAAGAAATCTGGGTTGTTGGGAAAATATATTAAGTATTTATTGGTTCAATATGGGTTACTGACTTGGCTAAGATATTATGAAGTGCAGGTTGAAATGAAGGAGGTCTTTAATAATTCTTAATAATATTCTATTTAATTTATTTTATTTATTTAGAGTTGTAAGTATACATGTTTAAGAATCGCTTCACATTAACTTAATTAAATTATTTTGCCAATATTTTTTAGTATCCGGAACTCTTGTAAATACCAATTAATTGGTTCGCCTTGAGCTCTATTTGGGAACAAGTTTTTTCGGTGGCTTTTCCTGAGTGCAGACCCAGACGGAGGCACAGATATATCCAGCCAGAGCCGAGAGCCAACAATGTCGTGAAAAACGAGGCGGACAACAGCAAGAACAACAGCTCAGCGACAGCAGAGGAAAAACAGGAGGGAAACGAGAAAAGCGGCAGCGACAGGAAAAACTCCAGCTCCGACTCCGACTGCGACTCAGACTCTTGCGCGGCATTGAAATTGATGATGTGCTGCCTCCACTGGCGCTACTGTAGTTTTTATGGCTTTCACTTTTTGCGCTCTATGTTGCGATGGCTAGACAAGCAAAAACTTCCCTTTTCTCCCAGGCCCAGACTCAGCCCCACACCCAATTCCACACCCACACCCGTTCCGGAATATTTGGGGTAGCAAGGCGCCAGAGCGTGCTCGTGTCGGAGATTCCTTCGGCTGTCTGGTGCCTGTTTGTGTAGCTGCTGGTTGCACTTGATCCCCCAAAGTGAAATTAGGAAAAATTTCAATTAAAAAGCATTTAAGTAATCCACAGTTAATGCCAGGACTGCAGAGAAGCTTTCACCCTGCCAGCAGCGAGGACAAGGGGGTGTCTTGGCCTGGCCTGGCTTGGCTTGGGGTGGAGTAGTGCATCCTCTGGCATTCATTCGGGTTGGAGCTTCTTACCAGGTCAGTGCAATTTTCCGAGAATTCGCTAATGAAGCGAGCGTTTTACTTTTTCGGTGGCTGTTCGGTGGCGAGGATGGAACTGTGCTGACAGCTCTCGTGCTGGAAAGTTAATTGAATTGTAAATTGGACGCTGACAGTTAGCCAATGCTAATTGAGGGGCATCGCCGCCATCGCATGCCATTTCCCCCGAGCGCCGCTATAAGCATGCTATCTGCAAGCAATCTGCAAATGATTGTCATTAATTTGCATCTATTAGGGATTGGATTAATCAGCGTTAAGATACTGCATAAATATCTTTGGCGATGAGAGTTTAAGTGGATCTGATTTGGCGATTTGGCAAGTGACACTCTCTCTTATTTTTCGCAAATTATTCTATTAACAAAAGAAATGTTTGAGAGCTTTCAGAATAAGGGGAATCCCGCTATTTGAAAATATATATAAGTGTAAAATTCAACGGAGAAAAAATAAAATGTTAAAAGAAAGCAATTTAATGTATTGGTGTTATAAGAAAAGATTTTTGTAGTTTGTTTAAACTAAAAGTCTTAAAAAAACACCCAAGCCTTGATATTTAATATATCGAACAGATCTGTTTTTTGTAGGACCCTGCAAAATATATTTTCGATTCCAGGAAATGCAAAACCTTGTTCTTGTCAAAAAGGAACCACACATCATAAATCAATTTTAATTAACTTTTTCCAACACTCCTATTTCTATAAATTAATGGCTGAGCCCGGGAGTTCCTGCGCGATTTGCAGATTTTGTGCGTAACCTTTAAGCAAGCATATCAAATATTTTCTAACGCTATTTTCCATAACCCGCGGCCAGTAAACAGCCAGATAGACATCGGTGGCTCCGTTCCGCCAGTTCCCGTTGCCATTCCTGTGCTCCTTCCTGCCCTTCTGCTCTGCCCGCGGGGCAATTGAAACCTCCGCCTGGCAAAATTGAAATCCCACCGTAAGTGAGTTCCCTCGCGCGAGAATGAAAATTGGCCAGGACAGAGGGGGCGGGGACAGAGAAGAGGGGGCGAGGAGCGGCAGGGGCAGGGGCAGGGGCAGGGGCAGGTTAAAATGCAAACACAAACATATCATGGGCCGACAAGTGCAGCGAGCACACACATCGAGGCAGTCGCATTAGAAATGCAACAAATCACTGGGAACTCGGCTGCGGATTGGGGGGCAGCTGCTGCTGGCGGAGGCAGTGGTCTCCACTGCAACCAGAACCACGGACAAAACCAGACATACGAGTACGCACTTTGGGTGCAACCAACAACGAACAGCCAACAAGCAACAGCCAACAATTGCGACCGTCTGCTCCGAGTTGCCGGCAGCGCTTTTAATACTCTTTTCAGGGGGTTATAGATCTTTTATTACATTTTAAATTAAATAATAAATAAGTAAATAATAAATAAATGATTCTATATAATTTTAAGGACCACAGTGATTTTAATAATCAGACCACAAAGCTCAATAAATAATGAAAGTATTTAAAATATAGAACCTTGCCATATAAAATCAATTTAAATTTGCCTTAAATATAAACTTCAAGAAACATAATTAAATTAAAAAAAATTAATTTGTAAATACAACATATCTAGCCATTAAGAAATCATATACAGAATAAGGTTTTAATTTATATTTAAACATGTTTTATATTTTTTTCAAGTTTAAAATGAAAGTAAACAGATTGAATGAGTAAATATCAAATTTTACCAAGATAATATTTTTCAAATAAATAACCGAAAGGGCATTCCAACTTCCTTAGACTCAAGCTCCCCCATTTTTGCCTCGTTTTTCTTGGATCTTTCCATCTTTCTGCGCTGCTTTCCTTCCTGCAATAAGTCAGCGGGCAGCGAACAAAGCCACGCTACAAATTGTATCTAGTTACAATTTGCAAACTACAAACAGACTGCAGCGAGGAGGTGTGTGCGCTGAGTGTGTGTGTTGTGTGTTGTGCTGTGCTGCTGTGCGTGTTGAAGCGCAGTTTTTATTTGCACAGCCACTATACTTTGTTGCCTGGCTGCAGATGGTCTGGTTCTCGTTATAAATATCAGCATTTTCTCTATCAGCGGCGGCTGCGGCAGCAGCAGCTTCCTGGGCAGCACTTCTTCGGATGAGCATGCTCCAGAGTCTACTTGGAACTGGTGGCCATGGCCAGGGACACGTTCCTGACAAACAGCCAGCAAATTGCTTTGGCAGTTGGTTAAGACCAGGTACGAGCTATTCCCCAAACAGCCTTGCCAAATTGGCCGCTGACGGACTGAGTGAGTGGTGACTGGGGATCCGGAGGGTATCCCGAGGATGCTGCAAATCTAATGCGCTTGTTAACGCCAATTGGCCGAGCTGTGCTGGCCCGCTGGCAATTTGGCCAACGGTAGCGTTTAATGTCCAATTCGTTTCGCCTGCTCCGAGTGGAAAATCAACTTGTCGCCAGCTCCATCGCCAGAGCTAGAGCCATCGCCATCGCCATGGCCATCATCATCATCTCCATCGCCGGCGAAATTTCAATTAAAGTCCTCCGCTCAACTTGGTCATAAGTCAGGCGGAGTCTGCCTTTGGAGTCGGAGTCAGAGTCGGCAGAATTAAAGCCAAGCCAAAAATCCACCTAACAAAAGCTGTCAAAGCCAGCGCACAGCGAGACGCACTTAAGCGGACTGCGAACTACAGACAGATCCTAGCCAGCCCCCAAAATTGTTAATGGGACCTGCCCGACATCGCCGGCCCGACTCATCTCTCCCTCGGAGCCAAACCAACTAAAGTGAAGTCAAGTGTGTGAGCTTGCACTGCGGGAAACCTTAAGATTTTATTAGCCAGAAACGTATTTAAAAATGCAATTAAAATTTAAATAAATATAAAAGGAAATTTATTTAAATGGAGATAAAAAACTAGAATTATTTCACGGAAGCTCTTACAAAATGTAAAGTGTAAAGCCTTAAGCACTTAAGCCATAAATATAATTTATTATCATTGGCAATGCAATTATATATCTTTTATTCAAAACCTCAGTTTATATACTTATTTAATGAGTTATTAGAAGAAGATCAGCTTGGTGGTATTTATGAGTTAATAGACATCAAGTTGTAACTACATAAATATAAGCATAATCCATAACTACCACTTAGAAAAAAATTGCTTACATGAAGGTTTCTTTTTAAATACTAATAAAGTTTACTTATCAAGATTCTTTTTAAGTATTTAACAGAAAATATGTATTTCTTCCTGTGCCGCTTCCACCTTATTTGGCTTTCGAGGCGCGTCAGACTGTGAACATGAAAAGCCAAAAATTTAAGCGTTAAATGTAAGTTGCTCAGACAAACGCAGACACACGCACGTTTTATGTGGATGCAGTTCGGAAATAATATATATATATATAAAAACATATATACGGGTATATAGATAAGGAGACGACTGGCAGATATGGAATGGCCCCAAAATGAAGCAGTTGAAAAATTGCCGCCAGTCATTTGGCGCGAAATTCAATTCCCTGACTGCGATGACATGAAAATCGCTGGCACTGCCTGCCTGCTGGTGCTCCTCCAACTCCTCCATCTCCTCCTGGGATGCTCCTCCTGTGATGCTCCGCTGCGATTGCAGCCTTGATGATGATGTTCGCTGGCTGCTATCGAAACTGTTTTTGGCCAGGCTGAAATATGAATGAAGGAGGTTAAATTGGCCCTTTCCTAGTTTTCCGCGACAGAGCTGTCAATGTCTTCTTTTTTCAGACCTTTTTTTAAGGGATTTAAATGAAAGAAATTCTGAAAAAATGCTCTCTGCCAATTGATCTCTGAAAATAAGGGAATTTGAAGAGAATTCAGGAATAAATGTGCTGAAATAAAGATCCTGATTCATTAGTTTTAATTGTAATTTAGTCTTCTTTTGTGTTCCTCTGTTTATAAAAAAAAAGAGACATCACTGATTCGCAGTGCGTAAATATGTACGGCACCCACGGCGTATGCGCAATCCGCGTTGGCCCTGTGCGTGTAGTGGAAACGTGACTGTCGCCCGACGCGTCAGTTTCTGGGGGGAGGACAGGGAATGGGCACTGGGCTTGGTACTGGCCCTGGGTACGAGGGGGAGTGGTGGAGCTCAGCTGGCTGGCCCCTTGTCCTGGGCCCTTTGGCAAATATTTATGCTTTGTCGATGTGTTGTTGCGATTTTGTTTGCGAGTGCGATGATTATTGTTGCTGCGACTGATGGAGAGTGTGTGTGTGTGGCTGTGTGTGTAGCTGTGTCCCTGCTGCTTTTCGGTGTTTGCGGGTGAATCCGGCCAGACGTGCTCATACATCGCCTCGCCTTTGCCGGATTGGGATTGAGACCGAGCAGAGAGCGAGAGAGCGTTCACTCCTGGACGGGGATCGTGGTTTGGGCGAGCAATTTGCCACAGACGACAGAGTGACCTCTTTTATTTATTGTTTCTATTTCCCAAAGCCATTCGCCCAACGCCTGACTGGAGGCTGGCTTTAATGTGGGAATAATCTGGATGGACAGGCCTCTCGTTCTCACACTTCATTATCGAAATTGATTTAAGGTCTGCTTTTATTCTTAAAGTGCTCTAGAAATTGTAGTATTTATAAATATATTTTTGTTACTAATTAAGTGAATTGAGGGGAATTTATGGTCTTCAGATTTATTAGGCTTTTGATAAATTATGTTGAAATAACTAAAATTTATAAGTAAATCATTTATCAAAATTATGGAGGCTTTTAATTAGGTTACTCTGTGTCCCTTTTACTTGTGATATTAATTGTAAGTAAAATTAAATAAATTTCTTAATGATTAAAGGTCTAGAAATATGGTTAGTAAATTCAATAAATATTACTGTCTTAAATTTACTAATTTTGGCTTAAAAGGAGACCCAAATCCCCTTAAGGTTTCCTATTAAAATACCCATTTCAAAACCTTTACATTCAAGAGTCCCTCAATGATTAAGTGCATCTAATTGGAACATAATTATTGTATTTTCCGTAGGTCATTGTCACTAATTGCCATTACATAGCCTGGCATGATGCGTAAAAAATCTTTTAGTTAATATTTAAGCAACGCCTGTCAGAGATGATGATGATGATGATGATTGAAAGCGGAATTCCGAATCATTGACAAAAGTTTGCAGTCATCTTTGGCTGGGATTAACCACACGGAATTTTGAATAAATTTAATAAAAGAGGATTTCACTTGCAATGTTGTTGCTTGTATTTATTTTATGTAGTATTTGCCAAATATATTATGCAATCTTCTCAGAACTTGATTTAACCCTGGAGAAACCCTGCAGAGTATCTGCCAACTGGCATTGAATTTGTGATTGAAATTATTCGGCGAATGTGAATCCGAATCCGAATCGGAATCCGTTCTGTTTGCTCTATGACAGCTCTGTTGCCATAATCATCTTTTTCGCTCTTTTTGCGAAGCTGTCAACTTCTGTCTGCACACATATTTGTCGAGTCCACAGAGCCCACCGTTGACTTTAACGAGACAATCTCATTGTAAATTATATTTACACGGCTCAGACGCTGATACGGGTGGCATCGTTAGCAGTGAAATATTAATGCAAATTTAATTAACTGTGCAGGATTGATTAAGGATTCGGGTTCAGCAATTGTTTAATGGGAGAGATGTGTTTAAAATAAACAGAGGAGAGTTCAGAGAGTTGAGAGTTATTTAAGTAAGGCTTTCGGTTATATTAAAGAATGGTGTCGAGCTTAAATTCATATCGAAAATATATTAAATATTGATGCAACGAAATTTAAATATCGATATAATCAATATTATCGAAAACACCAGAAAAATAATTTTAAGAAACATGTTATATTGATTTAATTTTTTTATAAAAACATGTTTGATAAGTCTTTTATTTTTATTTCCAAGAATGATAGTTTAAACTACTAAGGGTCTTCTTTGGCACAGTTCGATATATCAATCAGAATATCAATTTATCGCTCATGTATATATCGCAACGTTAAAATTGTCGATTTATATATCGGTCTTTGCGTCAATATCGATACAGTATTGAGATATCGATGTCATTCCTATAAAGAATAAAGAAAAGATTGTTGGCTTTAATTTAAAAAAATTTAAAATCAATTCCATCAGCCAGCATTTTAAATTTTATAAGTAAGCAGTTTATTTCCTTATGTAAAGACGATCTATAGTGTGCTTTTCAACAACACTTGCTAAGAATATTTATAAAATAAACAGAAAACCAATTATATACAATTCTATAATTATTTCCCTGAGAATATTCAATAAGAGAGAGTCTAAACTACGTCTTTGGCGGCCTTGAGAACTCTTTCTTGGCATGCATAATGCAAATAGCTTTGCCGCCAATTATTAATGCCAATTTAAGAGTCGAACACGAATTTGTCTTAAATTCAAATAGACAATTGTTGGCTGGCCTTTGACAAATGTTTGCATAAAATTAAAATTCATGCGACTGCAGCAGCGCAGCAGCTTTTGGCCAAAAATAAGACAATGAATTGGCTAAATAACTTCTAATTGTTAGGCAAATAGCCAGAGCCAAGTTGCCGCAGGGGCACACACAATCAGGTGCCAAGTATTGGGGGAAAAAAGCACCGAAATGTGTTAAATTGTCTAACAATAAGCTGAATGTTTGAACAAAAAAATCACGCTGGCCGTTAGGCGGCGCGAACTGCGTCGAAATCGAAAGGGGACAAAAATTTACAGCGAGACACGCGACGATCATCAATCACAGGGAAAACAAAGCCCACTTTGTACCGTTACCGAGCTCGATTCGATTTCTTTTCGATTTAAAATTCACTCTCCAAATAATATTTATTGGGTCCCCAAACTTGACCCTGAAAGCCACCCACAAAAGGCGCCGCGGCGCCTGTCACAGCGAGATATGTTGCAATTTGCATTTGACCCCCAGTCGGTGGAAATAATTACACTGCTCTTTTTTCGGATTCGTGCCGAAACGCGTTTTTATTAATTTCAGTATGCTTTTAGCTGTCTTATTTTATTTATTTATCTTTTTCCTTTTTTTGCCAGCTCTTCCGCTGATGGGCCTTAACAATTTGTTGGCCATAATCTGTGGGCCTGCATCTGCGAGCCAACGAGCCGTGTAAAAAGCGTGAGAATATTATTAAAGATTATCAAATGGAGACCAACAAATAATTCTACCCGTCGTTCTCCGCTGCTTATTCGTTTATTCGTTTATTCTGGCGATTTCCGCAGTTTTAGCTCTGATTGCTCCACTTGTCATCCCTGCTTCACCCCAGCAGAGTGTTTGTATCTATGTATCTATGTCCCACACCCACTTGGCCAAACAATGGCCAGAACTCATTGCTGGCCAAGAGGAATTGGGCAAACTACTTGCCCAAGTGGAAGAAGCTATAGCTGCAATTACCTCGGTGTGGGTAAGTCTGCCTGCTCCAATTCCAATCCAAATCCCCAACCAAATCCCAATCCCAATCCGAGCGCTCCGAGAGAAAGCAAATACCAAACACCCAACACCAAAAGGGTCGTGGTCTGTGCTAGAGCTGATAAGCAATCGCATGTCGTTTTTATGAGTTACTCGCCCAAACTAATTGGGTCAACTCCAAGACAGACACTCGGACATCGGTTCAGAGTATATACGAGTATACAGTTTACGGAATACGGAATACAGGGGATTGATTCTCAAATCAAAGATGCTAATTTCAGCTCGCGCTGAAGCTGTACACGGCGAGAAGAGCGCAGAAATGCTAATCGATTCATAGGAAAATTCAAAGAATAAATTTATTTAATTATTATCTTAATTTAGTTAATATTTAGGTAGTAAAAAATAAATAAAGTTGATTTATCTACAAGAATCTTTAACGATTGATTTCAAAAGCAACCCTATTATGTCTATTAATATAAAAATAGAAGGAAGGCATTTTGAAAGTCTTAATTATTCTTAAATTTGTCATGGCTTGGATTGAAAAACGAGTTATTAATTTATTAATTAGTTAAACTACTGGAAATGAATTTATTAATAATGTCCATTGAGCTTTCTAAAATATTTGTGTTCTTCAGTAAAATATAAATAAATCAAAACGTAATATTTTGACCAAAACACAAAAAGATCTGGTTAAAGATGGAGTCTTGCAGCTGTTTATAATTTATAATTTATAAATTCGAATCCAGCCAAATTCCATTTTAAATGTACCTATTTTCTTTAAGTGTACCTGCTTCTCAAGCCAATGTTAAAGTTGCCATTGGCCGATGTTGTTGGCTGGCGGCAATTTCGAGATTTATGCTCCATAAAATGCCTTGTTTAATTTCGTTAAACTCCAGTTAAATCGGGCATTTAAAATTCAGTCTCTGATTTGCAGGGGCTTTTCGAGGCGTGGTGCCATTTTAAGTGCCCCGAAAAGCAACAGTAATAGTAACTGCCGACCTGGAACAGTAACAATAGGAGCAAGCCTTTCCGGGTGACAAATGGTAGGTATTTGCATATAGGCAATATATGCGAATTGAAATGATATATGGCCCTGCATATGCATGAGCAGAGGAGGAGTTTTCCTGGCGCCGACTTCAGGGCCAAGTCCTTAAGCAGAGCCATTCATTAAAAAAACCTAGAGCAACTCTCAGTGGCTCATTGCCTATGCAACTGGCATATTTGTTGCAGTTGCACATATTGCTAGTGCAGTTGCAGTGTTGCAATTTGCTTATCCGATCACTTTTGCTAATTCGCAGCACATTCGCTCCGGCGGTAGAAGAACATGGCGCCAAAAACAAGAAAATCATTGTGAAAAACGATTGATTTTCCACAGAGAGGTAGCCGGAATGATTCATGAATGGCATGTGGAGTACTTAGCCCTGGGAAAGGCACTTAACCGTAATTGCCAACAGCCAATGTCTGGGGGTTCTGGATTGGAGCTGATCACGTAACCACCATATTACCTTCTTAACTAGCCCATTTAGGGCATAACTTAAGATCGTAAGAAAGACAGAGTTAAGTGGGCTTACAAGAATGTTGGGGCTTCTCTCTTGGGTTTTCAAGAATTTTTAAGAACTATTTTTACTTTGAATCAATAATAATTAATACAAAGGTTATATCATGAGTTTTATTACCTCTTTTAACAACTCTTACACACTATAAAAATTTATAAATTTTCACTTTTACTTCCCTGAACTTTTTCCCTTTTAATCCAGCATTTTATGACTTATTTTATTATTATTTTTAGTACCTGTTTTAATTACAGTTCAGATTAAATCAATTTTTTCAACTTAAGCGTGTTAGTTTTATGGGTAGAGAAATAAATTCTCATCTCAGAGGAGAAAGTAATATTTACTAATTGGATAAACAAAGTTCCTTGGTAACTGCAACTATAAATAATTTCTTAGTGATCAGAATAATATTTGTCTTTCCCTTGAGAGTACTTATATAGTTAAAATGTAAATTCTGAACTCTACATTGGTTGAACGATCCCAATCACGATTAAAGTAGGGTCTGAGGGTTGGGTTAAGGGACTAGGGCTATGGAACCCTTCCCCTAATCGGGGGCGAGGGTCAGGCTGATGACTTGATTGAATTCGCATAGGCGCTAGATGGAACCTATAAGAGGGCCTGTAAGAGGGCCTCCTCATAAGCAATGCAGTCGGCGTAGGCCAAGTTACTCGTAGATGGAGCGTGGTTCGGGCAACACGACTTGGGATAGAAGACTAAGAACCACTGGGGCTACGACAATGACAAGCCTCTTGTTATGCACGAGCTGCGTTCTTGTCTGGGGCACATTAAAGACACATGAATGGCCCGGCAATAAATATTATTAAAAATGTTTGCCTTTATGGCATGCTAAGCGAGGAGGCACTAAGCCCACCATAAGCCTTATTATTTAATTTGCGACTACGAGGGGCAAGGAGTCTGGCGTGGAATGGCGCAATGGTGCAAATGAACTTTTAAAGCGACCGAAAAGTAGACAACAAAAAAGATTCGCCGGCAAGCTGCAGACAACTTCCAGAGGAATCGAAAGGAAGGAAGGAGTAAGGAGTTCACAGGACTCAGGACTCGGGGCACAGTCGCGCCGGCATCATCAGTCATCACCCTCGCGACGAGCGGCTTGCTTCGAGGGTTGCAAAATGGAATATACTTTATATTTTTTGGCAAACAGCAACAACAAGCGAAACAGACGCAATTCGTTACGGTCAGCTACAGATACTTGTACTGATACGGAGCAACTAGACGAAGACATAGTGTCGAGGGAGGGGAGTTTGCAGGAATTGGATTCAGAGATATGTCCTATATGTACACAAGCGATGGATATGCCGGAAAGGAGTTGCCCATTTGGCTATACGCTCAAGGGAAGGTGTGTTCTTAGAATGGATTTCTCTTTGAAATAAGATCTTAATGGTTTACAATTAAAGCAGGGAACATTAGCTATATTATTTAGCAACATATTTGAGTTTGTGGCAATCCAATTTCGGCATCTGGCAGCACTATCTGTCACATTTGCCAATTGGTCACACTAATGCTGTATTTACACTAAGGCTGTGTTTATACAATTTGAGTCAAACGTAGTAACTTCGATATCGATAGGCAACTCATGTTAGTGTAAATATGCTATAACTCTACGAAAGCCAAGCTACAAGAAAGTTCACATTTAATCTCGGAAAAATATATTAGGTTCAATTATTAAGTTTAATCGTTTATAAATAAGTTCATAAGGGAATCGAACAACCATTAATTAATTTTAAACTTATTTTAATCTAATAAAAATACAAACACTTAAGTAGGTTTATCGAACTAAAAATACTAACAAATCCACAATCAATTTCCCTGCAACTTCCTTAGAAAACCCAGCACTTTAAGCTATCTTAATGGCTATAAGCTCTGTATTCGGCTTAAATCTCCTTCTATTTCCCTTTAAATCTGCCTAATATTTGGCTATCTTGATTTATCTGCCTGGCCAGCACTGGTCAGCGACCCATCCCAGGCCAGTCTTGGCAACAGCGTACAACTTCGAGACGACAAAACAAAGTCCGGCAATTGGCCAAGTGCCTGTAGATTGAAGTGAGTGGTGGGGGAATATGCCAAAGTTAAACATTTTCTGGAAATCAATTTACCGAGCTACACTTTCATGTTAAATCAATTGAACTCGGGCGTGCGTGGAGTGTCATTCCTCTGGAATTCTCGAGCGGCAGAGAGGTGGAAGAGGAGCAGGAGGAGAAGGAGGAGGAGGAGGAGACCACATGCCGCTGCTGACCGATACAGATACCGTTAGTGGCAGGCAGTGCCTCATGGCCCAATGCCCGCAGCTCATCCCGCTAACAAGGCTAATTGGTCATGAAGCCTCTCGACTCGCGACATTCGACTCTCAACTCTGGACTCTCTGTACTGTGGTCGGTCTCCCGTCTTGGCCCTGGTCCATGACTGTATTCCTCCAGGCTGGCCACTGGCTGCTAGCCTTGTTTGCCTTGTTTTCCTGTTTCCCGCCTTCCTGTCCTGTCCGCCCACCTGTCCACGGCCGGTGACACCTGTCACATCGCACAATGGAAATCACTCGACATTGTCGCCTGGCATTTGCCCCGGACAATTCACTAGTGCACTGGAAAAAAGAGGTTTTCCTGAAAGAAGCTTTTATTTGGTTTATAAAGTATTGATAAAAAAAAATATGTTAAATTTCCTTAACGAAAAATTCTTTGAATGTTGATACAAAATGTTTTCCAATCAAATTCCGACTGAAAACTGCATATTGATACCACAGAAATCTTTAAAAACATCTTCCAAAATATTTAAAATATTGAAAACAATTATTATTCACTAATCAAGTCACTGAAAGAGGGATGTTTCTTATTTAAAGATGCCTCTAGCATCTCGAAACTATCTAAAAAGCCAGCCTAAATTTTCTCCCTCTGTGCTCGTGGCAAAAACTGTCGCAGGCTATTTATTTACTGAAGCGTTTGCACTGGTTGTCCTGGTTTCTGGTCTGGTTGTGCTGCCGCTTGTGCTTTGGTCCTGTGATGGATGGCACTTAGCCGGCTCTGCGAGGGTTGCATCTGCGGTTACTCGGACACTGACTCGGTCTCGAACTCGAATAGTTGCCCACTAAAAGCCGGAGATCCCTGCACCGAACAGGGTGCAGTGAGTGGCCAGGAGAAACCCCGAAAGGTGATGGAATTTAAATCTGTTTTCCATCTTAGCTTTACTCATTCATTCAGCCTTAATGGTTTAATGGTTAATGATTTTAATGGCACTCGTTCGCCGTCAGCAGCTCGTCGACCAGGTAATTCTAAATGTGAACCGTGATTCATGGACAGATATTCCAGACAAGAAATAATATACAAAAAAAAATAAAAATCCCAATCGTAAGCTCTTTCGCCGAATTGCGATGAGAAACAAGTGACAAAGAAGCTGCGTTTCGACCACCTTTTGCACCCTGTGCGAGCCCTCTGTGCACAATGGCCAACTCAATTGAGCCAAAGCCATCTAGAGTAGAGCGACAGCCACCTCCTGCTCCTCCAGACACGGCATCTCGCTCTCTGTCTAGCGCTTTGCATGTCCGGCATGCAGCATTTCGGCATTTCGCACCAATTGTAGCCATAAAATTTGCACGTATAAAGCGAAAATGCCAAAAATATTTCACGACAACGAGACGGCAGCATCCCGGCCAGAACTGAAGTCACAAGCAGAGCAAACACACACACACATACACACCTAGAGCCGGCAATCGACAAATGCCGGCAACACGTAGCATGGCAGTGCACTTGAAGAAAAAATTAACCTAAAGAACATGCTCAGAAAATGTGGGAAAATGTGGCTTTAATATGAGATAAAAAAGAGTAAATTTGCCTTCCATTTGTAAAAATATCTGAGCTTAGTGCTTAGTTTAAATAAAAGCAGGGATGCCCAGGGCTGTCACTTTGGTGTCACTTGTGTGACTTGTGTGAACTAATCAAAATTCACGAACTTCTCTCTCTGATTAATAAACACTTAAATTTATATTATTTAAATATTATTAAATTTATTTCTTGTCTTTCCTAAATTTCCTATAATAAAAAATATGTATAACATATAATTGTGTTTAATTTAATTATTCCTTAGGAATAATATTTAAACACCTTACATGTTAATTCCCATTAATGTTAACCTCCCATAAATCATATTATTTAAAATATCTTACTAAATATCTAATGTTCCATAAAAAGAAAATACGAGGCTGTTAAAGAGCCAGGGCCAGGTGCTTCAGGTTTAAGGTTACTAGCAAGATTCCTGGTGAAGATCATATATAAAGAACATATAACACATATTTATAGCTACTTCTTGAAATTATGTATAAGCCTTAATGATTTATTTTTAATTCAGCTATTAAAAGCCGAATTTCTTTGAGTGCCTTGCCCATGCTATGAGCATTGAGGAGCTGTTCGAACTGC
This sequence comes from Drosophila tani, assembly GCA_008042535.1. NCBI lineage: Eukaryota > Metazoa > Arthropoda > Insecta > Diptera > Drosophilidae > Drosophila > Drosophila tani. The sequence goes on along the minus strand of VNJO01002285.1, from coordinate 254,197 downwards.
TGGGAGCGGGTGGTTTTTATTCCTTTGAGTTTCTTTATTGTCGATGCGGCCTCTGTTAATGGAGATTGGTGTTGGCTTGGCGCTGCTGTGGCAATGCGACAGATTTCACGCTCAAATGTTCGACACGCGCCGGCGCAGTGCAGCATCTTCTTGGATGGGACGTGGACCGAAAGGACCAAGGAGCCGGAGCCGGAGCGGCGGCCAAAGGATGCCGGCAAAGCGGAAATGTTCAGTTCATTAGCGAAACGTGCGCGTCGTGTAATGGACGTGCCGGCTCCCGAATTCTCAAACTCGAATCCGCATCTCGAAATCGCAATTTCCAGCCTAAAGTTGGTAGCAAGAAAAGTGAGTGAGTGAGTGAGTGAGGAGAGCGCGCGCGCGACTTCTATGGGTTCGGCGGGGGTTTTGAGCCCAGAGTTCGGAGATTCGGCCAAAAAGGGAGACAAAGCCTAAGCCAAAGCCAAGTGCGAAATTGCCAACTTCTGGCGCAATTAAATAATTAATTGAACCGAACAAAGGAATTTCGCGAAGCGCAAAGCAGAAAAACAATTAACAGGGCTGCGAGCAGTGTTTAATTATAGGAAAGGTCAACACTCAGCCGGCCGCAGATGGGGCTGGGAGTCACGCACAATAGTGCGAGTATCGTCTCCGTACCGTAGTCGTGGTCGTAGTCATAGTCGTAGTCGTAGTCCGGACATGGCACATGCCCCATGGAGATGGCGATGGAAACGGAGATGGACATGGCCAAAAAACCGGTTGACCATCCGAGCCTTATTTGTTGTGTGTGTGCACTGAGCAAAAAATTAGTTAAAAAGGGAAAGTTCCCGATTTGTGAGGAATACTAAGTTCTTAGCCAATAGATGCTTTCAAAACCAAAATTGTAAATCCGGTTTCAATTGTTTATCAAATTTAAGTCGTACAAAGTTGGAAAATCTCTTTTCATCTTAAGAAAAATACAAGTTAAAATCCTCATCAAATTCAGAATTTCTTCTCTCAGTGTCCGCGTTGCCGTTGTTTGTGTTTGAACGTTGTTTAATTAGAAGCGGCGCTGCTCGTCGACACCTGTACTCGAAATCGCTATAGGCCTTTGACTCGGGAGTAAGTAAGGCTTTGACTGCTAGTTGGTTTTGGCCCGAAACCGCAAAGCGCCGCTTGATGGCCAACTGACTGAGTGCCAAAGCAGCAAACGGCAAGCAGCATCTTCAGCTTGGCCGGCTCCTTCTACCAACAACAGGCAGCAGCAGCAACAGCGGCAGCAACATCACAGCGGCCACAGCAGCAACAGCAGAAACATTAAACAACACAGCAACATCTAGAAGCCGGAGTATAAGTTACACTCGGGGAATAATAGAGGTTTTTAATAGGGAATTCTTTAATTCTTAAATGTAATTAATTCTTTGTTAAAGACAGAAGATTGAAGTTTCATTCAATATTTTTTTTATTTTGATATAAAATGTTGGCTTTTATTTTGTAGTCTCGGCAATAACACCTTTGATTTAACTTTTACAAAGAAAACTTTGAAGAAATCTTTACTTTTGAGAAATATTTAGAAAAATCTTCAATATTTAATAATTAAAAATTAAATGTATAAATATTGGAATTAATTATTTATTACAATTTGATTATAAGTGCTTAAATTATTTGTTTCCCTTGTATGTTGTCTTAAATAATAAAATAAGTCTGAAATTTATGCATTTTAGTATCCAATATATAAATGTCTTAAATAATTATTAGCATTTGATTATAAGGGTCCAAAATATTTTTTTTGGGTCCGATATATAAAAGCTTTAAATTATTATAGGGATTTTATTATTAAAGTCTAATATATTTATTTTCTATGATCCGAAACATAAAAGTCTTAAATAAAAATAGTTAAAGTCAAAATAAAAGCTTATCTTGATAGAAAGAAATAGCTTCTGTAGTTGCCTTTAAAATCTAAAGCTTTCTATGAAATATTAAGAATTTTATGTTTAGTGACCTATATATTATCCTTATTAAATAAATATTCCACATTTAAGAAGAAAAGGTTCCCAATATCTTTCCGAGTGTACCTCAGCAACATCAGGCAGGCACATCCCCTCAGCAACATGAGGCGACGGCGAACAGCAACAGCCTCCCTGGCATCATCATCATCATCATCGGCATCGCGCTGAGCTTCGTTTTTGGCCAGAGTGCGAATCGCTCTTCTTCTTGTGCTGCTGCTGCTGCTGTTGCTGCCTTCTGGTGGCCATGGCCAAGACCGCGACCACGAAGACGACCACGACCACGAAGCGGGTTGGCCTGGCGTGGCATGGAAGAACTTGCCGAGCCGCCTGAGCCGATGGCCGAGTTGTTGTTGGCCAAAGAAAAGAGAGTCTCGCGCTCGAAGTTGGCCAAAGTTACATGCTCGCGACGCTGCCGCGGTCGGCGTCGCTGTCGCCAAAGCCGGCTTGGCGCTGCGGCGACGTCGACGGCGGCAGCAGCAGAGCCAGCGTAGATCCAAATGATGAGTTTGCCTTTGAGCATTTGAGTGTGTTTGTCTGTCTCTGCCGGGAGAGTGAGTGTGTGTTTGTTGGTTCTGAAACGGCGCGCGGCGCTCTCTTTGGTTTGGCTCTCTTGCTGCAGCAACGCTCTGCTGCTGCGCTGCCTCGGCCGGCGCCGGCAGAGGATTGCTACGTACTTTTGATTTTTCTCAAAAATCGCCGCGCTACGTAGGCTATATAAATAAGCGGCGAGAAGCTATTGGGTCCGAGTCTCTTTGAATTTTATGAAGCGGTTGTACCTTGGTGGCGACTCTGGTTCTGATTCTGTGTGTGTCCCCAACAGCAGAGCCCATCCAGCCATCGGAGTCCATCGGAAGAAGTTGGCCAACTACACAGTGGATTACACATTAAATTGCCCTTAACTTAACTTAACTTAACTTAGCCCTAAACAAACTCAAGTCAAGTGCATCGAACAAATCGAACAAATTACAACAAACGAAAAAGTGCGCGAAATGTTGAGCTACGTTTGAAAAGTTTCGAAATCGAAATCGAAATCGAAAAGAAAAGGATCCCATAACTCTGTGCTAAAAGTATCTCAAAGATACCCGAATCCGTGGCTAGTGCTCACACAGAATCACACAAATCTACGAAGAGTTCTGTGCCGAAAAATCGTTCTGTTACTTGAGTGAAAAAGGTGAGTTTGCCAGCATACGGGAATGTCCTGCTGAAAGGACATTCGAGAAGAGAGCGGAAGTGAAAATGATTTTTTGAGTGAAACTTTTTCGAGTTCAAATTCTGATTTATTTGAGATTCTAACAAATTCTTGGGAGTTTTAAAGAAAATAATGAACAAATAATAAATAAATATTAAAGTAACTAAGATCAATTATGATAAACTAGCAAATATAAACTTTAAATTAAAAACTAAAACGCAAGTTACGCATAAAATTAACACCGAAAGTCAATTAACAATTTGAATAAACATTTGTATAAATTAATTTAATAAATAGAAAGCCAAATTCATAAAATAAAATATGGAGAACAAATTCTATGTTAATTTAAATCAAACTTAAATTATTAAAAATAAATAAATAGAAAGCCATATAACTAGTTTGAAGCTAATTTCAATCAAATTTACATAATTAGAAATAAATAAAATGAAAGCCATATTTATAAAATAAAATATTATGAATTCATTTGATGTTAATTTTAATCAAATTTGAATTTAATTAAATAGCTTAAAGCTTGCGAAAAGAAATATTGTTTTCTTTGAATAAAATATTTGTGAATGGTTTATATATTAATAAATAATTTTAAATATACATTTAAATTAAAATGGAAAAGATAAAATATACAAATGAATCAAATTGAAAAGCATAAATTAAAAGAAGACAGATTTAAGCATTTCTTTGACATTTTATTTTAAAAGAAAACTATTTAAATATTTATCAAAATAAAATGAAAGAACTTTCAAGATTTGTTACAAAACTCTTCTTTTTTTTAATTTAATATTTCAATGATATATATTTATGATCCTTTGATCGAGGGAAATTATCTGCATTAGAATCAAATCGGTTTAAATTGAGTTTTAATTAAATGCTAAGAAAACAAATGTTTTTCAGCAGGTTCTGCTGATCTAAAATTATTTGAACCAGGTCTAAAATTTCATTCAAAAATGATTTATTGGTATTATTTAATATTTATAATATATTTAATGAAAACACTCAATATCCTATAGCTAGAACTTCTTTAACCACAACCATTTCCCCGCTCTGGGGGATGAGTAATAGGCGCCTCAGTTAATTAAATATAATACAAAGCCAGTTTGTATAGCCAATAATAATTCATTTACGGGCCATTAAAACCGGTGTTATGCACATGTGTGTGACGTGTGTGTTGCGCAATTGTTTAAAGCCCGGTATTCAATAATTATTCACTTCCTCATGGGTTCTCGCCACCGATCGCAAAAGTTCCCGCTGAACTTCGGGCTAAAACCCTAAAAGGTGTCAACTCTCGCTCTCCTCTTTAGGGCAAAAACCAGACCAGAGCAGACCCCCATTATGGCCACTGCATAAGCCGCTTTAATCTTTACGGCTGCCAATTAATAAAAATTAATTTGCTTACAACAAATTTAAAGCGGCAGCCAGCCGGGCGTTAAAACGGCCTCAAAGTTATTCATTCATAAAAAGAAGGCTCGTTTCGGCGGCGGCTGCTGGTGCGAATTGCAGCCATTCATTCGGGCCCGGCTCATTCATCCACAACTGGCTGACTGCCTGTTGGCTGCTCTGGCTGCTGACTGCTGACTGTTGGTAATTCGTTGCTGGCCCGAACCACTGCACCAGTGCACCGCTAACGTTAACGTTAACGTAACTGCCACGCGCCGCGGCCCCAGACTTCGTCTGCCTTTTGGCCTTTTGGCCATGGCCATTGTGCAAATAGTTTGTGTCTGCACACAGGGGAAAATTATGATGGCTTTCGACCTGTTACTCGTGAAGACTGGAATTTATTTCCTGATTTTTTAGGGATATTTAAAGTTATTTTATAATGCAATAGCTTGGAAATATTTAAATATAAAAACTTCTTTAAGCAAAGTTTATTTTTAAGGGTGACTTTATATGGCATAATAATTAGGAAGTCATTTCTTTGAGAATTTGGCTAGGAACTTAATGGTTTTTTAAGAGTTTCAAGGATTTTCTAAGCACCCATATTTAATTCTTGGTTGGGGAGCGCTTTAATATAAGGAAATTATAATATTTTTATTAGTTTTCTAAGTTGTTTATATATTTATATGATATATAAATCTCTAAAAAAATTTACCTAATTTCCCTGTGCATTTCCATACAAAATTTATGAAATTCCCTCTCCTGGTGGAAAGTTTGAGAGAGCGCAGCTCTAATTAGAATTTATGCCCACACCAGCGGAACTTTAAATGCCCAGCGACATTTGTCAAACTCGTAAAAACTAAAATTGGCCGAATGTAAAAGCTTTTAGTTAGCCATAAATAATACAAACTATGGCTGGACCAAAAGAGAGCCCCGGCGAGAGACCTCCACGAAAAGAGCCCGAACCGGAGCTCCCATGAAATAAAAGCCAAAACGATATATTTATAGTAGTTACAACGGAATAGTCCTGGTCCTGGTCCTGGTCCTGCACCGTTCCTTGGCTGCTTGGGCCTGGGGCCCAATAAAAAATGCAAATAAAACGCTGCCGCAATATGTGACCATCGCCCCCACTCCCAAACTCCGGCTGGCGGCTGGCAAACATTTTCAACCTGAAATGACTTTGAGTGTTATTTGGTTTGCCAGAGATTTCATTGGCAGCTGGCCAGGGAGTGTCGGGGGACACTCTCAGTGACGTTTGAAGGGCCGGCCCTGACCATGACTGGACGGGGCTCCCAGCAGCAGGTGTTTGGTTTTGGCTTCCCTTTTTTTTTTCGGGGGACCAAAACTGTCCCTGAAAACTGTTCGGAAATAGTGTGATTTATAGACGATTTCTGTGGTGCACAGAAAGAAATTCCAATGGGAGTTATTTATGCTTTTTTTGTGGCCTAAATTATATATTTTTTTTATTATATATTACTTTAAAAGGCCATTCTTTTAGGTTATTTAATTTCTTTAAAATAGAAAATATCTTTGGTAGCTACAGGTATTTACTTTCTTTCTGTGACTGTGACAACTTTGAACCCTGGCTGGCCTGGCGAATTTTGACAGAGTTTGTCTGCAGCGGCGCCGGGGCAGGAATACAGATTTATTGATGAGCCAACAGGAAACATGGCCAATACGGGTATCGGAAACGGAGTCTAGTTGTAGTTGCGGCTACTCCACACCGTGTCCCCCATTCCGATTTCATTCTGTGGTTTCAGCATTTTTGCCAGCAGCAAATTCCCCTCTCTGTTTCCATATATTCTTTTTTTTTTTGTGCACATCTGCTGCAGCATTTTAATTAAAAATGCCTGAAATGTCTGTGACTTTGCCAATAATGACATAAATGCCTCGACTTAGGGCACTTTAAGTCGTGTGGTTTCTGCCTGCGGTTGGGGATTTGCGGATTGCGGAATTGAATAGGAATAAAAATAAAGGCACTTCCGCTGCGGGATGGAGCGATAGATAGATGGTTAGAAAGACGAATAGATAGGCTGAAAACTTTGTTAGAACTCCGAGTCCATCGCTCACGGGAGTTGGACACTTTTTGTTGCCGGCGAAGTTTTAGGAGTTTTATCGTCGCTGCTGCTGGTCCACGCTGCGTATGCTCAACTTCGGGCCGCCTGGGTTTGATGAACTGTCTCTTCCTACAAATATATTCTTCGGCGACTTTCCTTCAGTCACTTTCAATATTTAAATCGAATTAATTCAGCTGATTTGGGCCTTTGTTTCGGGTGGCTGCTTTCAGCTTTCTGTCTTTTCGCCAAGTACTTCATCTCCTCTCTCTCTGACTCGCCGAAGAAAAAATTATCATGACAATTAAGAAGCCACTGCAGCAAGCAGGTTGCCATAACTTTTATTCGGGCTTCTTGGGCTTCTTTGACTCTATGTTAATTTATTTTAATTTTCGTCGTCTTGGAACGAAAGATTAAAGCAACTGCGGAGGACAGCTCCCGCCTCGCGTTCCGTTGAAATGCGCAGAAAAAAAAAAGAAGTCTTTAAAATATTTAATTGGCTGGCAAGAAGCGCGGCTACTATTTTAAGTTATGATGCGGGCCGTGGGGCTCTGACATCAGCACATCACACAGCACACCTGACCGAGCCCAAGAACATATCGTGGCATCATGGTAAGGAGCCACCGAACCACCGATGATTCCGGGACCGAGAACCTCTGACAAATTACATAATGATAGGCTGGCCCCGGCTAATGTACCATTGTTGTGCTCCCATTTTGCCGTTAGGCAGGGCTGGAGGAGGAGGAGGAGTCTGACATCTCATGACATCCACATCCCCATGCTCCTCCTCCTCCTCCTCTCTATATCCCCATAATTTAATTAGAGCCAGGTATGCAAATGATATGCTGCGCTAATTGAGTGAAAAGCTGTGCGAAAGCCTAATGAGCCGGGCCCGGGTCATGCAGCTCTCGTATCTGTAGCCATGGCAGCAGCATCTATCTAGCATCCGACAGATGCAGCCAGCCTCTCCAGGCGTGACTGCGACACTCGGGTATCAGTTAATCCGATTACGACCTGTGTTTGTGAACCCAAAAACCCACAAACACACAGGCGCTGTCGATGGCTCTTTAATATGTGACATTTGATGTTAGATTTTTGGGCAGCTATTTGTTAAAAATATCATAAATTATGGATAGCCTTTAGTTTACTAATCTTTCTAGCTTGTTTTGGTTTTTAGAGCTGCCAGTTTAATGGATTTATTTACTCTTGGCCAAAAATCGATCTCAATCCATTAGCTGTTTGTGAAATATTATCTAGCCAACTATCGACCTGAGATAGCCCAAGATGCAGAGACTTAACTTAATTAAATTGTGACGTTCGCAGTTTTTCGCCTATTTCTGCCCGCTTTGCCTTGGGCCGAAAGGCACTTGAAAAGAAAACCAAACCGAACCAAAAGCAAACCAACAGAGAGAGAGAGGGGAGACTTTTTGTGATTTTAAAGTTTAATTGAGTAAATCGGTTTATGTCTGGGAAATACACTCGCCTGGGCCTGGGCCGGGGCAAGGCAAAGAAAGTAAGCGCAACTAAGCACATTACGACTAAGCGACGACACTTGTCTCGCATTACGCCCAGGCGGCAGCGGCGGCGGCACTGGCTCCAAGGTTAAATCGTGGTCTAGAACCCACTTCATGGGGCACGGAGCATGGGCCACAAGAACCCAGCGAAAAAACGAGCCGGCCAAAGAGCTTTAAGTGTGTCGTCGTGGGGCGCGAATTTCTCTGGCCCAAATTGTTGTTGCCGCTTGTTGGTAGCTGCTTGCTGCTGCGATCTGGTTTGCAACAGATGCCTTTCGAGTTCAATAGCCAAAGAAAGTGTCAGGCGGTAGAAAGAAAAAGTGTGCTCGCTGCCTCCGAGCGACATAGATTTCCGATTTCCGATTTCGTTCTGGTCTGTCTTGGTCTGGCCTGGGCGCACCTGGCGTATGCGTAATGTCTGTTATCAGCCGCAAAAGTGCAATTGGCAAGTGGCTGTTAATGGCCAACAATAGAGTGTTAATGCCAGTTGCCATTAGCCAAAATGGCAGCCATTGGCAGGGATATTTTGCATGCCTTCTATAATATTTTTTGGGTTGGTTAAAGGTTAAGTCGAGGAGAATTTTGCATTTTATGAAGGTAATAAACATGAGTTACTTGCGGCTAGGTTCTAGGTTTAAATTCTAGTGCATTTATCTGTTTAAAATATAGATAAAAATCTCTGAATCATTTCGTTATATCTCTCCCCGAGCACCCACAGGATGGGCGAGTCCCTGGCCACTGATTTAAGCCATTCCGCCACCATTAAGGCGGCTCGCTGGCTGAAAACCCAGCCCTGGCAGGCATTTCGCCATGGCTGGGCTCTTAGAGCTAGAAAATATAATTTGATTCAATTCCAAATGGCGCAAATAATGGCCAATAAGGCCAAGCCGAGTGTAGGGCCAATTCAATGCGGTCAAGGTGTCAAAGCCGAAAACTCGCTGCTGTTTGCTCGCTGCACAAATTAAATATGATATATATTTTGTGTCGCTGGCTATTAGCCCAACGAAAACGGGCCTAAAAAGCCCGAAAAAAACACAGTTATGAGGCCAGCACAATTAAGTCAACGGTCGTCGTCAGCCCAATGCCCAACTGGAAAGCCAATAAATTAATTCAATCGCCGGGCTGCAATTACCCTGAAGGCATAAGCCCACAAAAAACTGGAAATAAAAACCGAAAGAAGCCCAAAAACCAAATAGGCAAATCAAGCCTGGCCATTTCTTCGCCGATCTCCGCCAGATCGACGAAATTCTTTTGTGAGAAAATATGCGAAAAGTCGTTGTTGTCGTCGTCCAAAAGAAATCGACGAAATCCCAGAAAAAAACTAGTTTCAAGCGATTCAAAGCTCGAGGCAAGAAACAACAGCAGAAAAAAAAGAAAGAGCAGAGACGCGAAGATGTTTCTACGATTCGTGAATGAAATTAATTTCCATTGTATTGCAAGTAAATAAGTAAGCCATAAAAGAAATACAGTTACGCTTTAAGGCGGCGAAATATTGCAAATGAAAATGGATGTGAGAAGCGAACGAAGATGATATTCAGGGGGATATAATATGGAGATTGATCGGCCGAATGGTCTATAAAATCGAGCTCATTACGGGCTTGGATTGGAGAAGTAGCTGGCTGAAATCCGTAATGAGTTGGGAGAGCTGGGAACTGCGGGAACCTTTATGGCGCTGTCGTATATCGGAAATTCCAAATTCCCCCAGTGGAATCTGATCTCTGGCGCGATGTTTAATCGGCTTAGTCACTTGCAATGCGTAAAGCAAACACCCGGACTAACCGCGAATAAAGATAAATCAGTTCAATTAAGTGCTGTCCGCATTATAAACAGTTTGCGCACCCTTCGATGACGACAGCACACGGCTGGTCATCTCTATATAAAGAGATGTGTATCAGGTTATTTTTTGAATTCTTCGCTGACCCAAATTCGTAGTCTTGACTCTTGTTTTCTTCTGTTTCTCCATAGATTTACATAGATTTCGAACCATAGCTAATCGATTTCCCCTCCTCTCTCTCTTTGCAGGTTGGTATCATTGAATTATTCCCCCTGCGACATTCTCCTGGGCTCCTGGGCAGAAAGGTAATTGAGACATCAGGCTAGACGCGCAAAAGTATGCAGTGATAAATTGGACAGCAAACAAATGGTTGCACTTTTTGCTCCGATGCGCTGCTGCGCTGCTTAACTGCTTCAATTTGCATAAATAAATAATTTAGCAGTGCATTCGTTCGGCGCTGAAACAATAAAAGTCAGCAAATTGAGTCGCGAAATGAAGCAAACACACGGAAAGGAGCAGGGCGACATTCGAGATGCTAGCCATCTAATTTATGCAGCAGGGAAGCAATCAAGGCAGGAGCACGGCAGGAAAAGGATATATTTGAAAAGGGGAGAAGACTTTAAAGCAAATTTTAGTATATATCTATAAAAAAATGATTTTATTTGCTTTATATCAAGCGTTTTCGCAGACGATCTCCTCTCAGTGCTTAGAGATGGTACTTCTGCCGATAACTATCGCGTTAGTGGTGGTTAAGCTTTGCTACAGGGCGATCCTTGCCAAATCTGTTTGGCAGTCCGCCAAATTTAAATGTAATGTTTTCCAATTTTACATACCCCTAAGAAGATCAGCCTCAAATTTCGCTCAGTGCACTAGGAGCCTTTGGTTTCTGGGTGGCCTAGGGTGGACCAGCAAAGGTGCGTGCCTCGACAACAAACAAAACCCGGAGGAGTCTCGCTGGCGTATGTATCTTTGAGGCCTCTGATGAGGTAATAAAGCGCAGAACCGGCTTTCATCCTTAGACATGGCGCTCATTATTGAAGAGGGCAGGCACATAGCATCCATATCCTTGTGGGGGAAATTCCGACGCTTCTGCATTGTTTTGCCACTTGACTCCATTGCTGCCCTCAAGTGGCAGTGGGCCCGTTCCTGTCCTGTGGCTTCTTGCAACCCTTTTTCTTTTTTTTTCTCCCCGGCAGCAGCCTCTTTAAGCTTAAAGTTGAGCTGGAATCAGCCACGAACAAGCATTCTAATTGAATTGAAAGATGAATATAAATGTTTTGCCATTTGTGAGCGGACAGGTCAGCTCTGGTTCTGGCTCTGGCTGAGTGACACTTGCACTCGACGGCGGCGGTGGTCAATGCAAACAAAGGCAAAGTTGAAATTCGTGTTTTAAATGTCGCTGCATAATTTATAAATGAAGTGGCAGCGCAGAGCAGTCGGGCTGAAAAAATCCATATATCGAGCAGTCAATTTATTTTGGCTCATGCAATTATCCACGAAGAGCCGGGGAGGGTTGGAAAATCAATTTGAAGCCAATTTGCAGGCGCTAATAAATTGAGTTAAAAATTTTCGAAAAATTCGGAAAGTTGATTTTCTTCTCCGCGAAGAGGGTAGAACGAAGATCTGGAAAGTTCCCCTTCTTCGCGGCGGCCAAACTCACGAGTCATTTATCAAGCGGGCAGAGTCCGCTGTGGGCGCTTCTAATTAGGTATAGTCATTCCGTCAAGTGTTATGGCAACTATTTATATTTATACTTATACGAACATCATAATGCGGAAACTCTTACCCGAAATGCCTGGCAGTCGGTCGGTTCTAAGAACCCGCCTCGTTAATAGCAACAAAAACTGGTTGGCTTTAATAGCTCCCCGCTGGCTCATTCCTCTGCGCCCGCCATCTGGCATCTGCCAGCGTAATAGTAATAGTAATAGTAATAGCCCGGTTGACCAGCCATGAAATTCAATTTCATTTCATTTCGAATCATCTCTCATTCTGCCTTTTTTTTTCGGCACATTCTCGGAAGTAAAGTCTTTTACGATTGCTTAGGCTGGGTTTAAAGTTTAAAGAACAAACTCTAGAGATACTAGATGGCAGAGATAGCAGGGAACCTAGGGGGAACCTCCGTGGAATGTTTGCAGAGGCCCAAAAACCACCTGCATAACTTTTACCGAACCACTTTCCATGGCGCTGCTGTGTGCGGTCTCTTAATAGGTTTCTGCTGGCTCGCTTTTAATACGCTTGTACCTCGGAGAACACTTTCCTTTGGCATTACATTACCAAACAAATATAAACTCAGCTCGGGCCTGGGCCTGGCCAAATAAAAGTGAAATTGCCCAGGCAGAAATTTGTTTTCTCAATGGAGAGCATAGTTTCTGGTCTGGACTGGCCTTCGAGCAAATCTCACGTTCATCTCTTAATGACGGTACATCATTTTAATTATTTGCCCGCACGTGTAGCTATGGCCCCGTTGGAGTAGGAAGAACCATCAGGTTTTTATGCATATTTAAGTGTGTCCAAAGCGGGTCTAGCTCCTCTGGCACCTCTGCTGGCCAAGCCTAATCATATTCAGAATCTGATGCAGAGAAAGAAATGAAGGAGAAACGTCCTGGTATAGGTGGTAATATTATTCAGATTTTTATAGTTATTTTCTTTTTAATTTAAAGATCCTTTTTATTACATTTTTTTGTAAAAAGAGGTTTCCCTCTTAAATTTATTTTCTGTGTAATTAAGTGTTACCCAGCCGGTACTCCCACTCCTCTGAAGATTCTCCTATCTCACCCGTTTTGTACCTCTAAATATTCCCAATCTAATGCTGATTCTGATAAATCGCATTGAATGGCCCTGGAGCACCTGCGAAATTGGTCACAGGATCGGATCCCGAGCCCAGACTGCTCTGGGCGCCGTTCGATGGCTCTTGAGTGGGAATGGGACTGGGAATGGGCCATCCTCCTGCGATGCCTGGCTGGGATGCGATGTGCTTTTCGGGATTTATTTGTGTGGAAATGAGCAGCTAACGGTATATGAATCATGACTTTGGCAGGCAGCATGATTTAAAACACTCACTCATATGCGGCGGCGGTTCCTCTGGAGCTGGAGCTGGAGCTGGAAATGCAGCTGCAGGAGTGCGGTGTGTGAGTGCCATGACTTTATGCTCTGCCCGGCCAAAGTCAGAGCCAAGTTAAGACCGCGGCCTGCGCTGTTTGCGCATATTTTAGCACATTTTGCCCCCTGTCCGTTCGGCGACTCCGTCTCTAGCTTCAGGTCCAACTCCAGCTCCTCGATCGGCATTGCGACGCGACTTTGCAGCGCGTAGGAAAACGTGCGATTTCAAGTTGACAGCACAGCTATGCCATGAACCCGGCCCATCCTCCTCCTGCTGCTCCTCCTGCTCCTCCTCCTCCTCCTCCGACTGACTCCTCCTGTCTGCCTACCTGAAATCAGCTGGAAAAGGCAACGTTTTTCATTTTCTACATTTTAATGCAATTTTTAATTTATTTGTTTTGTCGAGACGGCGACTCCGACTCCAACTCCGACTCCGACTGGGCTCTCTATCGGCTCGACTCGCCTCGGAACGCATGTATTCCTCATTGATTGGCATTTCCTGGTTGGCAGCATTAGACTGGCCAAGTCAAGTGAATTCCTCGAAGCGGCTAGCCAAGGATGAAACCCCAGAACCCCAGAACACCAGTACCCAGAGTGGAGACCCCTAGAACTCCAGTCTGGAGCTTTGGTTACTTCTCCGCCATGTCTGGCGGGGACATTGGAATCAATTCGTTTCGTTTCGATTCGATTTATGGGATGCGTTGACTCTCGCCTAGTTCGCCCTGGGCATTTGTAATTATCCCAGCTGGCCAATGAGTCACCTCCAAGGGGAAGAGATCTCGGCTGACTTGCAGATCCGAGGCAGCCGAAAACAATGCCTGCGCCATGAGATCACGGCCCCCGGAATAAATACGTATCCGGGCATTTCCCATAGCATCCCGGCTCAAGCTGATGCTTTTTATTTGGCCAAGTACTTCACTCGGCGAATTACTTGGCCATGAGTAATCATCACAGGCATTGATGAGAGACCCGATCCGAGCCAAAAACGCGCCAAAAAAAAGGCGCGCGCACGCTCATTGATCCACTTTTCGAAATTCTACTCTCCAATCACGTAGCCGCCGTAGCTTTACGTCTACATTTATTTGGCTAACTGTTTTTGGCCCGGACTCTATTCAAATTGAACGCAAATACGGTACACGGAGAGAAATGTAGGTGTATAAGATATTTAAGACTAAAGTTATGAGGCTTCCAAGGGGAGTTGAGTGAGTTGCATTAATTAGAGATGGAACATATTTGGATTTTAATCGATATAAAATCGATCTGTATACAAATAAATTGATAACTTTTATTCTAATCATTTTAAAATCGATGTTTCCATTTTAAATAATCAAAATCATCGATTTAATTGTTTGAAAACCGATGTTTAAACAGAAAAACATCGATAACTTTGTTCTTTAATCAATTTTGGTTCGATAACTTCTGTTCTAATCGTTTGTAAATCGGTTTTTGCCCACAATAGGATGAAACTCCTTTTGTCATAATTTTAAACATCTATAACTCCGACTTTTTCCCAGTTTTAGCATTAAGATCTAAAGTTCTAAAAAGACCTGTATTTTATATCGATTTACATGACATATTCCTTCAATTTCTCTCAATTTTTCCCCAGTGTACTTAAATATTTTCGGTGGCATAATTAGAACCAGTTTGCCTCTTATAGAAGGCGTTTAGAGATGTGCTATTTAGGGAAGAGCCCCGTAAAAACAGTAGCCTCAAGCTAGAAAACTCATCAGAGATATGAATCATATATTTATTATTATTATATTTTAAAAGCTCAACTTTAGTGCAATTTTTTTTGGTTCGTTCCGCTTGAAGTCCATTGAAATTCCTAGAGCGTCTGCAGTTGGCATTTTTTTTTTCTCTTTGCTTTTTTGTTGCCACCTTGATGTGGCTGTTTCTGCGTTTTATGTCTGAAATTTGCAAATCGATTTGAACATTGTATAACCAATATAACTCGGTACGAAGACACGTGTAGGCGTCGTTAAAGTTTTTGGGCCAAAATCAGAGGAGTCGAGTGTCGAAGAACGAACTCCGCTCCGAATCGGATTCACAGACACGTATTGGCCAGTTGGAAAAGCGGGCTAGCGTGGCCTTAGCCATATTTCACATGAAAAGTGACCCCGAAAGCGAAATGCCCGCGGGCGAAATGCCTAATTGTGATGTTGATTTCAATTAAGCGAAGCGAACTCCGCGGAGAGGCGCAGCTCATTAGTCTTCCGAGTTGGAGAAACACAAAAAAAATAGAAAAAAAAATAGCATGCAGCTGTGCAACTGCCACAGTGAAATCAGAACGCTTCTGCAACACAAACTTGACCCCAAGAAAAAGAGAAATTTGTGGCAAAAACGAGGCGAGCCTCGGCTCGAAACAAAATCAGCTCACGATCTTCCGTGGGTCAGTACCAGTTTCCCGTCCCAGTGGCCACATATGGAGCTACCAGAGGCAGCATCGCATGCTGCAGGCGAGGAGCACTCCACGGTAGCCAGCGTCATCAAGATTTGTCACAAATCAAGGCGGGCAGGCAACTAATCCAGTTCAAGTGCCGGCTGCGACACAGCGAAAATGGCAAATTGCCGTCGCGCTTCGGTTGGAGTCGGAGTAGAGTCGGAGTTGGAGCTAGGAACTATAGGAGCTTGGCCAGCGTTGGCGTTGCTTGCAGCTCCATCTCGGCATTCATCTTCAGATGGAGCTCTGCAGTCGTGCTCTCTGGCCAGCTTCCGCATGCCGACGACGGCGACGACGACAAGTGACTCACCTCACTCACTCGCTGGCAAGGCGGTCTCCAAAGAAGCTAAACTCTCGGCTCCAACACCGTTATGTTTGCCGATCGTGAGCTTTATTAATCTCGAAAGCAAACTCCTCCAATTTGGCCCCTGAAGATGGTGCTGAAAATGCCACAAGGTCGATCTGAGCGGAGGCCAAGCTCAAAATTTGCCTAGGGTCGATGATTTGCATCTAATGAGATCGAGGGAAACACGGAGAGAAATGCAGCAGGTCTATTGGAGTTACCGGATTTCAATAAAGAAATTAAGGTTTAAATAAGATAATTTGCAGAGCTAGAAGTTTAGCATAGAACAAGGTCACAAGTTCACAAAGGGCCTCTGCAGCATTGCACTAAAAGTCCAACTAGTAAACTTAAGGATATTAAAAAATACTTATCGATGTGTTTCCATGCTAATATCGATTAACTCAGATATAATCGATAACATACATTTTTTCCCTGTGCAAAGCTAACCTCAACCTCCATCTCAAAGCCCATTTCTAACACTTTCTGTGATTGCCGGACACTGAGTTGGCTGATGCAATTGCAAGGTCGCACATTCCTCGAGGGAGGCCAACTGCAAATTGGCAGTACTCGCGGTTCAAGCCACAACAATTTGGGCCCGACAATTGGCCACAACTATGCGCGATACACACGTGTGGCAGAAGCAACACACCAACAGACTTATGGGCATAGAACAGAACAGAATAGAAGAGATAATAAAAAAAATAAATAAAATACAAAAAAATGCAATTTGCAATTGCTGCTGGACCGTTAAATGTGTGGCACTCTGGCAAATCGAAGATCGCAAAACCAAATTAACACAAAGCCAGGCAACAGACATCGCGGCAATTGCAATTGCAATCGCAATCGAAGAAGTGTAATGCGATAAGCCAGGGGATCGGGATCGGGATTAGGATGGGGATCGGGATCGAAATGGGTATCGGAATGGGGAATGGTATGGACGCGTGAGGTTGGGGTCATCCATGGACCAGGATCGGTGGCTGCTTGTGTGCTAAATGTCAATTTGATACCGACCAGAATCCAATTAAAGCCGCAGCACAGTTGCAGACTCGCATCTTTCGGCTTGCAAATTGCAAATTGCCATCGATCTCTGGCTGCGATCTTGTCGATGGGTCGCCTCGGTCGCTCTCGGTCGTCGTTAGATGCGTGCGCCAAAGTGTATTTGTGGGTCATGGAACAAATCCAAGTCCAAGTCCAAGTCCAAGACGGAGACACGACAGCCGACACAAGATAGCTCTCTGACAAGAGACACCTTTTGATATGCTAACGAAGGCTTTCCTCCAATGGGTTTTCCCTCGTTTCCCCTCCGCTTTTCTCGTGCGCCGACTGTCAAAAAGCTGCCCATGGTTGACTCGCTAGCAGACTGGGCCTGAAATTTTCCCACCCTCCATTGAGGCCTTGTGTCTGCCTTGGTAAAATGTAAATTTTCCCCGGCTGCCACACATTTATATTAGAACTGAAGCTCAAGCTGAAGCTGCAGCTGGGCCTCAATTTGTGCAACTGTGTGTGGAGGAGATGAGAAATGGGGAAACGGGAACTGGGAACTGGGAACGCATGCGCACACAATGTGTGCTTGTTCCCCGAAATAGAATATAGAATACAGAGGCTGCTCCTCTCCTGGGAACCCACTGAACTGGCCAGTGGCGTCCACCCTTTGGGGGAGGAGGATCTGTACGAATGCCTCATAACGCATATTATCCATTGTTGGCTTGGCTCTGGAGATGAAGATGCATTGCCTTGCCTTGCCCTTGTTGGTTTTTCTTTCTTTAGTTTTGTCCCGAAAAAATCTTGCAAATTTCCCATGACCGATTTTGCCGCCCCGTGGCCAGAGTTGGCCAAGTTAACAAGCGCCTGCCTCGTTTTGGGTAAAAGTTTCTATCCCCCGAGTGGCACGGTAGACTTTTGGCCACTTCATTCACAAATCCGAAATGGGGTCACACACACACGCTGCACACACTTGGCAGATAGCAGCTGCTGGCCGGTGACCACCCCTTTATTTGGTCTTAACCCAAATACTGAATGCTGCAGAAATGAGAAAGAATAAAAATTGTTTACCATTTAGCCAGGCCAAGAGCAGGGGCAGGGGCAGGGGCATTTGCAGGGGCAGCGTTAGCTACAACAAACAGCGGAATAATTACCGCAACAAGTTGCTGTTGCCAGTTGCTCGTTGGCAGCAACATGTTGCTCGTGTGTTGCTAATAGCTTTAGAACAAGTGCCATTTTGGCCGGCAACTAATAGCCAGTTTGTGTCGCTTCCGTTGTCAGTCAGTCGGACTCGCCATCAGCCTTAGCATCGGCATCAGCATCGGCCCCATCATCATCATCATCATCTTCTTCATTGCGGCCGTGTGAGATTATCATTATTGTTATTGTCGCTCGTCATGTCAACTCGTCATCAACAAGCCGACGACGTCGACGACGACGAGGAGGTAGCTACCGGAGCCACCAAGCCAGCATCCAGCTAAAGTTTACACTAAGAAAAGAAAAGGGTACCAAGGGGATCATAAAATTAAAAAGGGAAATTGCTAGGAGCTAAGAAGAAGTTTTACTTTTCTGGTCTCAGTTTCTAGACCTTAAATTCTTCTTTTAAAATTTAGTTTATATAATTAACATAAAGTTAGTTAGGCTATTTTTTCTTAGTGCTGCAGAATCTGCAACTTTTCCGGCTGCCCCAGCCATTGAAGCAATCTCTCAACTTGACCGAGGCGGCTTCGTGTGTTGCATACTTCTCGTTATTGTTGCTGCTGTTGCCACGGCACGCAGCAATGCCATTTGTGACTCCTGGGGCACCTCCTCCTCTCTGCTCCTCCCCTGGCCACAGCCTGCCTGCATTTTAATGAGCACAATTCGCGCATTTATGATGAACCCCCAGCCTCAGCCTCAGCCTCGGCATTAGCCGATTTTTATTTGCTTGTTTCGTTAGCGTTTCGAGCGACGCCGCCCGAGGGAAAGGTGGTGGCCCAGGAATGGGCGGAGAGTGTAACCGAAACCACTCGGATTTCAGGAGGATTGCGGAAGGGGAGGTGCTCTTGGCATAGCTGGGATACGGATGCCAGAGCCCCCACACAGAGGCCAGATCCAGATGGTATTCCAATGTGACAAGTTGCGGGCACAGTGGGGCTTTGAGGAGATTATTATCATTAAAAGATTATTTATGGATTAAAATAGAAACAGCTTGTGAGAGCATTACTAAATCTTAAAGATAGTTCCAGCAACTTATAGAGAGTAATGGAGTTCTAGCCCTCAAAATCTCTTGAATTTCCAGCAACAGCCCAGATAAACCTCAAAGTTCTTTAGCATAAATTCCAAATTTAATAAATCCTTAAATACCCTAGAAATACCTCAAATATCTAGTGTGAAACTCAGATAAATCCCTTGATTTCCAATTGAAATCCCCACGAAAACTCTAATATTTCGTGGTTGGAAATCCCGGCATTAATTTCAACACATCTCGCCCCGAGCCCATGGTGCTTAAGGTGGAAGTTTTATTGCTTTATGGAATGTATAAAATTGGATAACATACCCACCAGACACGCCCCCAAATATACAAGCAAGCTCTCACCCCTCGGAGCACTCAGCATCCACCCCGCAGCCTCACCTTTTTCCGGATGCGGGTTCCGGCTGCCTCAGAGAGCAGCAACCCCTCGATGGAATCACGTGTTGCATCTCCAGGGACTTGATTAAAGTAGCATAAAGCAAATAAAAGCCGACAAGCAAACTGGGCTAATAAATGAAAATATGAAGCGTATGTGTCGCCGATGCCATTCGATGCCATTAAAGGACGAAGGCGACAATAAACCCGCCGGAGTTAGTTGGCAGTTGTCCGGCGATAAGCCGTGATATGTGGCGGTTGCCGCCTGCTAATTATAACGATGGGTCCAGCTCCAGGGGAGGTCCAAGACTGAGTCCTCGGAAGTTGGGGTGGCCTAAGGTTGTCCAATTTCTGGAAGTTTTCCTTGCGTGCGCCTGACATTTTCAATCAGCGGCACACACAAAACTTGCCAGGACATCTCTGACCTCTGGCTGGAGGAGGGTTGGAGGATGGCGGATGCTGGCAAGGATGTCAGGGAAAATTGCACATCTGTCAAATCGGCAAACAAGTGATTTCCGCAAACAATTGAAGAAAAACAGCCAGTCAGGACATGAGCGAGCCAGGAGGGAGGGAGAGTGCCCAGTAGTGGCCGTGGCGGTGGTGGTGGTTTCGTTTCGGCTCACATGTCAACGCTCCCATCCGCCCGAAAATTCTTTGCTGTTTGTGCACGTAAATTGCTTTTGTGAGAAGGCCATTGAAAATTTTGAAAAAAAAAGAGAAAACCAACTGAGAAAGGAAGAAAATAAATTGAGATGTATAGGGTTTGAGGGTCGGCGGCATGCGCCTTGTCATGCTTTTTTAATGAAGTGCCTGTCGTTTAAGGAACATATTGCCATCGTCGCCCCCGATTTGATTGTTGTTTAAGGGTTAAACGGCCTGTCCGCAAGAATGTCCGAGATCTTTGTTATCACGTACTAATACTCCACTCTTTCCTCTCCTCCATTGCAGTTACAACCACAAGATGACAAGGAGACGTTCGAGTCCCCAGGGACTCGAGGAGCTGCTGTATCTGGCGCTCGTCCTGCTGGCCATGGCCCTGATACCCACACAAGCCGGTAAGTGGTTTATTATGTCAACATAAATTATGTTTAGCCCCGGCTAAGTACCTCGCATCTGCCTGGATCTAGGATCTGGGATCTATTTTGATTATTTTGCCATAAATTCCCGGCGAATCCATGGCTTTTTCGTTGCTAATTAAAGGCATTGTGACAAATTGCCATCAGCTGGCCACAGCTGCCATTATGCCATGCGGAATCCACTTGTCCAGGGTCAGGGGTCAGTCTGAGCGACAGTCTGTTGCATTTTGGTTGCGAAATGTAATTAGGGAAGCACAGAGAAAAATTATTTAATATATAATATAATATTTATTAAATAAGAAGATACTTTTTCCTAGCTGGCAGAGTTACTAACTCTTAATTCTTCATCCTCTTCTTAAAATCTCTCACAGAGTTATAGCAGAAATATTAATTTTAAATTTTATTTACCACTTTCCCACCACATTTCTCTCCGTGTGCCACTGCGGGGGTGTCCCAAATTCAATTGTGCCATGAGTTTCCATTTAAATGGAAATCGAGTGGAACCGTGAGGGACTCTTACTAAGGGGATGGGTCATAATTAAAAGCAAGTGCTAATGGCCCCGGACATCATTACCACCGTCGCTGTCCGACGACTGTCCATTATTTAGATGCATCTGCATCATCTGCCCAAATGTGTTAACTTTCACATTTACCCAAACGTTGCGCTTGGTCTTTTTTGGGTTTTGGGTCGTCTTTGGGCGTGTTCGATTTAACGACTTGTTTAAACAGAACTTAGAGCCAAATAAACCCAAAAAAAAGGAGGCACAGAGAGAGAATGCAGCAGAGGGAATATCGGTCAACGAATGCCAAAACCGAAGGCAGTACCCACCAATCATTCGGACCATAACCGGAGGAGGCCCAGAGCCCGGCCAGAGCCCGGCCAGAGCCCGTCCAGAGCCATTGTTTAATGGGCTTTCAATAAATAGGCAACGGCTCCAGCTCCAACTCCATCTCCATCTGCGAGCCGTGTCTTTTCTGGCTCTGACTGATTTGGCCTAGTCAAAACGATAGGCGACAATAGTCAGCTCGTTGACCCACATTCATGAGGTACTCCAAGCTCCAAGCTCCCAGCTCCAACCTCCACGCTGCCTGCATTCAGAATTCTCGGAATTTTCATTAACACATGTGTCCGAGGCGGAGAGACCGCGCTGCCCATATGGAAATGGGCCTCTGACAAAGAGGGAAATAAAGTGGAAAGAATTTTGTGAATGGGCAGAGGAAGGTAGAGGAGTTGGAGGCGAGAACCCATGGTGTTTTAAACATAGATTCCGAAGTGGCCCGCCAGGGCTTCTCTCACCTATTTATTGATTATTACACACAGCCACAAATCGGTTACACTAACAAGCCGGGCCAGGCCTAATGGACCCCAAAGGGGAGTTTGATGAACTCGCCGCAGCATTCGAAGAGTTTCCCAGCAGGGCCTGGTAATTGAATTGTTCCATTATAATATGGCCATGACTCAACAGATACTCACTTCTCTCTCTGGTTCTAACCCGGAGCCGCCGACAGCTGCGAGCTATAAATCAATGGGACTAGCGCGAATGTCAGC
Source organism: Drosophila tani (assembly GCA_008042535.1). Classification (NCBI taxonomy): domain Eukaryota; kingdom Metazoa; phylum Arthropoda; class Insecta; order Diptera; family Drosophilidae; genus Drosophila; species Drosophila tani. Next base: position 232,196 of record VNJO01002285.1, on the reverse strand, counting down.
CGGGATCGGCTTACCAGTGGAGTGAGTGCTAGAGTGTATCTTCGAGATACACACGCACTTCACAACAAGTGGCATTTGCGTCATAACAAAGGCCCCAGCCGCCATCGATCGAGGGATCGATCATCGATCGATCGACTCGTATCCATGCCAATTGTTTGCCCAGCTTTCGAGGCTTCTTCGAGGGCCTCTGCAATTTGAATCTCTCAAGCTCAAGGTCGGCGGAGCGAGCATCTTCCAGTAGCCGCCACACACATTACCATTACCTGGCTTTGTAACCCTCGAAGCAGCGAAGGGGCGTTTTCATCAATCAGCTCTTCTTCGAACTTGATTTTTCTCAGGCTTATTAAAGATCGTACACCTGCTCCTGCTCTCTGGCCAATTGACACCTACCCACCACCACCTAGAGATGTGTATGGTCACTGAACCTTGTCCAGTCCCAGTTCCAGTCTCTGCCATCCACTCAAATGTGCTTTATTGCCAGTTTTTGTGACTTCTTAATTTATAACCAATTACAAAGGCATTAGTGCGGCGCACGAAGATCTTCAATATTTTTGTTTATTGCGCATATAAATCGCCGCTTTACGGGCCCCGTCTTTATGGCACTTTTGCGGAAGCATCTAACTCTGGGCCTCCGCTCCGCCAGGCGATGATGATGCTCGCCGATGTGCCTAATTAGCTTGTATTATCGATGCGATGCGTGCCAGGCAGAACTTTTTAGCCAGGCTCCAAGAACAGCTACAAGGGAGAACACGGAGAGAAAAGATGGTATTAATTACCAGAACATTCCACTGAATTAATTTGATTGGGTAAAGGTGATACTTTGACAGCGAGGTATTAAGTTTATTTAAGGGAAATTTCAAAGCCCGAATCGTAGACACTAGATGCCATTAGTCACTGTCTTGGAAATGGAGAATAACTTTGATTTATCAGAATAATATATAAATCGTTTTTAATATTGATATCCATTACTCTGACCTATAGAAGAAATCGATGGATAAATCGATCAGCAGAGATTATATAAAGACTTGGATTTTCAAACTAATTATAATAAATATTTTTAATTATTATAAAAATCCAACTCTAAACTCTCTAAAAGTATCTGTTCGATACGAAACCTTAAAATATTTTCGATATATGATCTTAAATATATAATCGATATATGATCGATTATAGATATCTTAGATATGTGTTCGCTATATTCGATACATTATCGATATCTTAGATATGTGATGGCTATGTTCGATAAATGAACGATATCTTAAATATATAATCGATATCTTTGATATATGATCCCTTTCTTCGATACATTATCAATATTTCAATGATGAAACAACATTAAATATAATATTTCCGATTTTCGCTCTCGAAATATACACGAATTTGATCTCCCCCTATGACCACCTACCAGAATTTCTCTCCGTGCATTCAGGTACTCATCATTATGGTTTGATATTAATTGCATGGCTCGCTGATGTCATCAGCAGCGTCATCAGGCCCTGGGCAGAAGCGTTAATCAAGATTCAGAGGCGTCCAGTCATCCGCTTAGCCACGCGCATATAATTAACTTGGCTGCCACACGAACCAGGTTCAATGTCAAGTGGCAAGGCGGATTTGGCTCTCTAGCTCGCTGGCTTATCGCGTTGATAGCACCAACGGTACTCCGCCTCATGGTGCCTCCTCCTTCTCGTAAATATTTCATATATGCAAACACCAGCGGGGCTGTTTGCTGGACAAACAAACTGTGGCCAGAGTCGCTGACCATTGACCGATATGGCTATGATGGCTGAGGCGATGGCGAAGATGTGTGTTAGCTGCTGCTGCGTGGCTGTGGAATTTCGTAGCCACTTAGAGAACAAGTACGCGAGCCGGAGATCACGAACTTGCGGGTTGTCCCGCACGAATGGCCAGAACGGGTCTGTGGTCTGGCTCTGGGATGAGCGATCCCCGATCCCCGATCCCTGATCTTTTCAATGCTCCCGTGAGATTCGCCAATGGGGCGGTGAAACTTTCGACAGTGACACAATTAGAAGCTACCGCCCATGTATGAATCCCCCAGCCTCAGCTTCAGCTTCGGCTTCAACTCGAACTCCAACTTGACTCTTGACCATAAATAAGCATTTATGCTGAGCGACCCAGCAACGACTTTCCTTTCGTTTCGATTTGTTTTGGCCACCAACATCGACTCCCCCAGACGTTCGTCAATTTGTCAAAAATCTGGTCAGTGTGAACGCAAATCTAAGCTTTAAGTTCACTGAGAGAAATAGTTAAGAAATATGAAAAAGTTTCTACAATCTAAAGGAAGTATATCAAAGAAGATCAGTTTTGAAATTAATACTAAATAATTAATAATGAATGATATTAATACATCTACAAAAAGGAATTACCTAAATTTATAAAATAAATTTCATTTTTAATTTAACTTCTTTACATTTTTAACATCTAGCATTAGTTGATAATTACAAGAATTTAATAAATGTTTTTATATTTCTCAACTAAGAACATTTGGCTCACCTTTCACACTTAAAACTAGTTGAGAATAATAAGAATATGCAGCTGGTTTTTATAATTCTCAACTAATTCTAGGTGTGCAACAAAAGCAATTGTTCATGTAATTCTCAACTAGTTCTAGCTGTGACAAATTTACAAAAGAAGAGTAAAATAAATATACTTACTAATATTGATTTATTTTAACAGTTTCAACATGTTCCAATATTTTTTCAAACCATAAACAACTTACTATAGTTTTTCCCTGACTGTATCTGCCCCATCTGTCTCCGAGTTGATATGATAAATTGACCATGGACTTGAGACACTCATAAAATACACATTTGTTCGGCTTAAATGCCCGAACACAGAGCCACTTAGTTTGCGCTGATCCGACCCACGCAGGTCCCCCATCTTCGCATCTCCGCATCTTTGGAGCTTTAGATCTTTAGATCTTCGAGGGGGCGAGGGCAATGACCAGGCCGCCAAAGGGCCGCCGCCGCCGCCGCCGCTTTTCGAGATCTGAGCTTTCAGCACCCAGCTCCCAGCTCCCAACTCCCAGAGCCTCGCTGCACTTGATTCTCCAATTAAATGGCCAGAAGCCAGAGCAGCGTGTGAACCAGAATCGGAGGCGGAAACTTAGAGAGACTTGGAAACTGCGAGGCAGCCGCTGGCAACTTGGCAAGGAGGAAGCGGCGCAGTCAGAAGACAGGCAGTTCTTTTGATTTTATCAGCATTAAATTCCCGACTTCCTGCGACAAGGTCGGGGGCTAATTTCATTTAAGTAAATAAGTCGGCGTTTAACTGCCGGCAATTTGAAGTGTAACGGTAGTGCGAAGACCGAGAGTCATGTTGCGGCCGAAATGGAATTACAATTGCAATTACACAATTTGGCTATTAACGCCTCGGCTCTGGGACTCGTCAAAGCCCACTCTCAGTCCCAGTCCCCAGTTCCAATCCCCTCGTGCACCTTTCACCTTGACAATGAAATGGTTTCCAATGATTGCTGTAATTTCTATTTCTGGTCGGGAGAAACCCACAGCAACGAGAGCGAGGTGCTGCTCCAAGCTGGAAATGCAAATGAATATCTCTTGGTGTTTAGTAGAGCAAAACGCCGGCTGAGGTGTGGGGCTTACTTTGTACCAACCATACGTATACGTAATACAATACCAGCTGCGGCGATTTCCCAGACCCGATACCGTCTCAGACACCTCGCCGTATCTCTCGCTGTATCTCCATAATCACGGCTCATATTATGTATGCTATACTCCTCTACTATTTCTATTCGTATTTCCCTATTATTGTTTGATGTCATTGAACTTGAACTTGTCGTGGTCGCCAGTCGCCGCTTGGCGGCTATTTCTGTTTTGGCATTTTATGCAATTTCTCGGCGTGAATATGCTAATACCGATTTGTATAACACCGGTTGCCGTTTGCCGGTCCAAAAACGTGTTCGAAATGTTAATTAAACGACAAACACTGGTGGCTTTTATTCATATTTATGGCAATTAGCAGCAGCCGCCGCCCTGACCCAATTTTTTTTTGCTGCCAGTTTGTCGTCGTTTGCTAATTGTTTCGGTTTCGGGTTCAGAGCGGGAACGGGAACCGGATGGAGTTGGACTGAGCTGGACCCACCCTAGACTGCATTCTGCTGCATTCCTCCACCTCGGGCTTGGACTCTCAATTAGACATTCAGCCTGGCGCCAACTGCTAATCGCTGTCTAAGAGAGCCAGCACGCTAACAAGCCGAAAGACAAGACAATGATGGAGATGGTGATGTAATGGAGCTGGCAAGGAGTTGGAGGAGGAGTGGAGCTGGTCTCTAGAGTTGAAGAACTGCCTGACCAGTGGATAAGTTGGATGAATGCCCAGAAGCTATACTTCACTGAAAATAAGTAACAAATTCTAAGACTTTAACAAGGAAAGTTTAAGTATCTTAAAAATAAAGGATAGAGCTAGAATCTTGTCTTTTTTTGGTAATAATTTAATTCTTAATATAACACTCTTTTATTTTCATTTTGTTTTTGTTTCAATTCAATACCTTATTACTTTTTCGTTTCCTGTGCCAAAGTGACCGTATCCTTTTGATCTATCGATTAAGCTCTAGAATAACGCGTCTATCGATTACTATAATCGGCCTGTGCTTAACAGGGTATTTACACTAATAAGGTTTTATTTCTGTAAAGAGTACAGGGTAGACTCAAACATTGTCAGTTGGCGTGTTTGAATTCATTTTGACACTATTAAGACATAACCTGCGAGGGGATGGAGCAAAATGGTAATTAGCAGAGCTGGAGACATGGACAAGGGAAAGACTAAGGCAAAGAGAGAAAGAGTAAGATCTCTATCGCAGGTGCAATGACTCGACCAGCCGCCTGGGAGCGTTCTCTTTCAATTGTGTAACCCTAGAGCTCCGGACCCGGGGCCCTTTCATTATTCCCTATTCTAACGCCGGGGGTTCAATCAACTCTCGGCTGGCACCTTTACGCATGGCAACCTCAGACGGACCAGGATCTCCGAGACGGGGATCGGGTACGGACGCGGGTACGGGTACGGGTCATGCCAAGTCAGACGCTCTCTCTCGCTTGAACTAATACTTTGTATAATTATCGCTTTGCTGATCTTCTGCACATGATGTATGGAGTGCCCGTGCCAGCGAGCGAGCTGGGCCATTGGGTTTTATGGCTTTCTGGCACTGGCTCCAGCTCCAGCTCTGGCTCTGGGACAGAGAACACGCAGCTCTTGCTGCAAGACCAGAACCCAAGACTAGCTCCAGTCGCTGCCCTATCTCCGGTGTCCGATCATTAGCTAAATGCCATGCCAGCGTGGGAGGAGATACCAGATCCCAGATACACCAGCCACCACCTTGCCATATGCTATATGGCGAATGTTAGATACCAGATACAGATCGGATCGGCGGCTGAGGGAGACAGCAACGGGAAACAAAAGTCAGCGAGCAATTAGCGCTCGGAGAGTGCCACTTAATTGAATCGCGGTTCCCTGTTCCCTGTTCGCTGCTCAGGTTCGGGTTTCTTTCAGTCAGGACATCGAACGTGAGACTTTTTTCCGGTGCAAATTACTAAACAGTTACGCATGCGCAGGGGGGAGAACTAGTTGTTCTTACACAGAGAATAAAGTTTATATGAAACTGGGAACTAAGTTAGACGGCTTATAGCCCAGGGTGACTCAAGGCAATTAATATTTAAACTAAATTCCTTAAAAAAACGGTTTCTAACTGGGTTTCCTTTAGTACAGTTTTATTATTATTTCCTTTTGAGAGACTCTTCTGTTTTTATTTATACATAAAACACATTGTTTCCCATCCTCCTCCTTGATTTATTTTTTTTGCTGTGCAGTTGATTGCCGGGCATCCATCACCTGTCAGGTGAACCGCTTCAGCTACAGCTCCAGCTCCGTCCGCAGCTCGGGAGCAATCTGTATCTGAATCTGCATTGGAATCTGCCGTTGGTCGAGGCGTAGCTTCTATGTTATTTCGGCAATTGCTGTAATCAATGCGCTGTTATCAATAACAGCTAGCGGTGTAATAATTGAATGCTTTCTCCACCCAGCCATTCCCGTTCCAGCCGCAGCTTTCTTGGGGGCCTTAAGAATTTGTCTAAAATTACGCAAACAAAAATTATGATATATTTGCCCGCAACATCAGCAACTTGGAGAGGGAGATCCTCTGCAGACTGGTTCACGTCCAAGGCTGTGATTAGCCGTGGAGACGAGGGGCAAGGCGAATACTGAGTACCGACAGCTGGACAGATTGATTGCTGGCACGGAACGGAGGAGGGAACTGGCACTGGCACTGGCACTGCGAAGAGGTAGCACTCATTAAAGCCATGCAAAAGACATCAAAACAAATCAAAGACAGGACACTTGAGTCTGGTCTAGGGCCCCGTAGGAGCAAACATAGCACGAACTGTGGGAAAGAATGCTGGGCCATCCGTTGGACTCCACCCTTAACTGCTTAATTACAGCGCCCAAGGCCAGGCGAGGCCAGGCCAGGCTCATTATTATCTATTAAGCAGTCAGGAGTGGGCACTGTGGCTCCTAGTATGTTGTAGTAGTTCCTTCCATTCCTGACCTGACAAACTGACAAACAGACACTGACTCTCTAATGACATAGGCCATAAATATGCATATGAGATGGAGCCGAGCTCCAGCTCCAGCTCCAGCTACAGCTCCAGGTCTCTGCCTGCAATTACAATGTCCCGGATATAGACAGGCGGAATAGGCCTAGACCTTAGCCTTGGTAATTGTTTCATATGCAACCCGGGCTGCTGCTGCTGCGGCAATTTCATGGCAGCCTCATCTCCTTGGCAGTCTTTCCATACCCGGCATCGGCATCGGCATCATCATGACCATCGGGCATAATTTACTTAGAAGGCATAGGAATCATGGTCTAGGCCATCCTCCTCCTGCTCCCCTATCCCCCTCTCGACGGGTTCTGTAATAAAACACAGCGTCACGCCAAGGTAGCGCCCTAGCCTTGCGCAACTGCGTCCAATTTGGCAGCGCAATCGAGGAGCAGCAGCAGGAGCTCCTGCTTCGATGTCTACATTGCTACCTGGTCGCCGACATAATCATGGTAAATTACTCGCAAATTCATTTGCTGTGCGGCCTCCACCAGCAGCAGCAGCCGCAGCAGTTGCAGTTGCAGTTGCATTGTTAGGGCGCCGTGTTGCAAGTAGTTCCTAGTTGCTGGCTGCCAGGAGATGTTGCTAGTTGCTACTGCCTGGCGGCTGCTTTCAGCAGCGGTGATGCATGGACATGATACGGAGGAGGCCTCCACTCCACTCCTGCTCACTCCATATTGATCTGCTCGGCATTATGGAAATTATGTGATCAAGGCCGGGGGAAAATGGAAATTGTTTCTGTTTTGCATGCAGAGGAGGCAGAAGGCAATTACAGATCGATTTATTGCTGCTCTCCCGCGGGCATTGTTTTTATTTTCTCTCTTCTTTTTTTTTGTTTTTGGGCTGCATCTAATTAGAAGCTAGATAAACGCAGCAAGGAGAACTCTGCCCCATCGCCACCAAAGGCAGAGTGAGAAATTGCAGCCAGGCCTCTGCTCCTCCTAAGCTGGTGGGTGTGGTCAACAAGTTGGCAATGTTGCAGCTGCAAATAGCGGTAAAAAAAAGAGGAAGAAACTAAAAAAAACTACAAAAAAAGAGGCAACGACAACGCATTTGGGGACAACCAACAAGCCGGCGAAGATTTGTGTTTATTTTGTAATCTTTGAAATATTTGTGGCATGGCAAATATTTTCACTCGCCGCATTTCCGCATAGAGGCTCCCAAAGGTCCCCGAAGAACCAAGGATGGGGTAAGGCCAGTACACAGGGAGAAAAATAGGGGCTTAGACTCGGATAGCTTGAAGGATATCTTGGATTAAATCTTATTTAAAGCCCTTCGATTGAGGGACTTCTATGAAGTCAAGTTATAGTATTTATTTATCAATTAATCCCTGTTTTCTGCTTCAGACATTGTTAATAATTTCTATATCGAATATATAAATCAAATTTCTCCCTGTACATTGGGAATATTTAGGAAAACTTCCACTTTTTCGCATCTGTTGCTGGCGGCGAGTCCACCTACAGCACTAAATAATAAAGCGTAACCAGCAAAAGGCGTGCCTGGTTGTGGGTCTCCTTCTCCGCTTGGCTCTGTGGGACCAGCCTTAGTCCCAGTCCCAATCCCAATCCCAGGCGGAGCACCTAGGCCTACTTATGTAAGTAAGGCTGCCAGTGCTTGTGGCTTGTAGTTTATGGTTTGTGTACACATTTTTGCACACATGCGCGCCGGGTCATTCAACTTGTTGTAGCGGCGGCGGCGGCGGCAGCCAGAAAGCCAGAAAGCCATGGCCATGGTCCATGGTCAGGTGGTGGCGGTGGAGCATCGGATCGGAGGCGGTGCGCGCGCGCTTTCCTAGAATAAACAAAATGCACGACTTGGCCGAGAGCCGCCAACAACTTTGGCCACGAAGCCAGAGCCAGAGTCAGAGCCACATCAACACCAGCCAGCAACTAGCAACTAGCAACCAGCAACATGCGGCAGCAACTTGGCTGACTAACTGACTGACTGACTTCTGTTTGTTGGACCGACACGACCATGTTTGATGTGTACCATCATCATGATCATCCGACTCCGTCTCCGACTCCGGCCGAGGCAATGATGATGATGCATGTGGTGGCTTGTTTTAGTTGTTGCACTTGGCACAGCGCAAAAATGGTTGCATAAGTTTCGCTTCGCTTCGGGAACCGGCCACATGATTGACTCCCATTGCCAGGTCCCCAGCCGCAGTCCCCAGTCGCAGTCCAAGGCTCTACAGTCAAGTAGAGATGGCTCCCGCTCCCGCTGCTGCCCTGCTGCCCCTGCAATCCTTAACAGTTAATGTGTGAATTTTTATGCGTTGCCAGGTTCGGGTCGTGTTGTTGTTCTTACCGCATAAAATGTAATTTACATCCGTTAGCTTCGAGTGAGAGAGGGCGGGAGAGAGCGGAGGGACTCCACCTCCTGCTCCCAGCCCCGCGGATCGAAATTGCTACTCTGATTTGTGGCCAGGTCCCGGAGCTGGGCCAAATTCATGCTTATGAGCACTTGCCGTTAGGATTTTCATTGTTGTTTCGCCAGCAATTTGTTTGCCAAATTGTATCTGCCCCCAGCCTCCCATTTAAATGGCCAAGTCATCGAAGGCCAGGGCCATTCCTAGGGCCCCCCCAGGTAACTATGCGGAAATTAAAATGTGAAATATGCTGGAAATTGTCAACCCTTCAACTGGACGCAATTAATCAAAGTCTCTCGGTCTCGGCAATTCATAAAGCTGCAATTTGTCAAATCATTTGTGGCAGCAACAAGTGGCTCCAGTGCAGCAACTGGTCTTGTCTTGGCTTCGCTCCTCTCCTCCTTGGCCAACTGTCAGCTTTGGACAATTTGTTTGAGCCATTTTTTCTTTGCCCCCAACCAGGGGTAGAGCTGCGTGTGTCCCAGAACGGCGGCGGAGGCTACGTGCCATTTTTCTTGGATTTAGTGGGGCTTCACAGGCTGGAGCTGGAGCTGGAGATGTTGTTGCTGCTGCGCCGGCTGCATTTTGATTATGTGGTAATAACACGTTCCGGGCAGACAAAGCTATTGCAATTTGGTAGCTGGAGCAGAGCGGTGGCTCTGTGGGCTGTTGGGACCCTGTTATCACGGCGGGTTAGAAGAAGGCTATCAAGCCTACGCAGGTTCTGTTCCCGTTCCCATTCCCATTCCCATTGCCATTCCCTGGCCAATTGCATTCACAATTAGAGTCCCGGCATTCGCGGCAATAGATAAATTAATTTATTATGGTCATGGCAATGGACCAAGCGGATATGGCCATCGTAAAATTCCCGCCGTAATGGGTCCACTGCTATAGCATGGCTTTTCATTAAATAATAAACATTCCTTCTACCATTTCTCATTGCAGCCCCGGTCCAGGAGTACACGGAGATCCAACAGTATTCGGGTAAGTCAAAGTCGGAGGAGCGCGGAAACTTGATTAACTGGCAGGCTGGCAAAATAGAGATACCGGGAGCCGGGAGCCCGAAGACAGGAGCCCAATAAAAGTGCATTCAAATCCATTTTATGGTGATTACATTCGCGGAACGTAACGATTTATGGCACTCAAGCATCTACATCTATTTACCTTGGACGATTAGGAACCTTACCTTAGTTGTATTTGCCCAGCAGGATACTTTGTTTAGCTTATATTTTACGAGTATCAATTTCATTTTAACCTAATGGCAGCCTATCGAATTGAGTTGATCGAGTATTTGTCTAGCTTCTGTGGGGTTTCGTTTTTATTGGCCTGGTTTTTAGATAACCAATAGAAAGCCAGAGAGGTAGCTTGGTATATTTTATAGATTATAATAAGCTAAAAACTATTAAGCAATGTTATTATTGGGAAAGTGTAGCGGCACAGATTTGCCACCATTCAATTGGGTAATCATCGATAGAACGATAACAGGAAGTGCCACAGGGTAACCCCTGTCACAGGGCAACCACGGCAAGGATATCGAGTTTTTTAATCGCATCACGAGGGACCCGTTAAAAGTAAAGGCGAAACAGATCAAACTGCATTCCTTTCTAATAAATTACCTATTTTTTACCTGCCCAAACACCTATTAAACTCGATTGAATTCCCTCCTCTAACTGATCGATTCGGGGGGCCTTAAGACCTAATTAGCTCGACGCCAAGCACTTGTCATAGCCGCTAATCGGCTGCCAATTATCGAGCCAATCGCCGTCATAAAGCGGCATTAGACGAGGTGTGAAGAGTCAGAGTCGCATGCGAAGACAAATGGAAACATAAAGAAATAAGCGCTGCCGCTTTACGAGTTACTCGGCAAACGTGAGCTCGAGACCCGAGACCCATACCCATACCCATACCCCAAACCCAAACCGAGACCCAGAGATTTCAATCAAAAAAATGGTCTAGCGGGAGGGAGGTAGGCAGCGGGTAAACTGGCGCGCTTAACGTGTTAATGATGTGATGTGGAATTTATAGCGGGTGGACGTCACTAAATTAGGCAGCCAGTCATAGCCGAGACAGATACAGCGGACACACCGACTCCCGGACAGACGTGCGCATATTTTAACAGCGACGACGACAGCGACGACAGTTGACTTTTGTTTAACGACACTGATGAGCTATAAAAATTGTCTATAGCCGCACGTATTATGACAGCCGCTGGCGCTAAGCCCCGATTTATGGGGGTCGCCCCCGGCGACACAGTAGCACACATCACATCCATAGAGGAAAATCACACAGTATAAATGGATATATGGATGCAGTGGAGCTTGCCCCGCTTGCATAATCTATTAGTCGGAAAAGTGGGCGAGCCATTGTTCGGGCCTTGGTTCCCAGGCTCAGACTGCGGCCCAGATCTCGATGTCTTGAGTCTCTAATCTCGTGTGCTTTCAGAGGGCTGCTACTACAACTATGCGCACTACCAGGAGGGCGACCGCATCATGACCAATGAGCCGTGCCTGAACTGCACCTGCCACAACCGCATGCTGATGTGCTACCTCCGCGTCTGCCCCTTCACCAAGCCCATTGGCCACGACTGCATCGTGGAGAAGCGGGAGGACCAGTGCTGTCCCATCATCACCTGCCCAGAAGGTGAGTTTACTTAGAAGCTTTCCTTCTCAATTTACTTACAAGGAAACCCCTTCCATGTCAGTGCCCGTGGATGTGCCCTACCATTCCCCGGAGCCGGGAACCGAGCTGAGCATTCCCGAGAAGTTCGGCTGCAGCATCGAGGAGAAGTTCTACCCGGAGGGCGCCCAGGTGCCATCGAACCCGAATAAGCCCTGCGAGCTGTGCTACTGCATCAACAATCAGACCAAGTGCGTCATGCAGGAGTGCACTCTGCACGTGGACGGCTGCCTGCCCATTTACAACAAGGGATCTTGCTGTCCGGTTCGCTACAGTTGCGGTAAGTCCTCCTCAAAACCCAAGGAAGAGCCCATAAAGAAACCCTATTGAATTCCCCTCACAGACCACGAGAACGAGCTGGACTTTGTGGACCAGTCGACCACCACTACGACCACCACTGAGCGACCCACTACTGGCTTCATCCTGCCCAGCACCATGGTGCCGCCCGTGTCCACTGACTGCATCCACGATGGCGAGATCTTTGCCGACGGAGCCTCCCTGAAGGGCAAGAATGCCTGCGAGCACTGCTACTGCATGCGCGGCGACATCGTGTGCGCCGTCCAGGAGTGCGAGGTGCCCATGATGGCGGCCAACGGCAAGTCCTGCAAGGCCATGCCCGCGGCCGAGGGCCAGTGCTGCCCCAACAACTACATCTGCGAGGACGACAGTGCCACCACCGAGATCGTGGAAATCACCACCGAGGAGAGTGTCACGTCGGTGCCGGCCAAGGGCATTCACGCCGAGATCCCCAAGGAGGATGTGGACCTGCAAGAGCACATTGACGACGAGGAGAAGGACAAGGAGAGTGCCACGGATATTCCCTCAGCGGAGGGCAGTGGCGAGGTTGAGGACGAAGAGGAGGAGAAGGAAAAGGACAAGGTTACCACGACTGCGCCAGTGCATGTCACGGACGAGAAGGACTTCTCCTTCGAGCCCGAGTCCTCGACCGCCAGTATTGCCTCCGATTCCAGAATCGATGTGCCATCCTCCACCGAAGAGACCAAGGAAACATCCACTGAATCCGCCGAGGAGGAGGAGGAGATTATCAAGGTGGTCACCACGCCAGAGCCCGAGGGCAGTGACGAAGAGGATGTGTCTAAGCCTGCCAAGACGCCCGAGACACCCGAGACTCCCGAGAAGGACATTACCGAAGATGAACTCATCAAGGTCAGCACTTCCGCTCCCGACAAGGCCACGCCCGAAGAGTCCAGCACCTTTGCTCCAGTTGAAAAGGAAGAGGAGGAGGACATCAAGCCCACGCCATCTGGAGAAGTCAGCGGCGAGGAGGAGGAGGGCAAGCCCACGCCTGCTGAGGAAGGAAGCGGCGAGGAGGAGGAGGATGTCAAGCCTACACCGGCTCCAGAGGGATCTCAGGAGGAAGACGCAGCCAAACCCACTACCACTCCAGTGGCAAGCGATGAGAAGGATGTGGAACCCAAGCCCACATCCGCTCCAGAGGGCAGCGGTGACGAAGAGAAGGATGTTAAGCCTACTTCTGCTCCTGCGGCCATCGACGAAGAGGAAGAGGAAGCCAAGGCCACTCCAGCTCCCGAGGAAAGCGAGGAGGGAGAAGAGTCCAAGCCCACTAAGGCTCCATCCGCCGCCGATGAGGTTGAACCAGCCAAGCCCACGGAATCCGCCGAGGAAGCCAGCGGCGAAGGCGAGGAAGAGATTGTCAAGGCTACCACTCCTGCTGGAGAATCCAGTAGCGAGGGTGATGAAGAGATTGTCAAGGGAACCACACCTGCCGGAGGGGCCAGCAGCGAGGGTGAGGAGGAAGCCGCAAAGGGAACCACTCCCGCCGGAGAAGCCGACCAGGAGATCACCAAGGCCACCACTTCAGCTCCCAAGTTGGACTCCGAAGCCGAAAAGGAACCCGCTTCCGCCACGGATGCTCCTGTTGATAGAGCCGAGGACTTGGCCAAGCCCACAACGCCAGCCGCCGGCACTTCCGAGGAGGAAGAAACCATTAAGGTCACCACCCCTGCCGACAAGACATCTACCGAAGAAGATTTGGCCGGAACCACAGCTCCTACCACAGATGTCAGTGGCGAAGAGGAGATTGTCAAGGCCAGCACACCCAAGACCCTGGGCGAGCAGCCCTCGGCTACCGAGGCATCTACAGAGTTGCCAGTGGAGGAGGGAGATCTGGAGAGTTCGACCAGTGCCCCAGCTATTGCCTCGTCCACCCAGGGACCTCAGGATGCCGAGATCGAAAGTTCCACCAGTGCACCCGCACAAGCTGGCGACAAGGAGGAGGCTGGAGCCACCGAACCCACTCCCGAGAGCGAAGACAAGGAGTCTGGTGAAACTGAAGAGGATGCCACGGATCTGCCAGTCGAGGATGCTGTCAAGAGCACGACTGCCAAGACCACCACCGAAAAGGTTGAGGGGGAGTCCTCCACAGAGTCCGAGGAAGCCGAAGTCGAGACTGCCACCAGCAAGCCAGACAAGGAACAGGAGCCAGCTGTGGAGCCTGTCGATAAGGACCAGAAGGACAAGGAGGATGAGCAGACCAGCACTGAGGTGCCGCTCACATCTGACAAGGTGCCAGCTGTTCACCTACCCGAGGTCACAACCAGTACTCCCGAGCAAGAAGAGGAGGTATCTACCGATAAGCCATCCTCGGTTTACCTGCCTCCTGCGGGAGAAAAGGACTCCGCTGAGGGCGAGCAGGCTGCCACCGAACCCTCTGCCCAAGAGGAGCCATCCAAGCCAGTGGAGACTACTCCTGCGCCCCAGGACACCTCATCCAGCACTGCTGCTGTCGACACACGCAACGACTTCGCCACGGAGAAGGCCACCGAGCTACCCATTACCGAGGATCAGAGCACCGCCTCCGAAGCCATGCCCGCCATGGATCTGCCCGCTGCCATTCCTGGCGAAGGCGATTGCCTGGTCGAGGGCAAGACCTATGCCAACAACAGTATCGTCCCCGCCACCACTCCCTGCGACGTGTCCTGCCGATGTGTCAGCAGCCTGGTGGCCTGCCAACAGATGGAGTGCAAGTTGCCCGAGGACCGCGAGAAGTGTATCCTTTCTGCCGATCTTCTGGATGGCTGCTGTCCCACTTACATCTGCGATGAGAGCACTGAGAGCGCTGAGAAGGAGCAAGAAGCCTCCACAGCCAAGCCCGAGGACAAGATCGACGATGATGTCTCCGAGATCAGTACTGAAGAGATTCCCAAGGACGTCATCATGCCAACTGGCATTACTGAGCAGCCTCTTTCTCACTTCAAGCCCGATGAAGAGAGCCCGGCCGTGACCACGGAAGCATCTACGACTGCCGCCAAGGTTGACAAGAAGCCAATTGAGGAGTCTGACGAGGAGAAGAAGCCAGTCGAGGAGTCCGATGAGGACAAGAAACCAATTGGAGAGTCCGATGAGGAGAAGAAACCAATTGAAGAGTCTGACAAGGAGAAGAAACCTGTTGAAGAGTCCGACGAGGAGAAGAAGAAACCTGTCAAGGAATCTGATGAGAAGGAGAAGGATCAGCCTACGCCGGCTGTCACTGCTGCTCCTGAAACCGAAGACGAGGAGCCTCAGAAACCAATTGAAGAGGAACCCAAGCCCGAGGATGAGAAGAAGCCAGAGGATGAAGTTGTTGGGGCCACTGAAGAGCCCAGCACTAAGAAACCTGTCGAGGATGAGGCTTCCACGCCCGGACAGGTGCCTGATGAGGATACGGCTACTCCCGCTCCTATTCCTAGCGATGAAGAGAAACCAGTTGATGAGAAGAAACCGACTGGAGAAGAGATGCCCTCGGAAGAGGAGCCTGAGGATAAGATCCCTGCCATCACCGCTAAGCCCGAGGAAGAAACCCCTGCCGTCACTGCTACGCCTGAGGAAGAAGGTCCTGCCGTCACTGCTACGCCCGAGAAGGAAACGCCTGAGAAGGAGACACCCGAGAAGGAGACGCCTGAGAAGGAGACGCCCGAGAAGGAGACACCAGAGAAGGAGACACCCGAGAAGGAGACACCAGAGACCTCCACTGAACTGCCAACCTCTGGCATTGATGTCAAGCCAGAAGAGAAGGAACCAGTTTCAGCCACCGATAAGACGCCCGAAGATGCTTCCGAGGAAATCACAACTGCTGCTCCATCGAAGGCATCCGATGAGAAGGAACCCACTGAAGAGGAGGACATCGTTCCTGCTACCTCTGTGCCCGTCGGAAGCGAGGAAGAAGTTAGCACCAAGAAGCCTGCCGTGCATGGCGCCTTTGTACCATTGCCCACTCTTGCCCCCACTCAGCCCGAGAAGAAACCAGCCGAGGACGAGACCTCCACTGAAAGCGCCACTGAACCCAGCGCTGAGGGTGAAAAGGACACCTCTGCTGAGACAGCCACACCCTCCGTGTCCGACAATGAGATCGAGGAAGAGGACGAGGCCACGCCTGCTACTCCTGTGGCTGCTCCTGCTCCTGGTCCCGAGGCAGCCGATGAAGACAAGACCCCGAGCACCGACAAGACCGTCGAGGCCGAAGAAAAGCCAACCACAGTTGCCCCATCGGCTGGCGATGATGAGGAATCGAAGCTGCCCAAGCTGCCCCAGGACATCTTTGAAGAGGAACAGCCTGCAGTCACCGCAGCTCCCGCCAAGGATCAAGGTGAAGAGAAACCAGTCGAGGATGAGACCTCTACGTCTGCTTCTGCCGAGAATGAGGTTGAGCCTGAATCTGATCGCCCAACCACTGCGGCTCCTGCTAAGGACGAGTCTGACGAGCAGTCCACTGCAGCTCCTGCCTCTGATGAGCGCAAGGAGTCTCCAGAATCTGAAGTGCCCACCACTGTTGCTCCTGGCGAGAAGATTCCCTCGAGCAGTATCACTCCTGATGAGGAACCCGCTGCCACTTCTGCTCCTGCTGCCAAGCCTGACGAAGATGTAGAGAAGGAGATCTCTACGGAGGTTCCGGAGGAGGATAAGGAACCATCGACAGATAAGACGCCTTCCCAGGCTGAAGAAAAGAAGCCTGAGGCTCCTGCCAGGACTCCACTGGAAGGAGAGGAACCCGCTGCTGGTACCACCACTTCGCCAATTGCCGCCGATGAGAAGCCCACTGGTGAGAAACTGCCTGAGGACGTCCTTGCTGAGGTTCCACAGCCATCTACTGAGGCTGGAACTGCAGCTGACACAACTGTTCCAAGCGTTGACCAGAAGGAGCCTGCTGCAGTTACTTCCATCCCATCTGCTGAGGTCGATGAGGAAGTCACTACAGCTTCTCCGATCGCTGAGAAGGATGAGAAGCCAACTGAGGAGGAGAAACCATCAGAGGAGGAGAAGCCATCAGAGGAAGAGAAGCCATCAGAGGAAGAGAAGCCAGCTAAGGAGGAGAAGCCATCAGAGGAAGAGAAGCCAATTGAAGGAGAGGAGCCATCTGAGGAAGAGAAACCCACTGAGGGACCATCCAAGATTGCAACTCCCGAAGACAAGACTGAGGCGCCCGAGGAGGGATCTACAGAATCCTCCGACGAAGTGGCACCATCTACTGAATCTCAACCTGAGACACAGCCCGAGGATAAGCTTCCGTCATCCACTGCCCAGGCGCCTGTTGAGAAGATCCCAGATAGTTCCACCGAGCTGCCAGCTGAGGATGCCGACAAGGCCACCACCATTGCTCCTGCCTCTGCCCCGTCTGAAGACAAGATTCCCTCCACTTCCAGCGAGGAGGACGAGAGCCCCGAAGGCACAACTGCCTCACCACAGGCTGCCGCTGATGATGACACCAAGAAACTGCTGGAGGGCGAGCCAACCTCGACCGAGAAGGAGCCACAAACTGATGAGGAGAAGCCCGTGGACGAGAAGGAGGCTGAAGAGAAGCCTGTGTCCTCCACTCCAGTGCCACTTCCGACCACTGCCGCTCCAGTTGCTGGCGGAGATATTGAAAAGGAGGAGGATGCCTCCACTGAAGCATCTACTGAAGCCTCGTCCCAGGAGGAAGAGGAGGAGATCAAGCCAACCGCCGCTCCTGCTGCCGAGGAACCGAAGCCATCCGAAAAGGAGCCCTCATTGGACGAGCAGGAAGTTGAAATCACAACTCAGCCCAGCACCGAATCCGAGTCCGACAAGGAACCCAGCGATGACACCGCATCTGCTACATCTGGCCCCATCGAGGAGCCTTCCACTGCCGCCCCCACCAAGGACGAGTCCAGCACTTCCACTGAGAAGACGGAGACTGAGGGCACCACCGCAGCCAGCCCAGCTGTGCCTGCCGTTCAACAGGATGACACCAAGGATGCCACCACCGTGCCACCAGTGGCTGACGACGAGAAGGAAGTGCCAGCTCCTCAGGACGATACCAAGACACCCCTTGATGTGGCCACCGATTCTCCCGTTTCTGAAGAGGAGGGAGAAGAAGACAAGACCGAAGCTCCAAGTGCTCCTGCAGTGCCTGAAGCTGGTTCTACTGCAGCTCCTGTGGATGTTCCTTCTGCCGAGGAGTTCGACACGAAGCCCATGGATGGTGTCATGTCCCAGACTATTGCTCCTCACGGTGCCGATGACGAATCTACTGAAGAGGCTGACCAGGCTGCTGTTACTGCGTCTCCTGAGGATGCCGACAATACTCCAGCCTCTGAAGCTCCCCAGGATGCGGACAAGACTTCAGTTACTGTGTCTCCTCAGGATGCTGACAAGACTCCAGTTACCGTGTCTCCTCAGGATGCTGACAAGACTACAGCCTCTGAAGCTCCTCAGGATGCTGACAAGACTCCAGTTACCGTGTCTGCTCAGGATGATGATAAGACTCCAGCCTCTGAAGCTCCCCAAGATGAGGACAAGACCCCCGTCACAGCATCTCCTCAAGATGCCGATGAGATCCCAGCTACCGTGGCTCCTCTGGATGCCGACAAGACTTCCGAGGCTCCTCAGGACGAGAAGAAGACTCCTCAGGATGATGAGAAGACTCCTCAGGATGATGAGAAGACTCCAGCTACCGCGACTCCTCTGGATGATGAGAAGACTCCAGTTACCGCAACTCCCCAGGATGAGATCCCAGTCACAGTTGCTCCCGAAGATACTGACAAGATTCCGGCCACAGTTGCTCCAGTGGTTCCTGATGTGGAGCCCAGCAGCGAGCAGCCTCCTGCTTCTGAGGATGTCGGCGAGGAGAGCACCGAACCTGCTGTCGACGATGCCGACGATACCACTGACAAGTCTCCAGCTGGTGCCAAGCTGAAGCCACCCACTCCAGCCCCTGCTGTCCCATCGGAATCTCCAGTCACAGAGGCAGAGATCGTGCCAGAAACCGCAGCTCCAGAGCTCGAGAAGGATGTGCCCGAGAAGGATGTGTCCACCGAGCAGCCCCAACCGGCTGATGAGAAGACTACCCCAGAACCAGTCGTGAAGCCCAGCCTGGATTCTACCGAGGAGGGAGAGGAGTCCGTGGAGTCCGAGGAGGAGCATGCTCCTGTGACGGAAGCAGCCGACAAGGAGGACGAGAGCAAGGAGACTGAGGACGAGCCCGAAGTGCCCGCCGTTGTATCGGAGATTACGCCGCCGACCGCCGCTCCTGGAGCCCAGGAAACAGAGGCCACCACAGTGCACCCACTCTTCGCCCACCTGCCCAGCTCCACGAAGGGACCAGCAGCCATCGATGACCGTGTCGGAGAGGAGGATGAGGAAGCCACTACGATCCGCGCCAGCTCAAGCACCAGCACTAGCACCGAGGCTCCAGTTACCGCCGCCTCGTCGACGACGACGGAGGCCAGCATCATCACGCCGCCTCCCTACGGCCACGCCCCCGAGTACGAGGACGAATACGACGAGGAGGAGGTCTTCGGACCCGGTACTTGCCGCTACGCCGGCAAGCTGTACGTGTCCGCCCAGCAGATACCGCGCGACGATCCCTGCGACTTCTGCTTCTGCTTCCGAAGCGACATCATCTGCCTGCAGCAGTCGTGCCCGCCACCAATCGCCGGCTGCCACGAGGAGCCCATCTCCGGCTTCTGCTGCCCGCGCTACGAGTGCCCGGTGTCGATGGCCGCCGTGCTGAACATCACCACGAGTACGACCACCACCAGCACCACCCTGCCGCCCCACTTCCTCCACTACTCGCACGGCGAGGCGGTGAAGCACACCGGCTGCCTGATCAACGGCCGATCCTATCGCGTCGGCGAGCAGATCGAGTCCACGAGCGGACCCTGCATTAGCTGCACGTAAGTTTACAGAACCCTAAGGTCTTTGTAGGATTTCCAATTAATCACGATCTGTTTCCAGTTGCGGCGGCGACGGCAAGATGAAGTGCGATCCCCAGCAGTGCGTCCCCGAACCCACCATGCAGCAGGTGATGGCCGCCGTGGTGTCGGGACGCAAGAGATGAACCACCAGCCATGCTCACTAAATATAATTTAACTAATTCTTAAGCACACTGCAGACAACAATCACGAACCGACGAACCAACCAGCCCAGATTGCACCACTCGCCAACTAGCAATAGTAATAGGAATCACACAACTAGAATCCCAATCAGAACCGGAACCGGAAATTAGACTCGAAATAGGTGCCAAAAGCAAGATAGGAAAGAACCAGGAACCAGGAACCACGAACCACCACCAGAAATGCAACAATAGTGTTAATTTGGGTTTTGCCGACATTCGCACTCTTTCAATTGGATTACGCCCCACTTGTTTCGGATTAGGTTACGGTGACGAAGCAACCAGTGATATTGTACTGTATACATAGTATAGGTGCAATTAATTTAGACGCGCTCTCACTTAAAGGATTACTTATTTGTCACGAGAGTGGTGACCGATGTGGTGACTACTACAGCCGACGTAGCGCGTGCCTTGTAAGGTCGTTCATTGTGCCCGCCGCCGCCGCCGCCGCCATACACAATCGCTTTCAGGAGACTCTCAGCACGAAAAGCTATTGCTATATTCCGGACCCGGACTCGGACTCGCAATCAATGGCGTTACGAAGCCACGGCTTTCGGCCGCCGGATCGGACTCAATTCTACTTTCCCCAGTCCCCAGTCCGGCGGCTCACTCTTCTCCAATATGCGCTTTTATAGTATTTTAGTCACCTTATTTTTTAAACATTATTATTTTTGTGTATAATTGTTGCTTCTAGTCTTCTTTTGTTGCAAGAGCAACGGAATCCGCCTGTAACACGCGCACAACCCGATCGATCGATCGATTGCCTATCGCGCATATCGATCCGATCAATCGGACCAGTTGAATTGAGTTGAGTTGAGAAACTGTATCTTCTATGAACTATTCCAAGCTTTTATACTTTTATATACAATACGTGTACGTGTACGTGTAGAGTGGAGAAACGAACGAACTAGTTTTTATAGAAATTTTACAAAACGAACCGCGCGAATTGCATAGTTTTAACGGATTGAATTTGTACTTCGCCCCGTGGCACCTGCCTCTGGTGGCAGGTGCAACCGAATGGCAGAAACTGTAGTCTACATAGAATTTTTAGATCAACTGAAACAACGGAAAAACTAAATACGGAACGCACACAAAACACTGTCGGCGACGGCTACTGCTCGACTGACCGAAAACCGGACCGATCGGATCGGAGGATATATTGAAGTTACCTTTGTAAACTATTTTTTTTAACTGCCAGCTGCCGCGCTGGTGGACAACGACACTTAATGAGGAGATCCCGTCCTGGACTTTCGGTCACTTGAGCCTTAGCAATGCAAACGCGCCGAACGAATACGAACATCAATTAGATTTATATAATCTCTAAATATAGTTGTAGCCCTAAGTATTTAATTTTAAAAATAAATAAATAAATTTTAATTTAGATCTTATTTATTTGATATGTCTTTTAAGAACAGCTCTTGTGTTTCCATACCTTATCATAATTTATATGCAAGCTTTTCTTTGTAATCTAATAAATAAATACAACGCTTTTTATTGAAATGTAAATTCCGGAGTGTATTTATTTTCCTATTTTTAATTTACTAATAATATTAAGAGTAGGGGGGAATAAAAACTATACATTGGGTAAAAATCCATGAAAAGGACGTTTAACTTAGAAATCAAATGAAATCTTCAACCTTGTGTCATACCTTAAAGGTATTAATAATTTAATTACATTAGGGGGGGTTAAAATACTGCATGAAGAAATGCAGCAATCCAGTTCTTAATATTTATTGGTATTTTTCAACTCAATTACTTGGCGAATTCGCGCGAACGCGCTACGGTCACACTAAAGTCGAAAAACAACAGATTTCCAAGATTTGTTTTGGTCGAAGGGATAACAAGGAACAGCGCTATGGGCGATGTGGATAAATGGATCGAGACCGTGCGGGAGTGCAAGTACCTGCCGGAGAACGAGCTGAAGAAACTCTGCGAAATGGTGTGCGACATACTGCTGGAGGAATCAAACATCCTGCCAGTGAGCACGCCCGTCACCGTCTGCGGCGACATCCATGGCCAGTTCTACGACCTGGAGCAGCTATTCCGGACTGGCGGCCAGGTGCCGGAAACCAACTACATATTCATGGGCGACTTTGTCGATCGCGGCTACTACTCGCTGGAAACGCTCACCCGCCTGCTGACGCTCAAGGCGCGCTACCCCAGCCGCATAACGCTGTTGCGCGGCAACCACGAGACGCGGCAGATCACCAAGGTATATGGCTTCTTTGACGAGTGCTTCAGCAAGTACGGCAATGCCAATGGATGGAAGAATTGCTGCAAGGTCTTTGATCTGCTCACCATCGCCGCCATTATCGACGAGGAGATTCTGTGCGTGCACGGCGGCCTGAGTCCGGAAATCATCACCTTGGATCAAATCCGGACAATCGAACGGAATAGCGAGATACCGTACAAGGGCGCGTTCTGCGATTTGGTGTGGTCGGATCCCGAGGATATGGAGTACTGGGGCCAGAGTCCACGCGGTGCTGGCTGGTTGTTTGGACACAATGTGACCAAGGACTTTATGACTATCAATAATCTGGATTTGATCTGTCGAGCACATCAGCTGGTCAACGAGGGCATCAAGTACATGTTCGAGGGCAAGCTGGTGACTGTCTGGTCGGCGCCCAACTATTGCTATCGATGCGGCAACGTAGCGGCGATCCTTACCTTCGATACGGCGCAGCAGCGGCAGACCAAGATCTTTGTGGCGGTGCCGGATGCGGAGCGGGTGATACCCAAGCAAAACACGACGCCGTACTTCCTATAAATCGACGTAATGTGATACCGGAACCTGATCCGCCCACTATTCAAGAAGAGATTATCAATGCTTTTTGGACCCAGCGAGTCTGAGCCAACATCCTACCTTTACCGCCTTTTTTGCCTATACCGAACCTCAAAGCACACTCGAAAACACTCTTAAATAACATATCTATTAAGGTAGATCCCAATGTGTATCCTCTTATTTAGTTTTAAATATTAAAACTCGATCAAAACATGAATTTGTGTTCAAAATGTAACGTTTACCTCTGAGGTACGACTTCCGGTATTTAAAGCCAAATAAACGCTTTAATTTAGTATTTTTTATCATGGACTTTTTGACGCGGTATATTTAAGCGGTCCTGGCGCGTGCACACTGCTGGCCAGGGCAAAAAATATCCCAAATAATTTGTATATTTTTTCCGCCTATGGATTGGCTGTCAGTTCTCCTCCGATTGACCCCGCCGGACCTCTAACGATTAGCGCCCCAAATGGTGACCATCTCCACCATCAACTGGATTTTTGTCTGCGGGCTGTGCTTCTGCCTGGGCGGCATATGCGTGCTCAGCCTCATGCCCCTCAGCTCAGGTGCGTAGGCTAGGTGGAACTTCTTCTATAAATACTGACCCGAAACCCGCTCCATTCTTTTTACAGATTGCATCTGCCCGCTGTCCAACCCGCTGACCAGGCTGACGAGCGGAGGAGGAGGGGCGGTGGAGAAGGCACCTGCAGCGGAGAAGCTAAAGCAACCACATGATCACAAGGCCTCCGCGCACAATATGGCCCTGCTGGTTCCGTTCCGGGATCGGTTCGAGGAGCTGCTCCAGTTCGTGCCCCACATGACGGGCTTCCTGCGGCGCCAGAACGTGGCGCACCACATATTTGTGCTTAATCAGGTGGACCGGTTCCGCTTTAACCGTGCCTCGCTAATCAACGTGGGCTTCCACTTCGCCAGCAACGTGTACGACTACATTGCCATGCACGACGTGGACCTGCTGCCACAAAACGATCAGCTGCTCTACGAGTATCCTAGTGACTTGGGCCCGCTCCACATTGCCGGTCCCAAGCTGCATCCCAAGTACCACTACGAGAACTTCGTGGGCGGCATCCTGCTAGTGCGGCGCGAGCACTTCCAGCAGATGAACGGCATGTCCAATCAGTACTGGGGCTGGGGCCTCGAGGACGATGAGTTCTTTGTGCGCATCCGGGATGCGGGACTCCAGGTGACGCGACCGCAGAACATCAAGACTGGAACCAACGACACATTTAGGTGGGTGCGATTCTCTGGCTAAAAGAGCGCTGCTTTAACTTGTAGCTTTATTCATTACCCAGCCATATCCACAACCGCCATCATCGGAAGCGCGACACTCAGAAGTGCTTCAACCAGAAGGAGATGACTCGCAAGAGGGACCACAAGACGGGCCTGGACAACGTCAAGTACAAAATTCTTAAGGTCCACGAACTGGCCATAGACGGGGTGGATGTGACCATCCTCAACATAATGCTCGATTGTGATTTGAATAAAACGCCGTGGTGCGACTGCTCCGGCACGGCAGCGGCTGCCTCGGCCGTACAAACCTGAGGGGTTGTGCTTAAAACCAAAGACTCAACGTTTGCCTACTCCAATCCTATGTTTATTCCGCTATATATTATGTTTGCTAATACACGTGCACCATGCCGTAGAGGAATGTCCAGAAGAGCACGTAGGTGCAAAGGCCGCCCATGAACTGGTTGGTCAGCAGGTTGCTGCGGTTGATGAAGAACTTGCGCCACTGGGTGCCCGACTTTAGCAGCACCATTATCCAGAGCACAAACACTGACAGGAAATAGAAGAGGAAGCCCAAGGTGCCGCTCAGACCCAGGATTCCTAAAATAGGTATTAATTTCTGTTATTTTCACTGCTGACCCACTGGGAATTAGTGCCAGTAATTACCCGCAGCACAGCCCGAAATGGCGGCCATCGAGGTCCGGCAGTACTCCACGGCGGATATGTTGTTCCGGATGGCCACCTCGCTGTAAGCGATGATCTCGCCCGTCTTGGACTTTGTCGTCTTCACTCGGTTCATTTTAATTGATTAATTTCTGTTTTAATTCTGCAAAAAAATATGATTTTCCGGCTGTGAGCTACGATTGTACTATCGATAGGCAGGGCTGTTATCGATAGCTCTGCACTGAAAAAAGCTATACGAGTAAAAGAAGAGGCAGTTCCGAAATATTTCAGCTAGAAAGATGAATCTTAAAAATGCTTTACATTTTACATTAACGAAAGCCAATATCTGAATTTTAATTTAAATGGAATTTAATTCCTTACAGTATCTTTTAATTATGCCATGCAGAAATATAAAGTTTATTTTATTTCATCATGTGCAAAAAGCTTGCAAATCCAATAAGAAAAAGTTTTCTTTGAGTGCACTCCCATGTTTCCGTCCGATTGCTCATAACGGCGTTATTTGACATTCACACGCCATCGCGGCTCTTGTTGTTATTGGGATTGGGCTGGAGTGCTCGGACGGACATTAATTCATTAAAATATGTGGTGATAACGCGACCTGCCGAATTCTGCGTGCTGAGGGCAATATGAGCAATTAGTGCGCCTGACGTGGGTTCTACTACTATGTTGTCGCGCCCGCGACCAGCTAGATGCCAACACTTGTTTTGAAGCGCGGAGTTCCTGCCCAACATCACATCACACCCACCACCACCACACCACTACTGCCACCACCCCCTCCCTCCGTTGTGCCAGCCAGCTCCAGCGACCGCTACCCCGAGCCCTCAGCGGAAGGCAATTAAAAAATCAATCAGAGTGGGCCCTAATTGAAAGCTGCCTCCCATTCCCATTCCGCGTCCGAGTCCGAGTCTGAGTCCGACTCCGGCTCCGTCGACATGTCGCCGCCAAAGAACTGCGCGGTGTGCGGGGACAAGGCGCTGGGGTACAACTTCAACGCCGTCACCTGCGAGAGCTGCAAGGCGTTCTTCCGGCGAAATGCTCTGGCCAAGAAGCAGTTCACCTGCCCGTTCAACCAGAACTGCGACATCACCGTGGTGACGCGCCGCTTCTGCCAGAAGTGCCGCCTGCGCAAGTGCCTGGACATTGGCATGAAGAGCGAGAACATCATGTCCGAGGAGGACAAGCTGATCAAGCGGCGCAAGATCGAGACGAACCGGGCCAAGCGCCGCATGATGGAGAACGGCACTGACGGTGGCGATGCCGACGATGATGACGGCGGCGTCGGCGGCGATGACAACAAGGCGCCCGCGGACAGCAGTAGCAACAACCATGAGCTGTACTCCGGCTCGCAGGACTCACAGAGCTGCGGCTCGGCGGACAGCGGCGGAGCCAACGGAGGCTGCACGGCCGGGCAGGCCAGCTCCACGGGAACACAGGTCAATCCGCTGCAGATGACGGCCGAGAAGATCGTGGACCAGATCGTATCCGACCCGGATCGGGCCTCGCAGGCCATCAACCGGCTGATGCGCACCCAGAAGGAGGCTATTTCCGTGATGGAGAAGGTCATCAGCTCGCAGAAGGACGCCCTGCGGCTGGTGTCGCACTTGATCGACTACCCAGGTGGGTGCCTAACCCTAGTACCTAGTACCGGGTAACCTTCTCTGCTAACCCCTGACCTTCCCTAATGACTCGTTTGCAGGCGACGCGCTGAAGATCATCAGCAAGTTCATGAACTCGCCCTTCAACGCGCTGACAGTATTCACCAAGTTCATGAGCTCGCCCACGGACGGCGTGGAGATCATCTCGAAGATCGTCGACTCGCCGGCGGACGTGGTGGAGTTCATGCAGAACCTGATGCACTCCCCGGAGGATGCCATCGATATCATGAACAAGTTCATGAACACTCCGGCGGAGGCGCTGCGCATCCTCAACCGCATCCTGAGCGGCGGCGGAGCGAACGCCGCCGCTCAGCAGACCGCAGACCGCAAGCCATTGCTGGACAAGGAGCTGGCGGGGAAGCCGCCGCCGCCGGCGGAGCGGGTGGACACCGTCATACAGAGCATGCTGGGCAGCGGGAGTCCGCCCATTTCGCCCCATGGCGGTGCCGTGGACCTGCAGTACCATTCGCCCGGCGCCGAGGAGCAGCCCAGCACCTCGAGCAGCAGCCACCCCTTGCCCTACATCGCCAACTCGCCGGACTTTGACCTGAAGACCTTCATGCAGACCAACTACAACGACGAGCCCAGCCTGGACAGCGACTTTAGCATCAACTCGATCGAGTCTGTGCTGTCCGAGGTGATTCGCATCGAGTACCAGGCCTTCAACAGCATCCAGCATGCCGCGTCGCGGGTCAAGGAGGAGATGTCCACCTATGGCGGCTGCAATGCTGCCGGAAATGGCAATGGCAGCAGCCAGCAGCCGCACCTGCAGCAACCCATCTGTGCCCCCTCCAGCGTGCAAATGGATCGCGAGCTGAACGAGGCCGAGCAAATGAAGCTGCGGGAACTGCGGCTGGCCAGCGAGGCTCTCTACGATCCGGTGGACGAGGATCTAAGTGCCCTGATGATGGGCGACGATCGCATTAAGGTAACAAAAAATTACCCTCCAGAATTAGCCTTTCGTGCTTTCATTTATAGCGCTTATCTAATCGCGCGGTGTTGTGCCAGCGGCGATAGAGTCGCGGCACCTGGCAGCCACGACCAGTGATTCAGTGATTCAGTGCGTATCGCAGAGATGGCCCCATGGGCCATCAGCCAGCTGGTTTCTGTGTGCCCAGCACTCGGCTGCTTTCAAATGTAAACACACACTTTTCAATGGGGTGGCTCGGATTTTAGGGATTAGAAAGTGAAGGAGGCCTTGTTTCTGGGGAATTGTGAATTCTAGGTCCATATATGTCTCTAATTAATCGAGTTTTCAGGTTATTACAGAGTTATTACAGAACTTTAAGGGGATTTCCTAAGAAACTAATATATTTTTCCTTACAATTTATAGTTATAATTTAATTTACAACAGTTTAGCGACTCCAGTCGAAAGTAGAGCTTAAATATTTATTTTTAGAGAAAGTTAAATCTTTGAAATAATATTAGAAACTGAAGGAGGCCTTGTTTCTGGGGAATTGTGAATTCTAGGTCCATATATGTCTCCAAATAATCGAGTTTTTAGGAATTGTTACAAAACTTTAAGGGGATAGCTACAACCAAAAAAAAATCATCAGAACCTATATGATTGTTACATGAATTCTATACTCTTGAGTATGAAAAATTTCTTAATAAGATGCTTATTAATTGAATACTACGAAAATATACATTTTATACTCATCTGCACCATTATTTCATAATAATACACAATTGAAACTATTGAGTATAAAAACTAAACTTTGGAGTATACATTTGATATTTTGAAGTATAAAATTTATACTAAACTCGTTATACTGCTTAAGTATACTCTTAAGACAACGCGGAGAAAGGTTAAACTTTTGTTTTTTTTGGGTGTAGGGTTTGTTAGCTTTTATTAATAACAATATAAAGAATCAGAGTCTGTTTCTTAAGAAACTCTCATATTTTTTTGTTAAAATAATCGAAAGTAAAGCCTAAATATTTATTTTTAGAGAAAGCTAAATCTCTAAAATAATATTTGAAATACCCCAATTAGATAGTAGCTTTTATGGCCAAACTCGTGAAAATCACAACATTTTTATCATGGTTCTGGTTGAGAGTCAACAATTACTATTAGACCTCTTGGCCTCCCAGGGCTAAAGTGTCCAAAGCTGAGTCACTGATTCCGCGAACTCGTAGCCAAATAAACAGAGCCACCCTAACTGTGAGCAATCGGTGGTGGTCTGTCTGGTCTGGGAACAGGGAAGACAGAGGCTTTATCAATAGCAGCAATAGAGTGGTGACATTATCAACCATTATCAAGAGCGACAGCAGGCGCTCATGAGAGCTAAAAGCGTCGATTTGGCCGTTTTATTGTCGCTTAGACTGTTTGCCTTTAGCGCCTCATCGCAATTAGCACATTTCCAGTATTGTTAATTAGGAAAAACGATACAATTTTTGATGGACAAAATATGGAGCAGCCGGCAGGTGTTGGGCGCTACGATAAGCAGAAGTGGGGGTTGAGTCATCTTCCAGGGAGAAGCCTTTACCCCGATTATATAGCTGATAATAATTGGCCACCTGTGCGTTCTGTTTTTTCGATGTTTTTGTTTATTTTGTCAACCACCACCCGGCAACCACAACGCAGCCCGACGACACACGCCATAACCCGAAGCTCTTGCAGCTGATCAATCTGACGGCGGTGGCCATCAAGCGGCTTATCAAGATGGCCAAGAAGATAACAGCATTCCGTGACATGTGCCAGGAGGACCAGGTGGCCCTGCTCAAAGGCGGCTGCACAGAAATGATGATAATGCGTTCGGCGATGATATACGACGATGATCGCGATGCCTGGAAGGTGGGGATGGAGTTACACTTAAAGGGTTTCTTATGGTTCTGATTGGATATTTTCGTAAGTACAGGTACCCCACACCAAAGAGAACATGGGCAACATACGCACTGACCTGCTCAAGTTCGCCGAGGGCAATATATACGAGGAGCACCAGAAGTTCATCACCACCTTCGATGAGAAGTGGCGAATGGACGAGAACATCATACTGATTATGTGCGCCATTGTCCTCTTTACCTCGGCTCGATCGCGAGTGATACACAAGGATGTGATTAGATTGGAACAGGTGAGCTAAGCAGGCGATATCAAGGGTTTTTCCTTTTGTTACAACATTAATTCCCGCAGAATTCCTACTATTATCTTCTGCGAAGATATCTGGAGAGTGTTTACTCTGGCTGTGAGGCGAGAAACGCGTTTATCAAGCTAATCCAAAAGATTTCAGATGTGGAGCGTCTGAACAAGTTCATAATTAATGTCTATTTGAATGTTAACCCATCCCAGGTGGAGCCATTGCTGCGTGAGATATTCGATTTGAAAAATCACTAGAGGCGGCTCATCAAGTGGTGGCATATAATGCCCAATGCCCAATGATAAATCCAATGGAATGATCAATCAGCGAGCTGTAGCTGTTGTTTGTTGTTTTATATAATTAATTATATGCGCGCCTCGGCCAGCTGATTTGTCTGTTTTATCCTGTCGCTTGTAATGTTAGATTTAAATCGAATGTGATTGTTAGATTTGCATATACTGCATAGATTTTATATTTCTACATCAAAGAGAGCATATTTAGGATACCAAGTGCAAAGCAACACAATCTATATTATATGTAATGAACACACAAAAACACACACACACACACACCGTTTAACTAGTTTCCAATAAAAACTAAACACTGATGCAATAAATGTGACCCAGTATATTTCATTCGAAAACAAGAAATGATCGTTTTTTTATACCCTGGCAGAGGGTATTATAATTTGTGTCAGCAATATACTTAAAGTATATTACTTTTAATCAGCATCACCAGACGAGTCTATTAAATATTAAAAAGCTTAATTTTAATTTTAATGTCCTTATTCTCGCTTTCTTCGTAGTGATGGAACTTATAATGAAAGTGTCTGACAATACATCGATCCTTTTAAAAAGGAATCGATAGTATCGATGTTTAAATCGATTAATTCCCAGCTCTAAGTCGATCTTGCCCTGTCCGTTACTACGCAAACTAATCTCTGTTTTTAGCCACATATTTTAAATTTTATTCAGGATTGGTCCAAATTAGCCGATTTTCATTGTTTTTGAATATTTCCGATTTAAACGATAAATATGATTCCTTATTTTCATTGTTTTTAAAGATTTCGGATTAAAATAAAATATGCCTTTCCTCATTTTTATTCAAATTATTATTTGCAAGGGTATATAAGCTTCGTCTTGCCAACGTTAGCTTTCTTTTTCGATTTTATTTAAATAAAACCCACATGCGATTGAACAACAATCAATAAAGATTTAATTTTTCTCAGAAGGTCACAAAATGAACATTTTTGTTTGGGAAGAAATGAGAAGGGGCCGAAAGTGGAAGTGTGAAAGTAGCCAACGGGGGGCGGTCACCCGGGGAAACACCTCTGAATATCCGCATCCGTGAGTGCCCGTGTCCCGTCCTCAGGCATCCATCCGCGTCGTGTACGTATTCGCGGCCAGCGTCTGCCAGCATCTGCATCTGCCTTTGCCTCTGCCGAATCCGAATCCGACATACATAGTCATTTGTGTATAATGTAGGTAATATAATAGCACGAGCTCTCTCGCTCTCTGTCTGTCTGAACCACCACAGTCACAGTCACTGGGGTGGCGGAGCACATTTTCATTTTGTCAGCCGAATCAAGGTCGTGGGCTTCCTCAGGTTGATTCGCGGCAATCCTTGGCCCACTGCAGGAACTCATCCAAGGCGCTCACGGCCAAGTTGCGAGCCAAAGCCTTGACGCGGAGATTCCGATCGGTGGTAATGAGAACCAGTTCGGTTTGAATGAAACATTTGCCATCTACAACGAGATTTTTATGGTTATTATTACATAAATGTAAAGGAAAGCAAACTCACCTCTGAATTGTTCGGATTTGGAGGTTTTAGACACGGCCACTGCAGTGGCCAGAATTTTGTCGTCGTTGGAGAGATACTCTTCCTCGACCAGGGCAAACACTGAGGCATTCACAAACGAGCCCTTTGTGGTGGCACATCTGGAAAGAGGGTACAAAGGTCATGCTTGATTTATATTCTAAATTGCCAAAGCATTACAGGGCAAAAACATTGCAACCTCATCCAGATTACAACATCTTCTAATCGCAACTGATGTAATTATTAATCAGTACTCACTTCACATTACTCTTGGCCGACTTGATGAACTCCAGCGACTTCTTGGCTCGCGATGAGACCTCATCAAAGTGGTGGATGCGCTGCGTCTGCTTGGAGCTGCAATAGGCATCCAACTTGACGCCCTTGGAGAGACCATCCAGCTCCTTGACCACCGTCAGCGGTATGATGAGCGTGTAGCGCTTAAACTCCGCGGCCAGCTTCTCAAAGTCCTCCAGGCAGTCGATGAAGCAGTTGGTGTCGGGCAAAAGGTAACGCGGACGCACCTCTATGTATATCTTGGTGTCCACAAACTTGAGGATCTCCTCCAGCCGGGTATTGCAGATCTGCTTAACCTTGGCCTTGGCCTCCAGTTCCTTCTTCAGCTTGCACAGCTGCGAAACATCCGCATCGGTGGAGGGACACAGCAGTTCTACATCAGCTGCTTCCTGAATCTTACAGTTGCTTGTGGCCGTTGCCAGGCCACAGCTCTCGGCATCAAAGTTATCCAGCGCGTTCTTCATGGCTGCATTTAGATCCTCCAGGGTGAAGCTCGAGTCTAGAGGTTGCTGCAAGGCCTCCTGGTGCTGGACATAGCAGTCGTGAAACTCGGAAATCTTGCGCAGGCGTTCGAGGAACTGCAGGCGTTCGGGTCCCCGCTTGCTGCAATCCTTGCTTATCAGGTCACGACCCAGGGGATTGAAGCCGCTCAGGGCTACCTCCTCATCCAGGATAATGGCACACTTCCGCTCCAGCTTCTGCTTGCCGAGCACGCACTCAATATGCTCGAAAAGGATCGAGAGCTCAGACCAGCAGTCAATAAAGTAGTGTCTGTAGGTCAAAGAATGATGATTAGGAACCAGGGAATCAAACCGGAACCAGTATCGGAACCGGTACCGGAACCGAAACAGAACCGATTGAAATTCAGAACCAGAACCGGAACTTGAACCGAAATGAAGAATTCCGGAACCGGAACCGATAAAAATGAGAACCTTTTCAGAACCTTTTACCGAAATGTTAGTTTCGGTACGTACCAGAACCGGAACCGGAACCGAAATACGATTCGGTTTGACTCCGTTAGGAACTGATCTTTAAATTAAATAAAAGAGAGAAGGCCTGGTACTTACTCCTCTGACCTAACCGGCTCCCACAAGTCCACATTGATGCTCAGCCAGTGCACATACACCTTCACAAACTGCAGATAGGTGTTGACGTTTGCGTAACTAAAATAATATCAAACAAAGGGGCAATGAAACAAAGAGGTTCCAAGGTCAGCATCTCAGCGCTTTCGTACTCTTCATCTGGCAGGCACTGGATGTTCGTGGAGCCCTCCACAAAACCGGCCATCAACTGGTTGGTCTTCTTCAGCATGAGTCCAAAGAATGAGTTGGCGAAATTGAAGCTGTGATAACGCATCTCGCGGCGAGAGGCTATAAAATAATAATACAATAATGATTAGAAGGCCTTATCATCCCATCATCCATAACATACATTTTCGCTTGTTGTGCTCCACGACAAACAAATTGAGTGCCACGATTTTCAGCAGCTTGGAGCGTGTCAACAGGTTGTTGTGCTTGAGCACGGCCCCCATTTGGATCTGCAGCTTTCGCAGCAGCTGGTACAACGAGTCCACACTGTGAACGATCGGATGATATAATCCTATGCCGCTTTCACTTTCACAGAATGCAGTTATAGAGGTTATACTCACTCTGTGCCCGTGTAGAGCTTGCCAATCAGGTAAAGATACAGCGAAACTATGCGAGGCAGCAGCTCCTCCGGCGGCATCTCCTCGTAGCGATTCACTTCAGCCAAGGTGGCCTTGTTGCCGCCCTTGTTCGCCTTGCCGTTGCCCTTGATATCGGTGCGATGCAGGCAGCGTATGCCATCCGGATGAATCCACACCTCCTTGCGCATCTGCTTGGATTTCTGGCTCTTCGATGGCGCTGCCTGATGCATCGGGGATTGCTTCATCTCGGTCTCCTCGTACTTGCGACGAATCTCGTCAAACAGATCCAGCAGACTCTCCTTGGCCGTCTGTATCGAGTTAGAAGTCAATAGACTCCGCACATAGTAGTAAACGGCATCGAAGCGCTTGTGCTGCAAAGAATTTGCGATTATTTATGAAGTATTTCAGGGAATTACCTAACAGAAGTCATAAGAGCTCGTGATGAAGCAATTATAGCTGGGAATCCCCATAAATATAGAAATTACCCACTCATTATGACGCTTATCTGGGTTTTTGCGATAAGCAAAGGCCTTAGGTAAGTGGAAGACTTACATGGTAAATCGAAATAACAGCCAGCTGGTTGTAGGGAGCCCCATTGCCGGGCACCAGCTCCTGGGCCTTCTGATAGTATCTGGCCGCCTCCAAGTAGTCCGTGGCCTGGACATGGTTCACCCGGTAGCGCGACAGGTCGCCCAGGCAAATGAGCAGCCGCTGGGCCACCACCTTGACGGCGCTTTCGCTGCGCGAGGAGGGCACACACTTGGCCATCAGCTTGTCATACAGCAGGCGATAGAACTTGGTGGCCTGTTCGATCAGCAGAAGGGTGTGGGCGTGCGCCTGGTCCGAGGTCTGGCGCTTCAGGTAATCGCGCACATTGTAGAACAGTAGCTTCCAGAAGAAGACGTCCGCCTTGTGCTCGCACACAAACTTTAGCTGCTCCAGCACCAGCTGCTTGAACGAGTCCTGCAGTTGGTCGTGAATATCGCAAAAGTTCTTCCAATTCTGGTTGGAAAAAGCAATTAAAGGGAGCTCCTGCAGATTTAGGATTGGACTTACAATCAGTATTAGGTTCCTTTGCTGCAGCACCATCAGTTGGTCGTACAACTGGACTATGTTCTTGGCCTGGGGCAGGCTCAGGAGGGGCTCAAACCAGTCCGGATGCTCGGTGGTGAGACGGGTGCGCGTCACTGGCGACTGCGGAGCTGGCTCCTTGTCCTTGCCATGATGATGGTTACGTCCCCTTCGCCGAGCGTTGTGGCTTTTGCCATTCCCATTGCCTCTCCCATTACCCTTACCATTCTTTTCGTTTCCCGCCACCGAGGTGGCTACCCGCAGGATGCCCGGAATCCCGCCATCGCGCGGCAGCTGCCTCACGCACACGCCCACGCTTTTGCCCACGCTTTCGCCCCCGCTGGTAACCAAAACGGGGGCCTTGGGCTTCACTGCAATTGCACGGCTCAGGACGGTGACTGCAAGTGGTGAAATCGAGAGAGATTATAGATGACGCACTTCCTCTAACAGAGCACAATACACTCACCTGGCCTTGGCGACGGCGCTGACGCTGGCTCCGCATTCTCAACGTTGTCTGCCGTTGTTGGTGCGTGGCTGCAGCTGGCTGCGATTTTGTTCTGCAGCCGTTTCGGTAGCGTCCCAATGATCAGCGATATATCATTTTGATCTCGCGTTCCCTTTCGATTCATATTTAAAGCGCTGCCTTTGCTGGTGCATTTATCCCACTTGTTCAAGGGTGATCCGCCTTTGTTAAATTGTCAAATGTTTAGTGTGCTGTCGTTGGTGTATATTACGTCTCGAAAAATCTCTAGAGATAGCGATGCTCGCGTGAGCGATAGCTATCACGCCTCACGAGGTGCTTTGATCGGGAGCTTTTTACATACTTGTATAACGTTATTTGGTGAAATAGTGAATATAAAACCTATTTCTGCGTATGAACAAATTGAGTTATCTTTATTATTCGAATTATATATTAGTTTAAAATATATAAACACGACCTCACGCACGCGTAGATTGTGTTATCTAAGGGCACGCACCCACCACTAGCTTTGAGTAACGCGTGCGCAGCAGTGTGGCCAGATCTGGCATAATCAGGGCTGCATACCGAAGGCGCAAAAATTGTTTTTTAAAATTAGTTTTTTAATAAATTTTACTAAATTTCAAACTATCAGCGGCAATGTAGGCTAAGATTGGAGTTCGGCAGTATATAGTTTATTATTAAAGCTGTAAAGTTACCCATTAATGCAGCCCGTTAGATATTTATAACTGAAATAAAGTAATGTTGGGCAGATTCCAGTTTCGAAATACTTTCCAGATGTGAGAGATTCTATAACTAGTTCCGATTATTTTCGTCAGGCGTGTTTAATATCTAAAAAGAAGGCCTACTTAGGCTACGCTTCGGCTAGGGTTTTGATTTGTTGTCGGATTCGGATTAAATGATTTGTTACGTACATGACTTTTTTTATTATAGTGTTTCAGTCTTCCACTAACGTATAATTATTGGATAGCGCTGTGAAAGTAATATATATTTCTGCCCATATTATTGCTTTAGGTGTGTAAATGCTCTATTTGAAGCTTGTTGGAAGGGGGAGAGTTGTTTTGATCAATCAATCTCTTACAAATAACGATTCTATATATATGTACTTGTATATATTAAGAGATGCTCGTAATTTAGTCGAATGAGTAAATGATGGATTGGTTACTTTAATTTAATATTATACATACATAAGTCGTGTACACTTTAGATTCAAATAAGTTGTATAAATTGTTACAGTGCAACTACAAGGAATGGCTGAAGCAGACTCCTTGGTGTTTTGTTTATAAATGTTGTTGTATATGTATATCGGCAAAATCGATCATTATTTTAATATGAACTGTTCAATGTGAGCGTCAATAGATTTATATAAATATTGTAATAAATAATTACGTAAAAATGTTATCATACTTTAATCATTAATCCTAAACTCCCGCACATGTTCGATTCGTTTGTATGTGAATTCATGAATTAATCAGGGAGGGGCTTCTCTTGTACACTTGCAATGGTTAAAAAATCTAAAAATTATAATTTAACGGCTCTAAGCAATTCAACGGATTGTGGGTGTCCATTCAATATCATTTAAAAAACGAATTCTATCATCTCGGCTCAGTAAGTTTATGAATATTCATTGCTTCGCATCTTATCCTTGTCGGTGTCCTGCAAGTGCAAATCGTAATGGTAATGAGTAAAAGTTAGATCAAGGACAGGTAGAGCTGTAAAACCATCGATAGTGCCCTTACTCGATATTTTCGATAGTGATAGTCCAAACCATCGATAATATCGATACTATCGACAAAATAAAATGTCTTTAAAAAATGTACTTTGCTTAAACAAACCAAATTAAATGGCATAATTTATATAAGATTTTATGTAATAAAAAAATGAAAGAAATTACTTACAATTACTGTCTATATAGATTTTATATAAAGATAGTTTTTGATATTAATGATTGGAAATTAAAGAAAAATGTTTTGGTCCGTTCTTAGGAATATACAAATTTAAGATTATATATATTGGAAAAAACTTGTAAATTTTATACGAATTCACTGATTAACTGCTAACGCGATGTATCGATGGTGAAAAAGAACAATCGATAGTGACGCGGAGCACAACACCATCGATGATATCGATAGTATCATCGATAGTTTTACAGCTCTAAGGACAGGCTGCAGCCGACGAACGACTTACCCTAGGCAAATCCTTGGATGTGGAGAGACCCGCCCGAAAGCGTACATCGATCTTCATTTGTTCAGTGCTGAAATCACGATCTCGGCCGCCCTTTAACCGGCTCTTGTTCGTATTGTTCTGTTGATATTCATTCTTCCTGCTATTGGATCCGCCGTAGTGGGGAGGGGCTCCAAAGTCATTTTCCCTGTCAAAGTCCAGGCTGTCTCTGTCCCTGTCCTTGAACTGATAGTCGTTGTTGCCCCCCCGACGATACTCGCTGTAATTGCTGTGCGATCCTCCCCCTCTGTGCACGGGATTGCCACGGAAGCCAGCTCCGCCAGCGCTTCCGAAGTGTTTTTGTGACATGCTGCGCTGCTCCTTATCTGTGGCGTCCGTGTGGCTGCGATTGAAGCTGCGGCTAAGGGGGGCGCCTGGCGCCTGGCTATTATTACCCTCGGGGGCATGGGCATGCATTGGCGGAGGACGCTTCGAGGAGACTTCCTCTTCCTGCTTCTTTTCGTAGTGGAAGAAGTCGTCAAATATGGACGTTGAGTGGTTGTACGAGTGCAGTATCTGCAGCACCTCGATCCCCTTGTCGTTAGGTACTTCCTGCGTGTCCCTCGAGTTCGTCACCGACTTATTGTCATTGTTCTCGAGCCGAATGTGGCGCAGCTTTCCATTAGGCACATCCTTCACATATATCCACTTTACCTTGAACTTGCCTCGCCACTTGTCCTGCGACCAAACGCTGGACGTCGAGTTGTAGTCCACCGCCGTCATCATTTGTGCCATGCCACAGAAGTGGCCCGAGCCGTTCACCGAGAAGAAGAGCATTATGTTGCCGCCCTCTTTGTGGCGCTCCTTGAAGGCATCGTCCAATCTCTTATTGCCGTGATCGGTCGAGCACCAAATCTCATACTTTATACTGCGGTGGATGTCATCCTCGGAATACGATTTGATGACAAAAAACCTGCAAGAAATTCGAGATTAAAGCTATCTAATGTAAACTAATGTAAATTTAAAAATACTAAAATAAGAATAATTGTATAGTGTTAAGAATAATCGATAGTGTAACCGATAGTGTAATCGATATATCGATAGAGAAAAAATCGAATAGGAGAAAAAGGCACTTGATCGAGAGCTAACAATAAGAAAAGACGCAAACAATAAAAATACTACTGAAACTTGTTACACTAAATATATATTTTTAGCTCTTTAAATACTCACCTTGCTGCCGTGGCCTTGTTCAGGTCCACCACCTTCGGATTATAATTGTTTTTGTCTTTTAATTCGTCCAACAGCAGCTGGGGATCCACAGGCACCTCTTCGGTGGCCGACGTTGTCTCCGCCGGTGGTCGCGAATGATTCTCCTCCCGGTACTCGAACTTGGCCGCATTCTCGGCAAAGTCGCTGTTGCTCCGGAAACTCGAGTAGCTGCTGCCCGAGCGCTCCACGTTTCGATTGGGATGTGGCGCTCCCCCATCATTATGCCTTCGGGCCTGGTTGTTGGGTGGCCCAAAGGGACCTGGACCCGGACCGGGGCCTGCATTGGTCGCTGGACGTGGGGCTGGGTGATGCTGCTGCTGCTGCTGGCTGGGTCCCATATTCCTGGGATTCCGCACCAACGGGCCCGTTGGCGAGATCTTCGCTCTGTTGAAATTGTTGTTGTTGATGTTGCTGTTGTTGCTGTTGTTGCTGTGGTTGCTGTGGTTGATGTTGCTGCCCAGGCCCTTGTTCTCGTACTTCTGGAAGTTTTCCGTGTCCTTGTGCACCTTCTCTGTCCGTGCGCCCAGGGGCGGTGCTTGATGCCCATGATTATTGCCCGAGATGGAGAAGTCCGAACTCAGGTCGGAGTAGGCGATGGCCAGGTCGATGGGCGAGGGTGGAGAGGGTACGGGGGGAGGCTTGTTGTTCGGTAAATCCCATACATTAACATCTAAATTGTGCTTTCCGGGCACCATTGGTGGCGGGGGCATGCCGGGACCCTTTTTCTTGTTGTTGGAAGTGGTGGAGGCAGCCTGTAGCCGGAAAATAAAATAATATTCCTAGTTGGGAATAACTTTATGAGACTACTCACTCTGGATGTTAGTTTTGCCGGCTGGGAGGCAATCGACGCCCAGGTTGTCTTCTTGGGAGCGGCCACAACTTCGTGATTTTGTGCTTCATCGCTGGCTCTGTTGTCCAGTCTTGTAGACGACGGATGGTCGTTCTCATTACGAATCGTCTGGGAGAGAAGAGATAATGGTATTAGCTTCGGTTTATAACAGCGGTCAGCACGGTCCTATCCCGTGGGAAAGGATTTTTCTCTGTATGCACAAAAGAGATCAGAAGAATCAGTGCAGACAAATTGTAATTGTGTGGCTAGATTTAGGCTTTTTTTAGCGTTAAATAGCTAGTTTTTAGGTTATAGCTATTGTTTGCCATATTACAATATATCTTAGCTTTTTTTTCTTCTCATATCTAGCCATAGAGTGTTAAATGTTCACTCATGCAAATGCATATTTGCAAACTTTGAAATTCAAAGGAGAACTAATTGTTCTTCAGCTATTTATTGTATTAAATATTATTTATTTAAGCAAACATGTACCTGTGTTACGGGTTTCCTGGAATTCCAGGGATTTACTTGGTGATCGTCGCGTCGCGTATTGTTGGGAATACTATGTCCATGTCTTTTATATGAATCTAAGAGGGAAAAGCCATATTAGTACACTAAAAACTTCCCTTTTATACTATAAAAATATATCCCAAAGGCAAGCTGTTTATTGTAAATAGTTCTGCTATTATTTGTAGTTTTTAAACCAATTCTTAGGCTAACTTACCCACTGGAAAACCTTCTTCTTCTTGCAACTGGGACTTCCTTAAACTTAAAATGAGATTCTTGCTTAATCTGCGGGTTGAAATGCATTAATCCAAGTCTCTAGAGTTAGCAAAATCTAGCACATTTTGTTTTTTACTTCGTTTTCAGGTAAACAGATCGAAAAAAACTAGTCAAAATTTACGTTTTCGATGGAGGAAAATGGATCAAACAGCGAGGAGGACACCGTCCCCGTGAAGATCGGCATAATTGGAGAGGCCAATCTGGACACACCCATATATCTGTCGGAGCGCATGGAATATGCCGTCTGCACGCCATTCGGCCGACCCTCGGACGTGATCATCGACGGGCAAATCGAGGGGGTGAAGGTGTGCCTCCTGTCGCGGAATGGCAGGCAGCACGATATCATGCCCTCGAATATCAACTACAGGGCCAACGTGTGGGCCATGCGCAAGATGGGCTGCACCCACATCCTGGTGAGCAACACCTATAGCTCGCTGCGCGACACCATCCAGCCGGGAATGCTGGCTGTGCCGCATGACTTCATCGATGCCACGTCCAGGCGAGCCCAGACCTTCTACGATGGCGCAGCAGGGAGTCCGCTGGGCGTCTGTCATGTGCCCATGACCCCTGCCTTTTGTGAACGCACCCGGAAGCATCTCCTGGACGCTGCCAAGGAGCTGGAGTTTCCCACGAGATCCACGGCCACGGTGCTGACCATTGAAGGACCTCGCTATTCGACCATGGCCGAGAATAATATGTACCGCAAGTGGGGCGCGGATCTCCTGAGCATGACCCTGTGTCCCGAGGCCACCTTGGCCAAGGAGGCCGGCATTCTGTACGCCTCCCTCGGCCTGGTCACCAACATGGAGTGCTGGTGTGCCCAGCAGCCGAACGCCACCACGCACGAGATAATCTACATCTTCAAGAAGCAGGCCGAGAACCTCCAGAAGGTGATGGTGGCGGCCATCAAGAGCATTTCCGAAGAGGACTGGGCCGAGGATATTCTGAAGGCAAAGGTAAGGCTGTTTGACACTGCAACTGGCTGATCATTAACATAATTAATCCCCCGCAGATATTGGTGTGCAGTAACTTCGCAAATAGTAAATAATACTGTAATTCCATGTAAATTAAATCGTTTTAAATTAAATATTTTGATGGACATTTTTTAAATTCGGAGTTTCTATCATTTATTTTGAATATTTGGGAGATAACTAATATATTTTAGTCAATATATGTGGATTTTTAGTATATTTTCGATTAATAACCAAAATAAAATGTAAAAGATGATTAATATCCCTTTTAAAACGCTTATTTTAGCAAGGAACTCTTATTTTAAGCTACACCCAAAAAAAAAAACAAGAGTTTAACCTTTCTACGCGTTGTCTTAAAAGTATACTCAAGCAGTATAACGAGTTTAGTATGAATTTTATACTTCAAAATATCAAATGTATACTCCAAAGTTTAGTTTTTATACTCCAAAGTTTCAATTGTGTATTTTTGAGTATTATTTTTATACGAACCTACGTCGAAAATTCGATAACATATCGCGTTAGCTGGAATTTAGTGCTTTTCTGTTTGTCGCGTTAGTGATTATTATGAAATATTGGTGCAGATAAGTATAAAATTTATACTTTCGTAGTATTAAATTGATAAGCATCTTATTAAGAAATTTTTCATACTCAAGAGTATAGAATTCATGTAACAATCGTATAGGTTCTATGATTTTTTTTTTGGTGTGCTTTTTTTAGAAAGGAACTCTTATTTAAAGCTAGCTAAACGAAAGAAAACCTATTTGGAACCATATAACGTTGACTGAAGCACTAAAAGTCCTAAATTATTTATTATTAATCACCAAGATTTCCCTTAAAAAATCATAAGTAGATGAGATACTTTCATGATGAAACATGTTTCAAATCTAACCAACACTGCGTGTTTTTCAGTGCTTTTCCATAGGAAAGGATCTTGGGATTTTCTTTAAAGATGTTTGGTAAAAAATTACAAAGCAGGTTAATTTATACATCCAGTTTGAAGGAGATTTATCCTCTTAAAAATGTATACCCAACTTGCGATAAATTATTTTTTTAGCTAAAATGTTTTCAAGATAAATTAAAAGATGAAAACTTGTTTAAAAACTAATGCTTTTAACTACCAGAGATTTCCGAAACTAATGCCTTGGCAGGCTCCAACAAACGAATACGAAATAAATCTATATTATAAGGAGCTCACAGATTTTACACACAGAGGCAGCGCACAGAGGGAGCGCACTAACTATTGCCTATAGACTTTAGCGGGTCCAATCGGAAGCAAATAGGAGGATTTCCCGACGCACCAAGCAGCTAGCCAGCAGCCCAAGCATACATAGTTCCCAGAGTCGAAAAACCAGTTAGCGAGAACGAATGCACTCGGGGTGCTGTTGCTGCTGCTGCTGCTGCGGCTGCTGCTGCGCTATACAGTTATACATACCATGGTTGGCGTTTATCTTGCGGCCCTTGTTCATATTACTCCATGGAGTGTTGCAATTCTCCTTAAAGTTAAACGGCGGATATTGGAATTGCATGGAGTTTTCGTTGGCTTTTGTGGCGAGCGAGGACCAAGACGGAAAATTGCGAGGGGGAGAAGTGGGAATCACAAGTACAAGTTAGCTATTGGGAACAACTACTAGATGTAAAAGGCACTGATTTAGCATACCGGAGACTTCATCGTGAGTGGGAGAAGAGAGATTTTCGTACGAGGCCTCATCGACTTGCTGGCTCCATGGTATATTGCGCTCCTCGACCGATTTAACTATATTTTTAAGCATTGTAAACAGAGGAAAAATCGCATTAAAAATGCTCCGCTAAGGCGGCGGGGGTGGAGGAGAGGCCGCCGTCGGCGTTGGTGGTGGGTTATATACCTGTGTTTCCTGGTATTTTCATCTGAAACAAAAACACGGCAGGTTAAATTTATTACTTAAGCATCTTCGTTATTATGTGTACATCATTCCGATGTATGTACACAAACATCTCTTCCTGCAGAGCCCCCGACTAAATCGAACTGAACATATGTATGTACATATGTGTGTATGCAAAATACAATTACCTGATCCACGCCTGACATTTGC
This sequence comes from Drosophila tani, assembly GCA_008042535.1. Taxonomy (NCBI): domain Eukaryota; kingdom Metazoa; phylum Arthropoda; class Insecta; order Diptera; family Drosophilidae; genus Drosophila; species Drosophila tani. The sequence continues at coordinate 189,310 of VNJO01002285.1, read as the reverse complement.
TGCACTTTTTGCCTGCAAATAGGAAATATCTTAGTTTTGCGGGGCGGAATTCGGTGCGTTGGCTTTCGCTTAATTACCCCGTTGAAAATAAATAATATAAAAACACAAGGCAGGTATAGTTTGTTGCTAAAAAGTTTTTATAAACTCCGATATATTTTTTACTTAAAGAACCACATACACTGACACCACACGCACATTAACCAATACACTGGCAAAATTCTTAACGCTTCCGAAGCCGCCAATTTCTTTTGACGGCGTTGTGCCCGAAGAAAGCGACGTTATAAACACACAAATAACGGCTCCAGATTCGAATGTGAAGCTTTGGGAAATTTAAATTTAACGCTTTTCAAAACAATAATCAAGTGTGCCAGGTGCTGCGGTTAATTTTAAAGTATATTTATTGAAAAACATTTAAATTGCGGTATTTTTACAACACTAATTCACCGGCAGAGTTGCCTTTCACAAGCTGTATCGATAACACTCAATCCAGAATCAAATTTATAAACTTTATGGATTATCGCAGGGGTTTATGGATTTTCTTGTATAGTTTTATATTTTATAATTATTCACGATCAAGGGATACCTTCTAACGTAGGCAGTCAAGCAAATGAATTTTTAAAAACACAAACAGTGTGACCGTGATGCATCGTGAATCTCTGAGAACAATCGTTTGTGCTGGTCAGCAAACATTGTTATTATCGATAGTGTCAGCTCTAATAGCCACCTCATCTTTGTCAGCCGTAGATTTTATTATATTTAAATTTGGAGAAATGGCGAGGGAAGCATTCTTTTTATGCCTACTGATGGCCAGTGCCTGGTCCAGCCATGCCGTCATGTTCCAATTGCCGCCAAACACTCAGAAATGCCTCAAGGAGGACATCCAGGCAAACCAACTGGTCATGGGCGAATACGAGGTGTCTGACGTGCCCGGCCAAATCATCGACTACATCGTGGGTTTAATAAGTTTAAAGCGGCTTGTAGAGTTTTTTCTAAGCCATTGTTTTTGCGGTTTCAGGCCCGCGACACCAAGGGACACATCCTGTCGCAGAAGGAGCACATCACCAAGGGCAAGTTCAGCTTCATGTCCGAGGTGTACGACGCCTACGAGATCTGCTTCATATCCAAAGTGCCTGCACGTAAGTTTTCATGGGTTTAACGCAGTCAATCAGAGTGTTAGTTTCTGCTCTCTCATATCTGAACTGTAGATCAACGCGGAATATCGCAGGAAGTTTCGCTGAACACCAAGAAGGGTGTGGAAACCAAGAGCTACGAAGGCGTGAGTATCTCCTTGAGTCCTTGGCTTACATCTTAAGATCTTACCATATATGTATCTTCCTTCACCAACAGATTGGTGAGGCCAGCAAGCTGAAGCCCCTGGAAGTTGATCTCAAGCGGCTGGAAGACCTTTCCGACTCGATTGTGCGGGATTTCGTGCTTATGCGCAAGCGGGAGGAGGAGATGCGCGACACCAATGGTGGGTGGAGCAGTAGTATCCCTCGAATCCCTTCTAAACCATTCCATTCTCACTTCCACAGAGAAAACCAACAGCCGCGTCCTGTTCTTCAGCATCTTCAGCATGTGCTGCCTGCTCGGCCTGGCGACGTGGCAAGTGCTGTATCTCCGCAGATATTTCAAAGCCAAAAAACTCATCGAGTAGAGAGAGGGAGAGTCGCCGTAGCCGTAGTCCTTTTGGAAGTGGCGTGGAAGTGCGTTTACATATTGCCTGGTTTAAAATTCATCTCTATTTTTAGCGTTTTTCTGAAATAAATGCAACTACCACGTATGTATATTTTATTACTGCGACAGCTTCTCACAACAACACAGTGTCTTAGCGGTGTGACGACGACAAATAAATACAAATAGCTCGTTTTTGGACGCGTTAAACATAACAGGTACATAAACACAAAACCACACACGGTCGGTACAAGTTATTGGCTCAGTTTAGCATTAATTGTTAGGCCCCGCTCCGGCCCCCATCCGAAGCTCTCTTAGACGGTTGTCTCCTTCAGCAGCATGGCACTCTCGGTCTCGAGAGTCTCGTCCTCCTTGCAGTCATCGCTCGCGAAAGCAGCAGCAGCCCCCTCATCATCGCTCGGCTTTCGGGGACTTGTTGTGGCGGCTGAAGCCGGCTTCATCAGTATGTAGCGCGACTTGGTGTGGGAATCGTCCACGACGGACTGCTCCATCCACAGGCTGTCGTCGTTCAGCGACTGATTCACCAAGTTCGCCAAGCCCTCCGGCGGCTTGGAGCAACTGATGGGGTCAGCTGGGCCTACAACAAGAACAGAGATCAGAATTACAGGATAGCAGGGGGAAAGGGGACCAGCGTGACCGTTTATGGTATTTTTTACAATGTAAAAAACGGTCTCGCTATCCATAAACGCATTATTTTATTTATAATTTAACTTTATTTAGTTGGGCACCATGCTACTGATAAAATTAAATAAAGTTCTGAACAAAATAGTTCGTTTATGGACAGCGAGAGCGGTTTTTACATTGTATAAAATACCATAAACGGTCACCCTGAAGGGGACTAGACGCTTATTAAAACTGAAATAAAGAAGGGGATTCCTTAAAACTCTAAAAAGAATAAGAAACAAATGAAAATAAAATGAGTTGTGAGGTAAAAAACGTAATTTATTTGATCTTAACGGAGACACGAACACATAATAAAACAATATTTAAATACAGTAATTAAAACACAGATTCAAAGAAATATTTTTTAATACGGACTTGGGCTGAATCGCTGCTACTGCGAAAAGGAACCAAAGTAAAAGTAAAATTTATACTTGTATAAAGCATATGATATATGCCAACATAAGATTCCATATTCTAATATATTTACACAACAAAAGTTTACAATTAAAGCTTTAAGATCAACTTAATATTTAGTTAAATGTTTTTGCCAGCAGGATGCAGAGATTAGGCCTAAAATAGTTGTAAAATTAAAAATTAACAAGCAATGTATTTAATTGTCTAGCAAAGTTTTTGGTAAATACGCGCGCCTTTTGTGTGCATGCAGATAGACGGGAATCCATCGTCTATTAATGGCTAGACTCTAGAGTAAATTATAAAATAATGCAGGCTTCCAAATACTTAATACTCTTAATAATGAAATATAAATCAAAGTAACAACAACTGGAATTAGTGAATAGTACAACACATAGGAATGACACTAGAGCTGCGCTTGGGCCGCGTCGGAGCAGTGGCAGCAGCAGCAGCAGCAGCAGCGATTGGGGGGCCAACAGCGTCAACTTGATCAACATCACCCGCTCCGCCCGCCTCGTCATCATCGTCATTTTCGTCTTTGATGGATAAGCGCTTCAGTGTCTCTAGCCGGGACTTGAGCTGGCCAGGAGTTACGGTGCCCCGAGGAGGAGGCTTCTCAGAGATTTCGCCACTCCCCGTCTCGGGGCCAGGCGAGGTGGCCTCCTCGGATTCCCCTACCTTACTCTCCAAGGCACTGCTGTGCGGCATTAGCCTGCGATCTAGGGGACTGCGAGAACTGCTCGAGGTGGAGGTGCACGAGCTGGTGACCTCCGGATACGGCGAGTGCGACTCTGTGCTCTCCGGCGTGTACGGGTCCTCGTACAGCCGCTCAGAGTCCGTGCTGAGATGCTGCGTGTCTATTCGATTGATTATGATCTCCTGCGTCAGCATTAGGCGCTTGGACAGCAGCTTATATCGATGGCCGACCGGCTGCCTCTTGATTATGTTCCGGCACATGGGACAGATGGCCTCGCCGGTCCGACTTTCGTCGAACTGCAGACTATTGCTGGAGAGATGGGCGCACAGGCACATGCAGATATTGTCAGAGTCAATTATGTTAATACTAATATTCGGAAAGTTCGGTTTGGTCGCCTCAGCCTCAGCCTCGGCCTCGTCGTGACTAATCTTTAGGGAATTGTACATATTGCGGGCTGTCTCCGTCTCGTTAACCAGCTTCGAACTGGTGGCTATATCCTCAAAGAGCTTATTCGAATAGGGACAATAGTAGTTCAGTTTGACTGCGGGCAGGGGCGGCGGTGATGTTGAGATTTCGTTGGGTTTGGCGTAAGTAGTGGGCGTGTCGTTGCAATCACAAGATCTATAAGTACCTTTGTTTGGTTTAAGACGGACAGTTAAGTAAACAGGCTACATGACAAAAAAGATAAGAGATAATATTCATTAGACCGATTGAAGTTACGAATTTCCATAAGCCTAGGATTTTCGCTATTCATTTTTAGTTGGCTTTAAACTGTAGAGCGTCTTTAAGACTAGAAGACGAACTTCGATGCCCCGAAGTATTTAAATATCCTTGCACATCTATCGATAATTTGTAGGAGAGTTATCGCTGGCTTTGAGGTGGAGAAACATCGATGTTCGCGGATATCGATGTTTTTCGATGTGAAAAAAACATCAACGTTTTCGATAATTTCAAGACAAAATAAATGTTGCTTTAAAATAAATAAATAAATTATTTAGAGATGGACAAACATCGATTATTTTCGATATTTAAAGATAAGCATCGATAAAAAATCATCAAAATTTTTCGATAATTTCAAGAAAAAAGGAAAAAGGTTGCTCTAAAATAAATTAAAAATTTATTTCCTTACTTTAGTGATGTGACAAAAACATCGATGTTTTTCCACAAAACATCGATGGTTCCAAACAAATAAAAATATCGATGCATCGATGTTTCTCCACCTCTACTAGAATTCCCAACTGCTCGGTCAGCAAACAGCACAAGATCTTTCTCCGTTTCTTTTTTAAAAACCCACCGACTTTAAAAGAGTTCAAGTTACAAAATATTTACAACATGCTTAGCTGAAGCTTGTTTCTTAATTTCTTAAGTAAAGAGTGGACATAGTAAGCGTGGTCTAAAAGTGGACTAAGCGTCACCATGCCGTAGGGAAACAAAGTTTGTTAGGAATGGAAGCAGAATTAGAAACAGCCTGGATCGAGTAAGACATTCTGAAACAAATTGAAGCTTCTAATAGAGCGAAGAGCAAGAATATTTTCTCAAAAGTGGTGCAAAGGAAGACAATCGAGATTTGTAAGTACTTTTAGATTGCTTCAAAGGAGGGAAAAACATGGTTTACACATTACTTTACCTTGTGGTCCCCCATGCAGACAGCTTCACCGATCATTCCATATGTCCACTCGTCGCTTCTTATGATCTCGTGGACTTGGGGACTCATCAGGATGCGATCGCACCAGGCGGGACAGCGGGTGGACATGTAGTCGGTGGGCATTTCGGGATCCTCCTCGAAGGGATACGATGGTACAAACTGAATGGGATACTCGACTAGGACGTCCTTAAGAGGCTCCAGCTCTCTGTCAAATTTCTTTAGCTAAAAACGAAGCTTAAATTATAACTTTTTGATCCTAATTTAAAGTTAAAACACTTACCCAGTCTTCTTTGAACTTGAGCTGATGATCGGCATGACTAAATTCTTTCTTTCCAACTGTAAGTACATTGTTTCCAGTGGAGTTTCGATAATGGATCTTATCGTTTTCATTCTTGATATTTTGAACGCGATGAGCGGTCAAGTTCTGAGTTAGTTCCTGGCCAGAAAGATGGGTTTTAATTTAAATATAGTAATTAATCTAAATATAGTTAACTTACTTTCACAACCCCTTCAGTGTCACATCTAAAATTAAAATCCCCAAAGAGGAAAAATGGCACCGTGCCATTCTGTTCGTCCAAATGGAACCTGGTTTATAAATACCCAATGTTAATTTAGTTTTAAAAAGATTCTAGGGGTCTTACTAACCTTTCAATGGTATGAACTAGAGCTCTTCTCCTGGTCTTGCAATAAACAGAGGGAAAGTTTTCACAGGCAGCCAGATTGGATGCATCATGGAATAGATGAATGTTGACTAGATCGATGACAGTGCCATTGATTTCCCAACGGGTCCGCATAAATCCCTTTCGCGACCATTTGCACTGAAGTTGGAATTAAATCTTTAATATTTAGCGAAGGTTTTAGAGTGTGTAAGGCCTTACCTCTGGAAAGAAGTGCTGTGGGAATTTGGACTTCTCCTTGGTGGCTATGGTTTCAATGTTTCCGGAATAGATGTGCTTATCCTTGATATCCGAAAGACTTTCTTCCCAACTGTGTGTTAGGAAATTCCACAATTTCAAAGATGCCACATCTTGGTGGACAAAGTAGAGACTTCCAAGGGCCTAGAAGGGAGGAAAGAAGTTAAGTATGTTATTTTATTAATTAAAAATTATAGAGTTGTTTATTTTTATAAAAGATAAATGTCTGGAGTTCTTTATATACAAAAAAAAAAAAAAAAAAACAAGAGTAACCTTTCTAGGCGTTGTCTTAAAAGTATACTCAAGTAGTATAACGAGTTTAGTATAGATTTTATACTTCAAAATATCAAATGTATACTCCAAAGTTTAGTTTTTATACTCTATAGTTTCAATTGTGTATTTTTGAGTATTATTTTTATACGAACCTACATCGAAAATTCGATAACATATCGCGTTAGCTGGAATTTAGTGCTTTTCTGTTTGTCGCGTTAGTGCTTTTTATGAAATATTGGTGCAGATGAGTATAACATTTATACTTTCGTAGTATCAAATTAATAAGCATCTTATTAAGAAATTTTTCATACTCAAGAGTATAGAATTCATGTAACAATCGTATAAGTTCTATGATGATTTTTTTTTGGGTGTAGATATATAGGTAAAAGTAAAAATATAAATATAATATAGTAACATAGTATAATATCTACCTAGCCCACCTTCAGTTCTTTTTTTTTCGCAACAAATATAATAAAAAGATATAAGATATCTTAAAATTTAAGCATTCCCTAGTTCTAGTTTTAATATAAAACAGGAAAAGGAATGCCATTCTTTTAATAGCAATATTTTCGACGTGTAAACAAAGGCTTTTGATGCTCTTGCACACGAACGTTGAATGAAATAAATACATGCATTATTTATGCCCAAAAGCTAGACAGATTATATTAACATACTCAGGCTATTTCGGTCTATTATTGATTGACCCATTAGAACAACCATCATCGGCGCACAGCAAGAGAGCTTATTTAAATGCCGAAGCTGATACACAAACACTCGTTGGGTGTTGTGCGAAGTGACCTAGAAACACGATTCTTCACTCACCGTGAAATGCTCGGCCGATTTGAAGTCCTCGTCCATGAAGATGTGCACGCAGGTGTACGCCCCCATTTCGGGGGCATCGCACAGGCATTTGATGAACTCCTGGACGTACTCCATCGACTTCTCGTACGTCTTCCCGCCCACCTCCTGCAGGTGCAGGGCCAGGAACCCGGGCTGCAGATGCGACACCTTGGCGAGGAATTCGTGGAGCCATAGCTGCAGGAGCCTCTCCGGCTGCAAGTATCCAATAATCGGAGATTCAAGTTTAGTTTGTTTGCAAGCAGGGCACATAGATACATATTTATGTCAGTGGGTCCATACATAAATATGCGTATTTACGCATCAGTATGTATGTACCGTACGTAAACATGTATGCTGCGTCCTCTCTTCTCCGCGCACTCACATCCTCGAACAGGCTTCCAACGTTCGCGGTGACCAGCAGGACTTCGGTGCTGAGCCCGTCTTCCTGTGCTGCTTCCATTTGTTGCTCCTGTTTCCCCAGCGATGCAACAATTTTATTGACTTTTCCTCAGCCTATCTCCAATTGGAAAAATGTAAATACTAATTGGCAAGAGGCGCAGTGTGGCGGTGCACCACGGCGTAAATTAGGGCATTTAGAGCGGTTTTTAGTATTTTTTTCAATGGGCGTTTTTCTTATATATAATTTTTGAATTTGAACACTTGGCGCCAGAGTTTAGAGATAACCGACAAGTGCCATTTAGTTAAGGTAAGCTTTAATCCGATTATAAAAATTTTATCTTAATATAAGTATTATAAATATCTCAAGAGGATGATTTGAACTTTCGCTTTACTCTCAGAGAGATATGATAAAAAGCACTGTCAAATAATATAAATAATATATAATAGAACTCGTATAGAATTATGGTGGTCTGAACTAAAATCTATTTCAAATTTATTATGCTTTCCTTATAATTGTTTTTTCAGTGTCTCTACAATTAAATATGAATAAATGCATTCCGGAATTATATATTCAAGCTATGTTGTAGCCCATTAACCAAGTAAAAGATACATCGTTTATGTTATGAGCAAACCCGAAAAGGAAATCGATTTATGACCACAGTTTGTACTCCTTGTAATAAATTGCTAGTAGAATTCAGTGAAAAAGTTAGCTTTGTACGGAAAATATAAGCTTTCTTTGAATAATTTATAAAAAATGTATTGTTTAGTTTCACATAAAACAATAATAATGTTTAATTAGACTCAGAAACTTTAAAACATTTGCTTTGCCAAGATTTGACAATATAGAGTTAAGTTTATCGAATCGAGAAACTGAATGATGTGAAACTTCAATTAAGTTTATTTGAGAAAAGACCCTTATATTGTTCCCAACCGACCCTAAATTTATTTACTAGAATGTGATATATTACAATGAATGCCCAAGTTATAATACCTATAAAAGTAGCTCAAATTTAATTCAAATAAAAAGTCTAGCCGCTTTAATGACCAATCAATGAATAGATCACATTAAAATGCACCTGTTAAGTGTCTTAATGGGCCGTTTAAAATGTGTGTCAGTTATGCAAATTGCTTAATTCCACAAAACAAGTTTTTGACAAATTGTCAAAATAAAGTGGACAAAAACTCGAAACCCCATTCACAGATACTATATAGGCTTCGGTAGCTATATCCAGCCTTTTTGAAAGTTGGCTAGTGAAAGTTATATTGAACTTTTTTTACCTCTCTTTCGAAATCTCCGAGCACAATCCAAGCAAGTGCACGTAGCTTGAATACTGAACAGCACGTGAGACGAGTCGACGGTAGCCACATTTCTTGCGAGAATACACAAGTGATTCAACGCCAAACCAAAGGCCCTACGGGGGAAAAGGAAAAGCAATGGCAGTTATAAATACTTGCGCATACTTACACATCCGCCGTCGGCCAGATATTTTCTTTACAACAAAATATTTTCTGGTCGAAATTTATAAAGCCAGGGGACGGCGCGAAAACCGTTTATTGTATTTTTAGGAACCGTTTAATTCATATCTTACCGCGATCGTCAAAATGCGGAATACATACCTTTCCGTTCTCATATGTGCTTCCTGCATTTGTGCTTGTGCTGCGGTGCCAGATAGCTATTCCGGGGATGTCCAGAACTCGAATTCATTGGATTTCGGTGTGTGGATTTAACAAGGATTTAACGACCATTCGAAAGCGAGAAATTAAATCAAACGCTTTAAAAAAAACATTTAAAACCCTTATTATCGAGGATGTTATTGTGTTATTACAATTGTTTAATGACCAAAAAGTGTGAACTTTATAGGATTTAATCTTGAAAATCGTTATCCAAAGTTAAAAAAAGGAATAAATGTACACGGACTAAGGCTGTTTCCTTAACAAACCATTTAAAAAACATACAAAAGGGTTCGTTTTCTATAAAGAGAGAATAAAACGCCAAGAAAAAACTATACGGATTAAAAGTGGCCATAAAAGTCGGAATTGGTCATTTTTAAATAGAAATCTCCAAGGATTAATCTGGAAGCTATTGATTATCCTACATTATTTAATATTTCATCTATTAATTAAATTCTATATACATTTATTAACTATATAGGCAATGACAGTGGAGCCTATAACTATAACCCGCCGCCCAACAACAACTACCTACCTCCGGCCACTCCCGCACCCGAGTACCTGCCTCCGCCGAATAATGGATATCAATATAACCCTCCTTCTCCAAACAATAATTACCTGCCACCTGCCAACAACAACTACCTTCCACCTCCACCGGAATATGGAGCACCGCCTCTAGGTTATCCCCAGTACGGCCCACCACCTCCTTTCTATAAGCCAGCTCCTCCTATGCCCTATTCGCACGACTCTTGGTTTCTGGACAAAATAAAGTCCAAGATTAGCTTGTATACGCTTGGCAAGATATTGATAAAGCTCTTGATATTCAAGAAAATTATCAAGTTTATCGGCTTGATTTTCTTGCTTTTGGTAGTGCCAAAGCTAAAGGGCCTCTTCAAAGAAGATATGATGTCTTCGGGGTCGGGTGAAAGCGACGGAATGGAAAGTAAATTTGTGGAAACAGACAAGGGTAGGTGATTTCTAAAAAGACGCTCTTCGATGGGAAATAATATTTTGTTTTTCTTTCTTTTCAGACAAATTAGCGCAACAAATTGAAGATATGTACGATTTTGTAATGAATTCAATAGAGAATTTTGAAGGAAGGAGATCGTAGATGAAATGACCAAAATTAGTTAATAATATATTGTTACAAATTGTATTACCAACCAAACTTGATTATTTATTTGTTAGAGTCTTTCTTATGAATAAATTTATTTGTATATGTTAAGACAGAATTGTTATTTCATTTCGAGGTAAGTAATTGTGATTTTTCAATCTCATGCTTTTGTCATTCAGGTGACTTGTTTTTGGAATTAAGTAGGCCACCCAAATCATGTTTTTATTTGTCTGACTGACAAATCCTTATTAGAGGAATTGCTCTCGGCCCTGAATGTTTTAAATCTTGCTACAAAAATTATTTTAAATTGAAATCCGTTAAAATTTAGTTTGTGGTATATTTTTGGTATCTTGTACAGTTTCCTGCAGTATATTTTAAAGCCGTTGGTATATTTTAGCGGCCAAGCCACGGTCCTACTGATTTCAAGTCCGATCAGCTTTTTGGTGATCAACTTTTAGATTTCTCCTACCTGCGACACCTGTTGCTGCAACATAATGCTGCAGTTAATATTCATAGCCATCGTAGGCCTCTGCTTGGGTAATGTGGCTGCCCAGGAGTTACGGCGTGTGGACGACACCGAATTGATTCAACTCCTGACCGGCGAAAGCAACGTTGTGGTCTTGTTCAGTAAGTACATAAACATATATACATACTTATAAATGGTCCAGCCTACGTGGGCATAGATATGTATGTATGGACCAATATGCACCGGCTACTGGTCGCCTATTTATGGTTAATATATGTACATAAATTCCAGACACGAACAAAAACAATTGCAAGCTCTGTCTGGAGTATGAAAATGTTGTCTCCAAGATACATCCGCAGCTGAAGGAGACTCTGTCCGCAATTGTGGTCCAGTCGGTGGACAGCAACCTGGTGTCCATCTATGATCCCAGCAAGGAGCCCGCACTGGTGTTCTTTAGGCGCGGAATTCCCATCCTTTACCACGGCGAGGTGAACGATGATGAGATACTGGACTTTTTCAACGACAACCTAGAGCCAGCAGTTAAAGAGCTATCCGATGACAACTTCGAGCACCTCACACAGGCCTCGACGGGGGCCACAACCGGGGACTGGTTTGTCTTCTTGTAAGCTATATTAGTCATGCGTTGAGGTCGACGGCTAACGTCTAAGCGCAGCGTCATAAAACGTCCGAGTATGTTTGTATCTATTACCTACACCTACACTTCCAGCTATTCCGCCGAGTGTACCGTCTGTCAGCGACTCTATGCCGTCTGGGAGTCCGTGGGCGGAAAGCTCAAGCGAAAGCTGAACATCGCTCGGATGAACAGCGCGGAGTCTGGAATCTCCACGGCCAAGAGACTGGGCGCTTTGGAATCGCCTGCTTTTATTTTGTGAGTTCTGCTTAGTTATTTACATATAAAATTACTTTATAATGGGTAAATCCTTTCAGCTTGAGGCAGGGAAAGATGTACAGGTACATGACCAAGCAGTACACTCCGGAGGCCTTTGTCCAGTTCGCGGAGAAGGGATATCTCACGCAGAGTCATCCGCAGCCAGTGCCGGAGATACCCAGCGCCGTGTAAGTTATTTATCACAACTCCAACTGCTCTCGCATCTCTCCATCGATCGAATATTAAACTGAAAGTCCGATTATGACCTTTTTATAGGGATTTGTGAGAGACTCATGCATGTCTTTAGTAAGTGAGCCAAGATGAATATATAATTAATACGAGTTGAAACTAATTTCCATAATTTTAATTTATTTATCTTAACAAATAATGATGTTTTAGCCCCGGTGACGGTTAACGTCAAATCGAGAACAAATTGATTTTACACAATGAGCCAATGAATCGATACCAAACTTAATCATAACCTTTGTAAATTATCCATAAACATAATCATTAATTTGTATATAAAAATCTATAATCAATGCGGACCCCGGGTAAAAACAGCTCCTGGTTCAAGAAGATCGACTTTAATCCCACAGAACATTTTTGGAACATTTTGGAATATCGTGACTTAAAAGGCGCTAATTATTGAATTCTCATATCTTTCAGAAACGACTTCCTGGGTCCCCTTCAAAGTTATTTAAAAGCTCAAACCTTCCAATCGTTGGCTGCATTGGGAATAGTCTCACTGGTCGCCGTTCTATTCCTTGCCAGAAAAGTATCGAAACTATTTAGATCAGCAGAAGCATTAAAAACTAAGAATAAGTCAAAGTAAACATATTTACAGAAACTGGGAGTTTTTTCTTTAACAAAGTGCACTATAGAAGGGATAAGGTTAATTTTACAAAGGCATTTGTGAGGGCAAAACTAAGAAAGTTTCAGGATGGATCGGCTTAAAGTAACGTTAGAAATGGGAAAGAACATTTATCGAAAAGCAGGGATCACGGAATTTTACTCTTCACAACGTAGAAATGAAGGGAACAAGTAAATATTTATTAAGAAAATAATAAATATGGAAGATTTGGTAAGAATCACACAATTAAACAATTACAACACAGTAAAAACCACTTCTAAATTCGAAAAACAAAAGGTGAGCGCCAAATCGAACACTGCAATTCCTAACGCCTCAGCGTCAGCCCTGCATGGAACAACGAAATGAAACATGCAGACACGTTTGTATCGTCGCAGAGAACGGCGGAATCGATACGTGCAGATACTATTGTATCGCAAAGATACAAAGATCCCAGAGAGAGAGTGCCAGTGCCTGTTCATTATTCCGCAACCAATTTTTAACAAGCGCCAATTGATTAGGGTCTAAACAGACCATTCAGCCGTGCCGAGTTCAGAGGCTAGCTCACGCTAGCAATCTAGCCAATTGATTTAGTGCGACAATGGTGATAGTTTGGCGTGGAACACTTAATTCGAAACATCGTTTCGTTTCCTAACGCGTAATTTTCGCGTTCGTTCCCCTTGAGGTTCCCAACTTTTGGGGTTTTCGCGCATTTCTGGGAATTATTTTAGCATACTGCATCTGCTGCATCTCGGGTAATTCACTCAAAACACTGCCACTGCTATTTATATACACGATTCGTGCGAAAAAAAAAAACGGTGCTCACTAAATGTCATTTGACGTCAGAAGGTCTTGAAACGAGAGAGCAGTTGGTATGTACGGGCGATATGTATGAAAAGTGTGTGCCTTGTACATGGGCCAGTGAGAACGGGCGAGAGCGCCAGAGAGGGATCGAGAGAGCAGCGTTGTTCGTTATTGAATTGAGTTGATATTTCGGCTGTCGTGTGCTGGTTGCTTGCTTGCTCGCTTGCTATATATTCGCCTGTAGTCAAGCGCACATGAGTCAGATTAATATTTTGCTTTTGTTCAGTTCAGTTCAGTTGCTGAGTCCCCAGATACTCAGATACTCGCTGACAGCCAAACCGTACTGAAGTCTCGACTACACTCCTCCTCCTCATGTGCGTACTCACGTATAAAGCAGTTAAAAATGTGCAAACATACTACCATATGTATGTGGTGAAGAGTGCCAGCATTAATCGCATTTTTCTCCTGCACGACGACTAGAAAGAAGAAAATAAAAATCGCGTGAAAACGGAACTTAATGTGTTTTGTTGTGTAAGTTTGGCGGTGAAAGATGAAAAGTGTCATTCCTAAAAATACACCTCCTCGTCGGGAAGAAGTCGTCGCATAAGGTCGGTCGCATATAGCCTACATAGCCAGCCACAAAGGAGCATAGTGCGCAGCAGGGCAGCGCCATCATGACAGTGACTGTGCCTGTGACTGTGACTGTGACTAACTCACCACCCAAAAAGGCAGCCCAAGTACAGAAAATCGATATTCTAGTCGCGCTGTAACGCCGTGCAAGAGTGCCTACCTGAGTTCAGGCACAAAGGCAAGCCGAGCTAGTATACCGAAAACCTCTTCCGCCCGTGAAGAGATACAGATACTATGGACTATGCCAATATCAATAGCATATCGCTGCGGAACCATCTGTGATACGTGTACCTAAAACTAAAGCTAAGCCTAAAGTAAAAGCATAAAAAAGCATTACCTAGAGAGTTTCCGAAATGAACTAGCGAACCGATCGCGCGGTGCCTGCTACTGCTACTGGGAAATTAACCATGCGTCTTGTCCGCAGTAAATGTTGTCAACGTGATGTATCCGACTATCTGACCAGCAGCCCCCCGCCGTCCTCCACGCACGCCGAGGTCCACACCAAAAATATCTTTACGCGCTACTGGGACGACCACATAAAAATGAAGGAGTCAACAACGAGCGAGGAAAAGGCCAGGGGCAAGTCCCTCCTGGCACCAACACCAGCACCTGCCAAAAACACCACCACTACAACTACTCAGAGCGTCACCTTCGTCCGGAGCAATGCACCAGCTGTTTGCGACGCAAACGGGAATCCCAGGGCGGGCGAGAGCGAGTGGACATTCCCCCCGAAGGCGCCAACTCCGCACATCTACAATTGCCTGAGCCCCGTAAGTGTCTTTGACTCCTCCTCCTGCTCCTCCTCCTCCTCCTCCTCATCCACCCGCACATCCAGTTCCAGTTGCCATTTTCCGTGCAGATTATCGTGGCGCAGGATGACGTAACGGTTATTAGATACTCCCCGGGTGACCGCCCATATAGTATAGCTCCTAGTGTGTGTCTGCCTCTGTCTGTGTGCGGCAGATAAAGAGGAAACAAAATTATTTATTTGCACTCCAACAATTGCCGTCTAAATCATTAGTATGTATGGCGGTATGAACGGACTTACGGACATTTTGGCTTTAGATTTATGGCCCATAAACTGGGCGCATTCAGCGCTCATAAGATTCGGTTTTAACGGTCATTGTGGCGGCGGCGGCGGCGATAAGATCGGAGAGATCACTTGAGTAAATATGAATGACTGCTGGAGTGTGGGATGTCCGCGAATCTTTAGTTACCATCTGAGTTCGTTTTGTATTTCCCATTTCCGGGTTTTACTTTCACCTTAATTGCTTACCTTGTTAGATGTTTTTCGAGCAAAGGCATTGGCACATCAGCAGCTTGGGGGAATTTTCGATTCAAAGAACCCTGGAGGTCGCTTCCGAATAGTAGTACATTCCGAGAATTCCAAAACGAATCGAATGACGTAGAACTCGGGTTGAGGCGATAAGCGAAAACCGGACTGCGGGCTCACAAAGTAAACAAGAAAGAGCGATCCATCGAAAGGCCTAGTCTTAGAACTTAATCTTAGGGCAAACACTTAAAAGCCCATACATCAAACTATAAATATTAAAAGGAATTGGAAAGAATAATCTATTGTATAAAAATAGATTCCTTTCCCTTTTCTGGTTGCTAAGGGGGGAAAATATAGGTATTCCCTTAAGCTAACATAAATATCTTAGTTCTGTGGAGTTTTAAAGCTCTTCTATTCCCCATAAAACCTCTCAAAAATAAATACAAACCAACTAATTTCCTTCTTCTCCATCATCTCTTCCAGGACATGATGGCAACATGTGATAAAAACAGCTTTAAAGGATTTCGCAAGCAATTTAGTGGACGGTTTAAGCGCTTAGTTACTCGAAAAGTGGAACACACTCCAGTGATACCTCCAGAATTGAAGCCGCAACTTAAAACAATATACGTTTACTAACTTTTAAGATGTAACAACTATTTGCAAGCACAAGTGTTTTCCTCAATGTCTACACATACGTACACCAACCACGACCACCACCACCACCACCATTAGCACCTGTGTATTTATAAATGGCAGGAAACATTAGTGATTAGTGATAGGAAAAGCAAGATATTTTTAAGTTATCATAATACCATTCTGATTGACAATTTTAAGTATTCAGCGATTCGTGCGTATTGTTAGGCTCAATAAAAAGATGAACATTTCATAAGACACAGACGACAGACAACGTTTTAATGTGGGTTATATACTAGACATATCACATAAGTTTAGCGGCAACCTTTTATGTTAATATATTTTGATGTTTTAATGATGTCCTATTTGTGTTAGACTTCAGAAACCTATATGCATATGTGCTTACCAAACTAAAACATTAAAAAGATGTAACTAGAGTTCCCTCACTGCGTCCCAACACTAACTTGTATTTAAATTATGATTAAAGTTTAAAAAGAACAACAGCAAGTGTAACAATTATTTACCTTTGGAAATGTTAACAAGGAGTGTGACCAGGTTTGTTACCCGGTTCCGAAAATACGGAATTAATAAAAAAGAAACCTTTTATGAACGGAAATACTACAATTAAATTGAGCACCTAACATTATTTATAAATCTGCGGAGTTTTGCTCAGAAATTAATGGAAATAATTGTGTAGATTAATAAGCCTGAGCTGAATAACCTCTGTCCCGATGATTTATTTTCTTTTTACCTCTTAATCAATATTTTTTTTGCTAATTTTCCAAAGTATATCCCTTATTAACCCAAGTATACATGGCAGAAAGCACTATAAAACCGCAAAATGAGAAAAACAAAGCACTTCCTGCCATAATGCTGAAGGAATGTAGCCACTAAAATGTTCCACGATAAGATTAAGGTAACAAAGTGGATATGCCACGTTGAGCAATGACCTGGAGTATATATTTTGGACAAATTTCTTAATGAACAGGGAGAGACCCCAAACGATTGCCCGCAGATACTTTATCTGAGCAGGTTCTCTCTCGAGTTTCCTGGGAAATAAATCAAGCAGCAATACCAAAGATCATTTTAAGGTAAGAAAGCATTTTGAAGGAAAGAGTAAGCCTCTACCTTGGATTTACGAATATCCCGGCCAACAATGGACTCAGGTAACTACTCGTTCGGCTCACTTTAAGCCATGTATCGGTTGGCTGACGAAAATAGACAATTCAAAAATGGCCGACACGAGCTGTGTACATATATTTTTTGTTGCACTTTACGGCCAGAGGCACTCATCTTTATGTTTATCGATTTATTGCTGTGTAATGGCATCTCTGTATTCGAAAATAACTATGTAATTAAATAAAATGCTTATTTTATTCCAATCTAAACATACATACACACAAACACACGTCTATATATACATAGTCAATTACTCGTATATACTCGTATATCCACCGAGCGAAGACGCGGTCAACAGTCACAATCTACGTTAGTTCCTGGGTGGTTGTGGTTGTGGTGCTGCTGCCCCCTGTGCCTGTGCTGCGGCGGCTACCAGTCTCTTTAGGGTCTCTATTGCTGGGTCCAGGGTCACTATCGTCGTGCCCTTCGCTGCTATTTGGTTGGGGCACTGCTGTCTCTGGCTTAGGCTTGGCAGACTCCTCGGTCCGCTGACCAGATTCGGCATTTGTCTCTCGAGTCGACGGCGCTGTGTCCTCCTCATCCGAGGCCTCCACGCTGGATAACGAAGGGTTCATCTGGGGTAGAGAGAGAGAAGGGATGTTACATGCTCTTCTTGATTGCTTCCCTAGGACTCACCATAGTCCTGCGTGCTTTGTACTCGATTAACTTAATCTTACGCTCCTCCCGCATTCGCGTAAGGCGCATTAACAGGGAATAGTGCTGCTCCACGCGATGCAAACATGTTTTGCATATGGTTTTTGGCAAGGGATCAGTCGGAGAAATCTGGCAAAAGGATTAGGATGAGGAGTTACTTTGCATTGCTCTCTAACAGATTTGGGAAGCCGCTTTCCCAATGCCTTCTCGGGGATGCACACAAAGGTGTTTAATTATGGACGACCGGTGCACCTGGATGCACTGCAACTCTGGGACCTCCTACATTCGGTGGTACTCACGGTTATTGGGAGGTAGCCGTTGATTTTCTCAACAAGACACAGACGTTGGCCATGATCACCATAAATATGTATTACTGTTCTGTGCATTTCCGAGCAGAGTCGGCACAGGAACCCGGATATACACGCCTTTTCAATGCTGCCCATGGCTGCCGCTTGCGTTGTCCTGCCAAAGTCCTTACAACTGATGCGATATCGGTTAATTCAGAGCCAACCAAAACAACTTTCCAAAAATATTGTATTTAATACTTTTCGGATAGTATGTGTTGTGTTGTGTACATATGTTTCCTCACGAGGGTTGTATTTCCGATTACAGCTGCAGGCAGGTTGCCAACTTGTTTTTCGTTGCCTCCTAGACCGTTCGATAGTTCAATAAATAAATTTAGTCAAATTGCACTTTTCCAGCTGAAAAGCCAGCTGATTTACAATAAATACGCCGGCTTGGAATTGGAACAGAAAATAATTACGCTCAGATAGCTGTAAATAAAGTTGTCTTGTAGTCGTATTTTATAAATTAAACCTTTATTAAGCCTAAAATAAGTAGTTAAACATTTTCCTGAAGACGTAGGTCGTTCCAGGATGTTTCCTGGCAAAAATATGTGTGGACCATGTGGAATTGGAACACAAAATAAGGTAAGCAGAAGAACGAAGCTATTTAATTTAGCCATTTCTCTGTAATTAATTATTTAATACCAAATAGAATGATGTTAGCTAAAGATAACCATATACAATTTTTAAGAAAGTAGGTAAGTTCCATTTGTTGTACCTTTTACGACCAATGGAACATGTGGAATCAGAACAAAAAGATATATCCGTGTCACGAATCGATGAAAACGATTAATTCTCCGATATTCAGCGTTTCTATTTTCAGATATAAAAAAAAAACGCAAGCCCAATAATAAATTAATCGCTGTAACTATTCGTACTATAAAACAGATATGGAAATATTAAATAATGAAATAAAATGTTTAAATTTTCCAATTTATATTTTTACTTTTATTCCCTTATCTTAGCATTATGTATGGGCTACCAAAAATCTTAGAACATAGTTACACCTAAAATTCTTATCAAGTTAGAAACGCCTGAAGGGTCTCGAAGGATATGGAGGCATTATTTATAGATTTACTATTTGGAACAGCGAAGCTCTTGAAATTGGTGCACTGGGGAAAACCAGGATCGTTCATAAGAAGCGACTGTGTCTTCTGGTTCGACAATCCAAAAAAGACCTCGCCCTGGACCTCAAAGGGTATTTTAACTTTTACATTGGGAGATCTCTGGATGGTGTTCAAAAGTTCCATATGGCACATGCTGGCGCTTTCGCCAAAGAACACTCCATCCAAGTCATTATCGGGTATTATTTGAAACTGAGGGATTCCCGCGTTGTTCAATATCTTGCAGGTGAATACGCATTTCTTGCGCGGATCCTTTGGGTGGGCGTAGATTCTGGTGGCCACATAGCCAACTGGGTAGATCCAGCTCTCGTTGTGGAAGTTGGGATTCACCGATATTATCTCGCCCAGAGAGTGCAGCAATATACTGTTCAAGTTCATGGGAAACAGGGACTTCTTTTTCCGCACAATGGCCACATTTTTGGGCTTATCCTCGCTTGGCTTTTTTTGCACAACCACCGGTTTGTTTTTCTTCGTCCCTCCATTGCTCTCAGTAGTTTCGATTTTTCCGTTGGTAGCACCCGCACGTGAACTGTTTGGCTTTTCAAGGCCCTCGTGAAACATCAGGCGCTCAATCAAGTAGAGCCTCTGACTTCTGGATCGAGATAACTCGGCCTGGAGGTGACAAATCTCATCGGTGAGCGAGGCGTTCTCCTATAAAGGGTGATATAATACAAAATTAATCATTAAAATAGCTCTATACGAAACTGCAATGATTACATACATCCTTATGTACATTTGTATGTACATCGCGAGCAGTGTCTTATCACTTACCAGCAGATAACTCTTAATGGAGCGTTTAAGACTGTCATACCGCCGTTTATACTTTAAATTCATGGTGTTTTAATTTATAAATATAGCAAAAACCACTAAAGGTGTGAGAGTGTTGTTGTGGCCGCTGGTTTGTTTTGTTTATCGAATTTCAGGGCTGCACAGCGCCCTGGCAATCGAAAATACTTTCGGGGAATACATCGGAATGGCGGTATTCGGTATTTTTATTTATTTATACAAAGCAAATATCGCAATCTAATCTCAATTAATTTATAAAAAGAGGAAATTAAAAAGAAAGAATGCCGGTTCAAAAATGGGTACTTGTCAAAGTGATTGATTATGTAGTGAACAAATAAGTTGTAGCCGTTAAGGAGTTTAAAATTACCCATTTACCTAACTCCCATCTAATGAAAACTCACATAATCACCTGGCAAAGGACATAGTTATGCTGAAGAAGAGTAAATTCTGGCTTTCAGAAGCAAGGATATTCGAGAAATTAAGGTATTTAATAATTTTAACATTTTAAATTTACAGTTTTCAGCTGGTAAAATAAACTAACAATAGGCTGGCTATATTGCGTAGAAGAACCTGTCTGCAAAGGGGTTACCACACTTACCAACTAGCCCTAACAGTTTGCATTTGTGTGCGTGTGAAAAGTACCTTTCTTGAATGGAACCATCTAATCTCTCATCGTTCTTATAAATATCAAATCTAATCTAATTAAATGAATTTCCAAGTTGGGGATTCCTGGACTATAAACAATAATATAGACAAAAAAAAAACCCATCGATCACCATGGTAACGGGCGGGTGTCTATATGTTTGTTTTCATGTTTCTCCCCACCTCCTTACTTTCGCCCAATGTTAGTGTGGGCCGACAAACATACGAACGCGTATATATAGGTAAATATAATGTGTGATAGTGTACGGAAGAGCGTGCGAAATGCTGAGAAAAATCTACGTCGGAGAGTAGCTTTATGAATCACATCGTTTGTTCGGCATTATAAAGCCAAAGCCGTTAGTATGTTTTCGCACTCCGCTGACACTTGTTGGATTCTGTGAGCTCCTTGGAAATACAACACAGCCTTAGACATGGACGAGGAACAGATGTGGAAGGGGTTCTTCTTTAAACTCCAAGAACTTAAAATGAACCCGCCCACGGAACACGAACACCAGTGAGTTCCCTAGTCTCAGAGTGCAGCACCCACACCTGCTTAATATTATTAAAAATTCGCATCTGTTCGTGGCCATGTGTGTTTGTTTATCTCGTGGAATATGAACATTTTGGAGCACGAGCACTGTCTGTGTGTCATCAGATAAATTAAATCTTTGAAAGTCGGATAATCGGGTAATAATGTGTGCGTGAAGCAGCGAAAGTGATGTAAGGGGGCATCCATAGCTAAGCCCCAGATCGATTTTATATACTACACAAAAGTGTCAACATGACTCAGTTTGTGGGGAATTTTGTAACCCGGCATTAGAGTGAAGTAATCCCCAAATGAATGTACTGTTCCGGCAAACATAATCAAATATTTATTCTGACATTCATACACAATAATGACTAATTACTTGACTAATTAGGCCTTAACGAAAAAGGCGATAACAGCTTTGGCAGCTTTAAAATGCAAATATTGCAAGCTACCAAGTACTATGGACTTAACTAATTGAGTTTTTCCCTTCCAGGCTGCAGGATGTGGACGATGGATTCTTTGAAAAGTTCGGTGCCCTCCTGCGACAGAAATCCCAGATAGATGAGGGTGTTCTCAAGAGTTCTCTGGCTCCCTTCGGCGAAAATGGCAATGCTGAGGCCGAGGAGGAATCCGACGAAAGTCCCGATGGCACACTCCAGCTTAGCCAGGATCCGGAGGTTTCCAGCATCGACACTTTTACGACCGAAAGTGAGCCGGCTTCGATTTCGGATAAAGATATTAGTGCAACAGTTTTGGATTCGGCACCAGTAATGAATGTAGGTATACTTTTGAGATCTTTAATTTTAGTTTAGGTTCGAATTTACCATTTAAGTTAAGGGGATTGATCAGGATCATTGGAATATCAAAGGAATTTATGTTAGTAAATAGCAAATTGGTCAGAAATATTGTATACAGAATTATAGAAAGAACATAGCTCCAAGATAAAGGTTTAAAATTAATTATTTTAAGCAAAATATCCAGATGTTGCTTTGTTAGTATTAAAATGTATTAAAATCCAGTTGTTGCTTTGCTAGTATTAAAATGTTAATAGTCCATAAAGGTATCAAGCTAAAAACAACTTTAAATACGTTTAGCGAATAAACTAAATATTATTATGGATAAAAGAAGGAACCTACCAACACCTATTTGATTTATAAACCAAGTTCTGTCCGCTGGGACTAAACAACACCTGATCAAATGGTTTTTCGGTTATATAATGAAGATGGCTCTCAGATGAAGGTGTAGAATCAACTAGATTAACGGTTTTGTCACCCGATAAGGTCTATAGATCAATTTATAGCTTTCTTTGTGTTACAATGGTAATATTTTGTAATATTCCAAAAAGTTTTCAAGCTGAAAACAACTTTAAAGCGTTTAGTGAACATACAAAATACTATTATGGATAAATGAAGAAACCTTCCATAACCTATTCTAATTATAAGCCAAGTTCTGTCCGCTGGTATTCAACAAACACCTAAAACAAATGGTTTTCCGGTTATTCCATGCTTTCATTAGTTACCATAGTTACCCGACCCGTAATCCTCCATGGTTTGTTATGGTTCCAAGCCTGGTCACATTGCAGGCCGTTTCAAGACCCCCGTCATGCCCCGAAAATACCGCGATAGGTCAGTTCTCTAGTTTGCAGCGGAGCATAACGAACCAAGCGATTCCAATGCCCGATGCCCGAGTCGTGATATGTTTTATCTTATACCAACATTTTGCTGTTCGCATGTTTGCCGTCTGGGAAGGTGTATCTTATAATTCTTATAATTGAGTCGTCGAGCAGCAAATTAAGTGGTGTCCATAGAAACGGTCGAGCAATAAACAAATGAATTTGCCAGAAACCTGTGTAGTTATAGGCCATTCCCGCGGACCGTGTAAACAGACTCAATAATGTATACTGACAGCATAAACAAGCACTGGCACTGGCACTGGCGGAAAACGCAAACATTCGGTCGGGGCTGGCCAAATGAATGGGGAGAAAAGCTTATAATGTACTTTAGAAAATGTATTTTTCATTACCACCTTGAGCTTTTTCCTTTTCGGTTCCAAAAATAAAACATTTTCTCTTAAGATCGCCATTATTATTGCTCACAGACACTGTACATATGCACGAACACCGAGTGTTCGGCCCGAGTCGAATCGAATCGAATTGAGAGCAGCAAGCATACACTTTTTATCTCATGGTCAACGTCAAGATATTTCGGATATCGCGAAGATTTTCGAGACCGGACGCTGGCCGTAAAGTACTTAGATACAGACTCTTCGCTCAAGAGGTTGGGACGCTGCTCCTCAATCGATAGTGTCCGCTCTGCTCCCGTTCAGATATGTGTCCATTCCGGATTCCGATTGTGTTGTGCCTGCAATAGAATATTCGCCAAAAGTTTCCCCTGCCACTAAGTGGTCTGATCAGTTAGTTAGTTTAACTGCAACTGTTTAACATGAGCTACTTGTCGCTGCCACGTGTTCTGAGCAAGTTCGGTTCCCAAAACCCGTCTAACCATAGTTCGAAAACCAATAGCCTCAATCGATCCCGTTCCCGGACCGGATGCGAGGAGAACCGACTGCCGATAAAGGCATCCTCGATGCAGTCGCTGAAAGAGCCAATACAGCGACGAATACTGAACCGAAATGGCAGCATCTCCAGTCGGCATTTTCGGGGTGTCCACAAGCATTTACTCGACTCCCATGCAAAGGAGGTGTGCCACTCGATGACCGTAAGTAGAGGCCAAAAAGCACCTGAACCAGGTGTGTTTCTTCCATAATGAACATCCGACGCAGGCTCTCTGAAAGTTCTGAATATTATGTGTTTATTCTCAGTGCCTAGGTAAACAAATCGAGGCGATTGTATAAGTTCATTGATATGAGATTGTTGTTGAGTCATTCGAGTTAATATTTCCGAATTTTATATATACACACTTTTGTTTTCTGGCAAATACAGAACGTCTTGTGCTTGAGGATTTTCAGCCATTGAAACTGAGGGAAACATAATTTATGGTCTAATTCTTTGAACTAACTTTTATGTTTGATTGATTTGAGATTTTTGCTGAGTCAATATTTATGTTTTAGGATTATGCTTGAGAGGAGAGAGTCCAACAACATGACATCAGCTGTGTCTGGTTTTGCGCTTTTCCTTATGACGTACTTAAGTTTTTGCAAACATTTCCGATTTGCTGGAATTTGCTGATACATATTTGCTCAAGCTTTGACCTTTAGCGAATTAATTGAATTCTATTTTTAATCGATTCAAATTAAAATACCCCGCTAAATGGATGGTTTCTAAATGTGGTTTTCATCACAGAAACTTATTTTGCGTTTGTCCTAAAGGGAACTTTAGGTGAAGCATTCCGTGAGGTTTTTTAATTAAATTTTACTTTGCAGGTCACAGACTTGTATGAGGAGATATTATTTGACACCTATAATTTATTTGCGTTTTGTCCGAAAGGGAACTTAGCTAGGTTAGGTAGAAAGGTGAAGCATTCCGTGAGGTTTTCAAATTAAACTACTTTTAGGGGACAGACTTGTATGAGGAGATATTATTTGAGATCTATAATTTATTTGCGTTTTGTCTCAAAGGAAACTAGCTAGGTTAGTTAAGAAGGTGAAGCATTCCGTGAGGTTTTCAAATGAAACTCTTTTTGGTAACCTCCAAGAAGAGTTTCATTTGAAAACCTTGTATGAGGCGATATTATTTGAGATCCTAAAGCGAATTTAGCTAGGTTAGACACGAAGGTGAAGCATTCCGTGAGGTTTTTCAAATTAAACTCATCTTGCAGGTGACATACTTGTATGAGGAGATATTATTTGAGATATATAATTTATTTGCACTTTATCCCAAAGGGAACTTAGCTAGGTTAGGCACAAAGGTGAAGCATTCCGTGAGGTTTTTTAAATTAAACTATATTTGCAGGTCACAGACTTGTATGAGGAAATATTATTCGAGATCTACAACAATATTGGCTGTGAAAACAACGATGAGTGCTCCAGCAGTCTGGTTGAGTTCGTCCAGGAAGCATTCAAAATTCCGAACGCAACGCATTTGGAAGTTTGCGAGGCGGCGAGGCTAAAGGAACCGCCCAATGTTCGATTAAATGTGGAGATAATCAAGGCCGAGAACTTATTGTCCAAGGATTCGAATGGACTGTCTGATCCCTTCGTGACGCTATACCTGGAATCAAATGGCTCCCATCGTTATAACTCCTCGGTGAAGCCAGCCACCTTGAATCCTATTTGGGAGGAGCACTTTTCACTGTAAGTTTGGGGTTTTAAGAGGTATTAATTAAGTTTTACATATTATGTATGTGATTTATTATTTTTCCAGGCCTATTACCGAAAATGCTCGCGATGAAGTACTCATTGTTGAAGTCTGGTAAGTTTGTATCTTGTCTAGGAAATATATCCCAAGAATGCACTCATTACAATCAAGTTAATTAGCTTGATAAAAGCACTCGAGTTATAGAAAGTACCTAAAAAGGAATATTAGGTTTATGGTCTCATCCTAACTAACAATAAGGTATGGCATCTGAAAAAATCTCATTTTCTCGTATTGTTTGCAAAGTTCTTTAGAGTTAAGTTTAAAAATAGATTAGGGAGTATAATTTTGTAGTTTAAGCATGCATGATAATATATTCTAGGGTAAATTAAATATAATACATATAAATATATTATTATTAGGGACTTTGATGCCGCCGAAACTGTCAAGGAAAAGGTCAACAAAATACTCGATGTGAAGGGCGTCAAGGGGCTGAGTAAGTTGATGAAGGAAATAGCTGTGACCGCCTCATCGGGCAAGCATGATAATGAGTTAATAGGCAGAGCTGCAATCACGCTAAAGGTATGTGCTTTGAGCTATTATCTATTATTAATACAATCTTTATAATATTTAATTACTTTAGAGTATATAAATATGTAAATATAATCTTTAATTACCTTAGAGCATACCCGTCTCTGGCCTAACTGTCTGGTATAATCTGGAAAAGGGCAGCAAGGGCCGAAGTCGGGGATCCCTGCTGGTGAACCTGGCACTGAGCGCCGAAAAGAACAAGAGCGTGGCCGTGCAGGAGCACAAGAACCTGCTGAAACTGCTGCTGATGTACGAGTTAGAGACCTCCCAGGTGGCCAACTACTGGTGGAGCGGGAAGTTCAGTCCAAACGCCGAGCTCATTCGCTCCCAGCATGCAGCTCAGAGTGGACTAACTCCCTTCGACTGCGCCCTTAGTCAGTGGCACGCCTACAGCACCATCCATGAAACGCACAAGCTAAACTTTACGCTCTTCAACTCCATACTGGATGTGCTGGTGCCGGTGATTAATGGCCTGCAGAATGATTCCGAGGATGTGAAGACATTCTGGGATGGAGTGCGGCGACTCCTGCCCTCCTGCTTTGCCGTTCTCCGAAAATTGAGGTCCAGAAACACGAGTGAAAAGAACATAATAAGGGCCCTGAACGAGGTCCTGGATATTCTCAAGAAAATCAAGGAGTTTGAGGTGCCGGATAGCATAGATATATTCCCCAAATCGGTGTACGGCTGGCTGAACGACACCGATGAAGCGTGCAACATAGACACTGCCATTGTGGACGCCATAAACACGGGGACGAAGGAGTGGCTGGAGCACATTGTGGAGGGCAGCAGGCAGTCCAAAAACCATGAATCGGACGATGAGAAGCTGCAGTACATCATAAAACTGATACAAATGGTGCGGTCCGACCTTCAACGTGGCATGGAATACTTTGACAAGCTCTTCTACCAGTGAGTTTCTGCCTGAGTTTGTTTCTAAGGCAAATTGTTGCAAGTTCTTTCTTTGCTTTCAGCAAAATTCAGCTCAACTATTCCGCAATACTCTACTTGTTCTATGACTCAAAACTGGCCGAGATTTGTAAATCAATTATAATAGAAGTGTGCAATAACATTAAGAGATTGGATGTGCCAGACGATCAGTTCGAGTATTTGCCCAACATTGAGAATGTGAATATGGGAACGACGCTGTTCGAAGTCTACTTAATACTCAAGCGATACGTCCAACTGGGTAGGTTCTAAAGGAAACTCTTTGTTTCTTAATACTAATATTTATTTGTTTACTTGGTAGGGGAATCCATGTGCTCTGAGAGCCTGGAATTGGCCAACTTTTATCCCTGGTTTGAGAGAGGCG
The DNA here is from genome assembly GCA_008042535.1 of Drosophila tani. Taxonomy (NCBI): domain Eukaryota; kingdom Metazoa; phylum Arthropoda; class Insecta; order Diptera; family Drosophilidae; genus Drosophila; species Drosophila tani. The sequence goes on along the minus strand of VNJO01002285.1, from coordinate 162,039 downwards.
TTACTCACTGGCTGGATATCTCCATAATTAAGGCTTTAAATCGTATACAGAAGGCCATTGACTTGGATCAGCTTAAGGCCGTGGACGAAACTGTGAAATACAGCTCTTCGGCTGTGGATACTCTTTCGATATTTTACCAAATTAAGATCTTTTGGCAGCAACTCGATTGGCCAGAAGTCGAAGGTTCCTACATATTTGTGGCAAAGATTGTTAATGTGAGTTGATAATTATCTAGTATTAATTAGTATTATTTATTATTAAATTTATTTAATATATCATGTGTTTTGTGACTTTATATATCTAGTATTTATCTAGTATTAATTAGTATTATTTATTATTAATTATATTTATTATATATCTTGTGTTGTGTGACTTTATATATCTAGTATTTATCTAGTATTAATTAGTATTATTTATTATTAATTATATTTATTATATATCATGTGTTGTGTGACTTTATGTATAATTTATTTACAGGATCTGTGTCGATGTTGCATATTTTATGCCCAACAAATGTCAAGGCGGGTGGAAAACATTAGTTTGGGCGATAACAACAAGAATTTCAGTAAGTTTAACCTAGAGCTCTCTTTAATATATTAAATATATTTATTTATTTTAAATGGTTTCATTATTTTTGTGCCCAGTTTTGTCAGAAGAATGGTGCATAGCCATTAATAATATGGACTACATACGTCAGAGCTTACCTTCCTTTATAAAGGTGGGTCTTAGACTTTATTTATAATATTTATATTTTATTTTATATTTATTTATAAACTTTATTTATTCCAGGAACTCAACATCGATGACATCATCAAGAGATTGGGCGAATATCGCACAAATTTAGAGGCTGAACGTTGCGCCACCACCATCAAAACGGTTATTGAAAACGCCCTGGACACCGAACGCAATCAAATCGTAGAGCTCATTGAGATTGTGGCCAGAAAGATGGCACCACCGATCAAAAGATATTTGGCTGAGGGTGCGGAGGTCCTAGCCAAGGACTCCAACTCCATGGACCAGCTGATGATGTATTTGGAGGGTTCATTGAGCACGCTGTATGATACCCTGAACGAAGTTAACTTTGGCAGGATATTGGATGCCATTTGGTCGGAATTATCAATAATAATGTATGACCTAATACAATCAAATCTTGATGTGGGTCTATCTATCTTAATTATCCCAACTATAAATTAAATAATCTGTTTCTTTTTAACCCTTAGAAACGCCGACCGCCCGCCTTCTTTCAGAACTTGAACAACACCCTTCAGACCATGATTGATTGCTTTAAAATGGGCAACATTGAGACCTCGGACGTGAAGATTCTGTCCACCATTCAGAGCAGGCTGGAGCTGTATTCCCTGGAAACAGCAGATCTTATTCATCAGTATTATATGGAGCGATTGGAGAGCCAAAAGAGCCAGGAGTCGTCGCCCTTTGGACAGCTGACGGTAATGGCTCAGCTAACTGATTACGGGTTATTGGTAAGTGTGAAAAGATTTATGATTTAAAGTACTTAAACTGTAAGAATTCTCTATTTTCCTAGTTAACTATTTTAAATGCACGCAACCTGCTCTCCATGGACTCTAATGGTCTGGTGGATTCATTTGTTAAGGCCAGTTTCATGCCCACAAGTCGATTCAACGATCTATCACCAGTGAAAACCAATGTGCACAACAAGAACTGTTTTCCTTTATACGATCAGGAGTTTCGTATGTAAGTTATATCCTTTGCTTAACAGATTTCAGACATTATAGCTTTTATTTCCTACAGAAACTTGAGCGAACACCAGCGCAATGCCAAGAACAGCCTGATAGTATTTAGTATCAAGGATAAAGATCTATTTGGCATGTCCAGTCAATATATAGCAGAGTGCTACGTCTCATTCGCCGATCTCGATGCATTGCAGGGCGAGCAAATAATGATGAATTTATCCAGGCCAGAGTATACAGGTAAACAAGCACTTTATACCACTAAAAACTAGTTAAATTAATACATAAACCTGTTTAATTTCAAGATTCCGATTCCCTGAAGGCGCTGGAATACAGACTAGGTGATAAGCAGGCCAAGGAATTCCTGAAAAAACTAAAGAACAGATCCTTTTCTTAGGAAAATATTCAGAAAGCAATATTGTTGTAAACGAAAAGCAATAAAAATATATTTTTATATTTTTTAGAGTTTTAGAGTTTAGAGTTTAACCTTTCTACGCGTTGTCTTAAAAGTATACTCAAGTAGTATAACGAGTTTAGATTCTATACTTCAAAATATCAAATGTATACTCCAAAGTATAATTTTTATACTCCAAAGCAGGGGTGCTCAAAATCGTCTTACGGCAGTGCCCTTACCTACACAAGCAAAAGAATACACACGCACACATGTATCGACGCCGTTTTATTGCATCACAATTAACACTGAGAGAAAAAAAAAAGTTAAATTCAGAAAAATAATAATTTTGGTTGCTTCATTTGATTATTTCATTTAAAAATTTACAGTTGATCTAAAGAAGTATCACTCATTTTAACGACACGCCAAAGAAATTCAAAGAAATGCACACGTCGGTGGTCCACAATAAACTAAAATCAAACTTAAATCAAATTCTATAAGAAACGCAAAAAAACAGTGCAGAGCCGAGAACAAGACAACAGTGCAGAGCCGAGAACAAGACAACAACACTTTGCATTGTGAGTTGAGGATAAAAAAAAAATTCAATGGAATTGTTGTTGGCTTGTCTCGATGCGAACAACTCACAAAGAGGAGAAGAAAAAGTTCTATGGAATTGTTGTTGCCTTGCCTCGCTATGCAAAAGAAGAATTCGCGTGTGCCCTAGGGAAGTATGGCGTGTGCCGCTCCGTATGCTATGTGCCAAAACAAAAACAAATGTGCTCGTGTGCCATAGGATTGAGCACCTCTGCTCCAAAGTTTCAATTGTGTATTTTCGAGAATTATTTTTATACGAACCTACATCGAAAATTCGATAACATATCGCGTTAGCTGAAATTTAGTGCTTTTCTGTTTGTCGCGTTAGTGATTATTATGAAAAATTGGAGCAGGTGAGTATAAAATGTATACTTTCGTAGTATTAAATTAATAAGCATCTTATTAAGAAATTTGTCATACTCAAGAGTATAGAATTCATGTAACAATCGTATAGGTTCTATGATGATTTTTTTTTGGGTGTGCCTTTTTCAGGAAAGATCTATAAATAATTATACTTTGTAAACAATTGTTTGTTTGTGTACTTTTTATTGGAACAGAAACCAACATGGTATTTTTAGGTATAAATACATAACACTCACTTTTTACGATTGAATTGTTTTCGTAATAAATAATATTTAAGTTGCATTTTTATTAATATAAATTATTCGTAGGGTTTGATTTTTACGCACAAGTGATTAACACACATTATGATCTAATGGCAGAATCTTCTATGGCTTTTGTTCTGGCCGAATTGTGTGCGCTTTATTGGCGGCGACGGGTGTTGCGCTGCTTATCGAAACGCATCTCCATTTCCTCCAGAACCTTGGGTGTGTAGCGAACCACCAGCTTCACGGATCCAATGGCCTGCTTCAAGAGTTCGACGGCCTTCTCGTGGTTTTCGCCTTCAACGGACTGAAATTTATGTAAATATTTAAATTTAATTATAGATGTAATATAAGGTAAACTGTAGTAGAGTTTAATTACCACTCCGTTGACTGACAGCAGCTGGTCGCCTCTCTTGAGACCTCCATGCCTATCTGCAACTCCTCCAGGTATTATACGGGATATATAGATGGGGGAATTTTGTTCCTTGCCTCCCATTACGTTGAAGCCCAGGCCTGGATGAAATATAGAATGTAATATTTATAAAAAAGCAACTTTAGGTTGCATCAAAACTTGTTTTTTTTTTTTAAGGCGTGTCTATAAATCAAGAGAAACCATCTCCTGAGACTGATAAAGAGTGCATAATTGGTAATCTAAAGACTTGGCCACCTCCCTCCCAACCTCCCTCTACGAATCTTAGATGACAACGCCTTACCCTCCTCCGTTTTGGGCAGTTCCACCACTCGGGGATGTGCGTGACCCTCGCTGGCTGCAAAGGCGGCCACTGTGGCCTTGGCTGTGGCAGACGCCCGAACGTCGTGGGATCCCTGGATGTCCACCGTCTCGTAGACATGCTCATACACCTCCCTAACAGACGTCATGAAGTCCGAGTTGAGCACCTTCTGCAGGGCAGCCAGTTTTGTAGTGGGGAAGTCGCCACTGGCCTGCAGTTTTTCCAAGAGCTCTATCGATCTTTTGACATCTGAAAGTGGGTTAATCTAAGCTTGCTGCTGCTGATTAACCTAAATGTAAATCCTTACCCCTGGACAACGTCAGTGGTTCTGCGTTATCGGCCATATTGAAGAATCTTAAAAATATTCAGCTAAAATTTAACCTGAATATTATTCGAGAGAATACTGAGCTGAAAATTAATAGTGTAACCAGGTTCTTTGAGCTGAAAATACCTCTTTACAGCAAGATAGTAGAAAAATTCGGAATGAATGGGTATTTCCTGACAAGTAGTGACATGGTCATATTGATATAAAATTGGTTTTGGAAAAACGTAAACAATTGAAGAAAATTAAGTAAAATGACTTTACCTGCAGCACTTTTGCAGCGTTTAAAAAAGCGGGGACTGGTTACGAAAAAATCAGGTAAGTGTATTCTTCTACATATGTACATATATTGGTTCATAAATAAGTAGCACAAAATTATTGCATATGTACATTTTCTTCCAAAATGGAAATTAAAGGAGAAATTACCATCTTATTATGCAGGAACCACACCGATATCGGAAGCTATAGAAGAAATCATAGCCGAAAACTATGACGACGATGAGAAGAGCGCCCCGTACACATCATACAAGGAGGAGCCAGAGCCCAAGCGCAAGAACGTAGAGGAGCAGTTCTGGTCGCACCGCATCAAGGAACGGATCGGCGTTAATGAGTCGCATCACGGCTACAAGCTGTGCCCCAACAAGTACAACATCTGGCACAAGTGCTCCCTCTACTGCGTCAACAAATTCAACAGTCTGCCGCACTCCTCGCAGCCCAGTCCGGAGTATCTCAAGCGCTACAAGAGATTGCTGCGGAAGTATCCCCTGGAGGCGGGCTGGAAGGATATGTACGATAAGGGCTGCAAGGCGCATTACTTCTACAACTCCACAACCCAGAAAGTATCGTGGCTGCCACCATCCCACCCAAAGGCCCGTGTAACCCACAGTGCAGCCGTATTCCGCCGGCAACTGGCCAACTCCAACGACGAGTTCAACTTGGACGCTAACAATTTGCCCATCATGCCAAAGCCTGGAGGAGGTGGCATTGAGCAAAATGAACCCGAGATTTATCCATCGTACACGCCGGCCAAGAAGCAGAAGTCCAGAGACTTGGATCGAAAACTACACCGGCGGCGACGCAACGAGAATTAAAATAACTTAACTTGTCGGAACTTTTAACAATAAAACCCGAAAACAGAGACTCCCCTTTTAAAGAAGTATAGCTGTAAAACCATCGATAGTGCCCTTACTCGATATTTTCGATAGTGATAGTCCAAACCATCGATGATATCGATACTATCGACAAAATAAAATGGGTTTAAAAAATTTACTTTACTTAAACAAACCAAATTAAGTGGCATAATTTATATAACATTTTATGTGATAAAAAAATGAAAGAAATTTTATCACAATTACTGTCTATATATATTTTCTATAAAGATAGTTTTTGAAATTAATGATTGGAAATTAAAGAAAAATGTGTTGGTCCGTTCTAAAGAATATACAAATTTAAGATTATATTTATTGGCAAAAACTTGTAAATTTTATACGAATTCACTGATTAACTGCTAACGCGATGTATCGATGGTGAAAAAGAACAATCGATAGTGACGCGATAATATCGATAGTATCGTCGATAGTTTTACAGCTCTATAAAGAAGTTTAGTACAAGTTTCTTTGATGTTCTCCCTTTTTTATTACATTAATCAATAGAAAACAAGAATTACACAGACTAAACTCAACGTTAGATCTTCGTTTTAGGTTTAAAAATGTACACTCTTGCTTTATTGAATTGCTAGCTTAATACAATGAATGGTGGAGGAGCCGCCGCGAAACAATTAAATCGAAGGGAACGCATGAAAGTAGTGTGTCGTACGAGTCTGGAAAGAGGACAGATCTAATTTAGGGGGCGGCTGTTAGGGCCCTCAACATGAGGATGCTCTCGGGGATACACTTCACTTTCACCAAACGTTGTGCCGTGTGTAAAGTGTTTTAACCAAGTTTTTTGTATGTATATTGGTGAAAGATAAATACAAGTATTTGTGTTTATTTCAAGGTTCGCTTTCCCTTAACAACAACCGGTCGGTTTCGAATGTAGCCCTTGCGACGCTTCGAGTTCTGCAAAAAATAAATATTTAATTAATTTACAAAGTAAATTCAAAAAAATTAATAGTGTGGCCAGATTCTACGAGCTGAAAATACCACTTTACTGCAGGATAGTAGAAAAAATCGGAATGAATGGGTATTTCCTGACAAGTAAAGCCAGTAAATTCAAGGAATTCGGAGCCCTACCTTTCTGGAGATCAGGTTGGCCGGTGGAATCGTCCGCTCCTTGGCCTTCAACGAGGGCCTGTTGAACTCGTGCGGCTTCTTAACCCTGTAGATGCGCACCAGCCAGTGCTCGGTGGTGTAGGCCTCCTCCAGATAGGTTAAATCGAAGTCCTTGTTGCCAATCACTGCGTTGCGAGTGCGATCATAGCCCGATGGTCCTCTGAAGCCACATATTTAGCTTACATTTTATCCAACTTACTTTGCAACTCACCTGTAGTCCAATTTCAGTTCCCCGAATCTGTAGTAGCTTAATTTGTACATAAGGCAGTTCAGTAAAGCTGGAGCACCCTCCGCATCCACACGGAATTCACCGCGATCGGTGAAGTAATCGCTCTCCTTGATATCCTTGGGATGCTCGCCCTCGGCAATGCGCACCATCCACAGGAACTTGTTGATGTCATCGCCCGAGTAGCCAATGACACCGCCAAAGATCACCAGGACATAGTCCACGTCCAGGGAAGTCATGATTTCGTAGGATTTCTCCTCGGTCGAGGACATTGCCTTGCCCACCAGCGCTATGTGACTATTATTCCACGTATTGTTGTCCACCAACGTTGTTCTATTCGCCATGCCCGCTATCTGATAGCCATAATCCCACCAGGACATGACGCGGGCATCATCAGCGGTGTTCTGCGACAGCCAGTAGTAGGCCTCCCTGAAGTCGTCCAAGATGTTGCGGGATCTGTAAAGGGAATGGGAGAAAATCATGAATAAAGAGTGGATAATTAATAATATTAAATAAAAACCTACCCATCCTGGCTGTTGTGGAAGGCGAGCACAATGGAGGGACTGGAGTAGGCATTGCTGGTCACCCACGTGCAGTGGACAGCGAACATCATCAAAAGCATTAGAACGGCCAATATAACAATACTCTTCAGATTCGAGCTGATGCCAGTGTCCTGCTGGGCATCGTGCTTGGTGCGGTGCTTCAGTTTTCCAGCCTGCAAGTTTAGATCTTCAGCAAGCTCTTACCAAGTACTTCCCTTTCTTATCACTCACCTTATCGTACAGCGTCTTCTTCTCAATGGAGTCCTCCGCCTCATCCACCTCGGTGGCCGTGTGCGTGGCTGTGCCTATGCGCTTCGACGAATCCTCCTGCAGGAACACGTCCAGCAGGCCCGAGAAGGCCACGCCCGCCAACATGCACACTACGGGCGTGAGGGTAAGCATCAGACGCACCATCACGCCGGCAAAGTAGACCGCACTGATGGCGTACAGCACCACAAACACGCGCTCATCGTTGATTTGCTTGATGCAGTACCAGACGCCGACCGGGAAGGCGCACACGAGGATGTGCAGATCGAAGAAGAACGAGAACCAGGTGGTGGGCTGATGCTCCGACACGGAGGCAATGATGGGGATGTGGATCTTGGCGTAGCCAGTGTCCCACAGCGAGTAGAAGCGTCCGCTCCACGGGGCCACGACGCCCAGCATCGTGAGCACCACGACGGCCACGAAGACACCGACGCCCACCAACAAACCACCGACGATGAACAGCTTACGGAACTCGTGACGCGACAGCACCGACTGCAGATGGCGCAAGGTGGCCACGGCCATTAGGAGCACAAACACGCCCAAGGCGGCCATGTGTTCGCTGGTGCGTATGGGTTGGAATCCCACGAAGGGGATCTGCATGGAGAACAGCAGTCCCAGGATGTAGAAGGTGCTGTAGCTGGTCAGCAGGCGCGGCGAGTAACGGCCCATGATGAGCAGCACGAAGACATGCAGCGGGATCAGGTTGATGATGAACACGTAGCCACCCCAGGCGGAGACCATGTAGAAGTACGAGAGCGCAGCTCCGGCCGACCAGAACACCGAGCCGGTCTTCACGGAGCGCACCCACAGGAAGTAGGTGAACTGCAGGGCGAAGATGGCAATGCCCTCGTTGTCGTACGATCCGGCCACCGAGCGGCTGATGTAGCCGGGCACGATGGCGATGAAGCTGGCGGCGAATAAACCTGCGCCCGAGGACCACAGCTCCTTGGTCAGCAGGTAGGTGGAAATGGAGGTGAGGCCACTGAACACAGGGGCCAGGAATACGCAGATATCGCGAATGTGCACCGGGATGTTGAGTACATGCAGCAGCCAGTGGATGCCGCCCGAGGTGATCATCAGGCCGGGGTACACGGTTCCACCGACGATGCGGCCCAGCGGGTACCAGGCACGCTCGTCGAACCAATTGAGAAACTTGTACCAACCGTGCTCCACCATGTAGGCGGTGGCCCGGTAGTTGAACCACGGATCAAACTCATGGATAATCGACTCGAAACGGATGACGGCGAAGAGGCGTGAGGAAAATCCGGCCAGCCAGGCAATCAGCAGGATCGCAAACGTTATCAGGCTGCTGTAGCCAGCCACCTTGCTGTTCAGCATCTTTGGCGTCCGATTCATGTCCCCAATTCCAGCCAGGTAATGTGAAAATTAAAACCGATCTGAAACGCAACGACACATTCTCTTCTTAGACACGTAGTCTAAAAAAAATTGCCGGCTGGACTGCCAACTCGCACGCAAGTTTGTTATCGATAGTTGCAGTCGATGAAATGGCCATCGCAACGATTGTTTTGGTGTTTTTATTTTTAATTGTATTGTAAATGTAATTTAGGTAAGTATTAATACAAGTTTAATTAACTGCTCTCCATTAAATTATTATAAAATAATTACCAACAGTTCTCTATATTCCCATCAATTTTCTATTCATTAGAATTTGCATTAATCCAAATATTTACTAGTTAAGGTGATTTTACATTCTTCTATTTTGTTCTTAATATTAATATGCATTCAGTAATTAATTTACCAATTTATAAATTTATACCCTAATATCTCGTTTCATTTCCCAATGTAGCACTGTAATGGCTCATCTCTAGCTTGGAATGGAACAACTTCTTCACAACAATCAACTAGTTCAATGAACTGGTTCCAATCTGATGCCTAAATAGTGGCCAAATTAAACAATTAAAATTATAAATCAACATGAATAATGGAAATATTAAACGGGTGCCAAAGAAGCTGAGCGTTTCCAAGAAGCCTGCCGTCACTGTGGATTCACCTTTAGCCAAATATCCTTTACAAAACTGGAATTAAAACTAGTTGCCATTTTCTTATAAAGCCGGCGTTTAGCATTCTCTTAACAAACACATTTTATGTTGTTAATAGATTATTAAGAAAAAAAACTTGATTATTTGTGGTCCCCAAGGGTTACATGATTTGTGTACAACATATTTCCTCTTTAAATTTTAAGCAAACCAATAGAAATAACGCGGTATTTGCTCTTTTGTTTGTTTACCTTTTAGGGACTCCTTAAAACTTAACCTCTAGCTGGTTTCCTTAACTAACTGTTTACGTATGACTCCTCAGGGACCTTGACCTGTATCATTTGCAGGATTCCCATCAAGCCCAGTGTGTGGAAGGTGCACATCAACTCCAAGCAGCACAAACTCAATGTGGACCAGGCCAAGCAGAATAAGGTTGAAAAATCGGTAGCCTCCACTGCCAAGGAATCATCAGCTCCATCCTTCAAGGCTCCGCATCCTGTCGGAAAATCTAGCACGCCGCAAGATAAAGCTCCACCAGCGAACCAAGAAAAGAATCCTCAGAATATTCCAGAGAAGTCGACTCCTCCACAGTCAAGTACTAGTATTAATAAGCCTTCATCAAATGAATCTGTGGCCGAAAAATTGCCAGAAAAGTTTTTCGACGAGGACAAGACGAGTAAAACCGAAGCAGCTCGACTCCAGGATGAGGAGTGGCAGCGCTTCCAGCAGGAGATCAAGAAGGCAGCCACAGAATCAAGTGTTATTGTGGCTGACGAGCAAGAAGATATCAATATCAAGAGACATATCAAGGAAATAGACGAGCAAATTGATAACTGGAAGAGAGTCATCAAGATAAATGATCAGAAAACGTTACTTTTGAATAAAAAGCGAAAGGTTAGCGTCAAAATGGAAATAGATCCCGAACTAAGTTCCAGCGAGGAAGAATGTAGTGTGGACGACTTGTACGACTGGAGAACTAAGAACTTGCATTAATAAAAAATACTACTATTAAATGTTACTGTTAAAAAATCTTAAAACTTTAACTGTTTTTAAATATTTTAACTGGGGGATAAATCGGAGGAATCGTAAATTCGAAATTAAAGAATATTTTTCGTGTTTTTTTTTTTAAGTTTCTATAAATTCAGTATTTAAATCCATTTGAAAATACAGTTTTTTTCTAGGCATACCCAATGTCTGTCATCAGTATCTACTTTCTGACTGGTTTTAACATTAAGAGTAGTAGCGAACCAGTTGGGAATTTTAGGGCAATACAATTGTTAAAGGGTTTTAAATAATAAACATTTACTCATAACGTTTGTAGATATTGTCTTCTGGGAAGTGATAAAAATATACTTAAATAATAATTTCAATTGTAATGCTAATTTCTTAAAGAGTGGGTTTATTTTATTTTAAATATATGAAAAACAGCTGACACATCTAACCCGAATGACCGAGAGATTAACTGACCATCTGCATATGTGGCCACACTCGTGGACATTCCTCACGTTTTGTATCAACGCTAAGCGATTCGTACGCTACATTACATGATCAAAATTAGTACATATTTTATGTTACATTAATTAGTTACACACTTTTATTTATTCTTAGGCAGTATTTACAGAAATTTTTATTATTTATTTAAGCTGTTCCACTTTTTCTTTTAGTTCCAAATCTTTACATAGTTTTGTTATATATGAAAATGTATTGATTTTTGTTAAATTTATGCATAAAGTTCACGCGAAAAACAAAGTGAACCCATTGTTACAATGATAGCTGATTCGTGAAAAATGAATTTAAAATATATATTACTATTGTGCACGTTGACGATGAATGTTTCCAGTCTCATGTGCTTGGAATATTCAAAGGCCTTCAATGAATCTGCACTTGTAAACACCATCCATACGGGCCACAGCCAAAGCAGGAGAACCAGTAAATTTCTATTTGATACCATTTTTCGCATAAGTTCGGGAGTATCGAATGCTTTCGGACTTTCGGATACCGAAGACGATGTTGAGTATTCAGAGAATTCCAGCCTCAAAAATTGTGATTGCGGCAAGTACCCTTTAAATTCGATTAGATTTAGAACATATTTTAAATTATAATTCTTAATTAATGATCACAGATTGTGGATTTTCAAATGAAGAAAACAGAATTGTTGGTGGAAAACCCACGGGAGTGAACCAATACCCCTGGATGGCGCGAATTGTTTACGATGGAAAATTTCATTGTGGCGGATCATTGTTGACCAAGGATTACGTTCTATCGGCCGCTCATTGCGTTAAAAAACTGCGGAGATCCAAAATTCGAGTTATATTTGGCGACCATGATCAGGAAATCACTTCGGAGTCTCAGGCCATCCAGCGGGCGGTGACAGCGGTGATAAAACACAAGAGTTTCGATCCCGATACCTACAATAATGATATTGCCCTGCTGAGACTCCGGAAACCCATTTCCTTTTCCAAAATTATAAAGCCAGTGTGTCTTCCTCGGTATAATTATGATCCCGCAGGTAAAATCAAACTTTTCATAGCCATAAGTAATGCTAATAAACTTTAAATTCTGATTCTAGGCCGCATTGGAACCGTTGTTGGCTGGGGACGCACATCCGAGGGCGGCGAGCTGCCGTCCATTGTTAATCAGGTGAAGGTGCCAATAATGTCCATCACAGAATGCCGAAATCAAAAGTACAAAAGTACTCGAATTACCTCATCGATGTTGTGCGCGGGCAGACCGAGCATGGACTCGTGCCAGGGCGATAGTGGCGGACCGCTGTTGTTATCCAATGGAGTTAAATATTTTATTGTCGGCATTGTTTCCTGGGGCGTTGGATGCGGCCGTGAAGGATATCCCGGGGTTTACTCACGCGTGAGCAAATTTATTCCGTGGATAAAATCTAATTTAGAAAATACCTGCCTGTGTTCTTAGTCAATGTTGTATGGAAATACACGAACAAATATTTATTGCTGTAGCCTAAGTCCGTTTTACATGCCAAGATCCTTTGTTATTGTCCCCCAAGCAACGAGAATAAATATTGAAGTTTTATTTATTAGCCAGGGTTTTGTGTATTTAATTCAGGGGTCCGCACCATTGCATTGACATGCCAACACTGCATTTGTGTACATACATATGTGAAAAATGAGACAGAGAGACTTCGTCTCTTTCATAAGTAACATTATATGCATAATAACTAGCTATAACTAAAAAAAATAGCTATTTCACGCTAAAAACGGCTAGATTTAGCTAGAACATGACAATGCGGCAGCACTAGAGCGAAGCCGAAGACCTGTGCCGACGTCACACGAACGTTTATACTGTGCATGAGAGGCAGCGACGCCGACTGAGATGGGGCTGGTCAACCTTTAAAAATCCCCCTAGTGGGTTTTGTACAATCAGTTTTTATTTTGTATAAAAACCTAAACCTACATATAATTATAATTAAGTACATTTCGTTACAAATCGCATTTCTACAATTCCTAATAATACTCTAGATTGTAACCTACATATAATACACGCTACTCATCCCTGTACCTATTGCTTAAAACTGTATTCGCCACTTTAAGGACTTCATTCGATATTTTTCCACAGCTCGACTCATTGACGGATTGTATTTTGAGGGCTGCATGGAGTGGCCTTAGGAATTGGGTGTTGGCATTCGACCCCAATTGGTAATTCTCCATGGACTCGTAAATGGATTTAAATAGAAGTTGCCTGTCGGAATGGAAATACCCACGATTGCCGTGAATCACCTTCACGCCGGCGTGGGACATGTTACAAATGCTCATGTACATGCAGTGATCTGGACGGTAGTTGTATTCGCAGGGCATGACATACAGCTTGTCGGGATGGAAGTAAAATAGAATGTTTATGAGGTCCTGATCGCCCCAGATAATGCGCAGTTTGTACTCCTTGTGAATGGCCAAGATATGTTGCTCCCACTTCATTTCCCTCATCCGTGTGAGATTCATTAGCATAACGCCAGAGTTCACGCCGAGTCGGCCGTAGAACGGATGTCGGGCGAAGCGATTGTACCATCCGATATTCTCGTTTTCGTGCTCCGGCGTCAGGGCCGAGATCTGGCTCTCGTTGAACTTTTTGAAGAATCCCCAAATATCCGAGATAGGTGACAAAAACAATATATCCGTGTCAACGTACAGCAATGAGTCCACTTTCGTTAGCAAAGACTTGAAGAAGCAAATAGTTTAATTAGCAACAACGTCTGCTTATGGATATTTCAATTCGCACTTACTGGCAAAAACAGACGCTGAGAGGCGCATGGCTTGAAGAGATTCTTCCATTCGATCTCGTTGTGACTGGGAAATTGCAGAGGCAAAATCTCAAAGTCAAATGTAAAGGGTTTAATGTCGCGCCAGTCCGTCAGCTTTTCCGTGAACTCATCGCCCTTGCCGCTCTCAGTGAAAATCAAAAACTTCAAGTACTCTTCGTCATAGTTGAACAGAATGGCCGATTTGATCATAACCAGAGTCTCCTGTACTCTTTGACCGCAGCATACGACCACGATATATAGAGGGGGTTTCCATGTTTGTCTATGAAATAAGGTGACATATTTTTAGTTAAAGGATTAAAGAGTACAACTAACTCCACAAAGCGTGTTGTAAAGGCTTTATTATAAATATTTCTGCAACTGTTAAAGCCGTTTTTAATTGCTTATTGATTGTTAACCGTAACGTTGACAACAGGCCTGGATTGCTACATTTCTATGGGTTTACTTATACGTACGTTTGGCTAAAACCAGCTGCCTCTCCCTTAAAGTCATCTCCCCAAAAAGGTCGCTGATAAGCAAAGTATGAGAGTATCGCTAATGCAATTAAGCATAGCAAACACATATGGAGATGGTGCTGCAATACAAAATATGTTAAGTAAATTAAAAACATTATCAACTTTCATTTACCATTTTAAGAGTATGCAGAAGCATATTTTCAGCCGCAGTTTGTTTATGTTTCTGGTGCTTGAAGTCGCCGATGCCATAATATTCCGCAGTAATTATGAATGAATGTGCAAAACACTTTAGTCAGTAAATTTGATATAATTAAACCTTAACTACATGTTGACTTAGTGCATACTATTTAAAAATATGCAAAACTGGCAAGCAAGTCGCGCAAAAAGCAGTCGTAAATATTTTGATTAGAGGTGTCAGACAACCGATGGCACTATCGATAGTTTCGAGGTTTTTTCGCAAGCTATCGATATCTAAAGTTGAGGGTATTCCTTATTAATTTGATTGCGATTTTTATATTAAACATTTAATATTGTAGTATTTGAAAAATCATAAAAATAGTCTAACAAATTTTTCAGTTTTGTGTTGTATTGTGATTTATATTATCCTTTTCGAATTTTTAATGGTTTGTTTTCAAGCTTAAAAATATAATAACTAATTATAACTTCAATTAATATTTAAATAAAAACAAAACAAACAAAAAAAGAATAGTGGGGAGACAAATATAGTGACGATACTATTGCAATGGTTTTCAAACTACCTGGTGCAAGCTGAATCCAAGCTATCGATACTATCGATAGTGCCATCGGTAGCTTGACACCTCTAGCGGGCAATTGTTTTCATTTAACCATACACGTGCGAGCCGAATTAATAACAAATAAAAATGCTGCGAAAACAAGCCAGACAACGCCGGGAGTATTTGTACAACAAAGCCCTCACTGAGCGCTTAAAGTCCAAACAGAAAATCCAGGAGACCGTCGTTCAAAGCATCAATGAGAACAAGACGATTGGCTCGAAGAATGTCAAGAAGAGCATGACAGTCTACAACTCGCTGAAATATGCTGATGCAGGTAAGAATATTCAAATAACTACTGTCCTTAGGTTTAAGTTACCAGCTCCTTGGCTGTCTAACTTCTTTTAAGGAATGACTAACCATTCCGAACCATCTTCATCTCAGGTATCGACGACCGCACTGTCAATGATGAGTACCATTATGCTGGATGCGAGGACCCAAAGATAATGCTGACCACCTCGCACAACCCCTCGTCCAGATTGAAGATGTTCATGAAGGAGCTGCGACTGATCTTTCCCAATGCCCAGCAGATGAACAGAGGCAACTACCAGCTGGCGACACTAATGCACGCCTGTCGTGCCAATAACGTAACCGATTTCCTAATTGTGCACGAGCACCGAGGCATTCCGGACAGCCTTGTGGTTTGCCATCTTCCCTACGGGCCAACTGCCTTCTTCAACATATCCGATGTCATTATGCGTCATGATATCCCCGATATCGGACACATGAGTGAGCAGAAGCCGCACTTAATTTTTAATAACTTCAAAACGCCTATCGGTTTGAGGACTGTGAAGATCCTGAAGCACTTGTTCCCCGTCCCGAAGGAGAGCTCCCAGAGAGTCATGTCCTTCTTGAACCACAATGACTCGATCATATTTAGGCATCATCAGTACAAATATAAGAACAAGGAACTGGAGCTTAGCGAGGTTGGCCCCAGATTCAATCTAAAACTCTATCAAATCAAGCTGGGCACGCTGGAGAACATCAAGGCGGCTGACACTGAATGGATTAATCGTCCTTATATGAACACCTCACAGAAGAAGCTTATTTTTTCCAATGATCCGGGATTGACGAGTAGGGACACTGACGTTTAGGAGTCTTTTTATGTGACAATAAAATAAAGGTATAGAAAAATGTAGATGTTGCGTTTTATTTGCTTTTATTTATAACAGTCAATCTGGGAATCATTTCATTATATTTTTATGCATTTGAGTTTACTAAAAATAATTTTAGTAATGATATATGGGATCTTAAAAACCTGTCTGTTTCCCAGTTTTCCGGCTATTGGAAAAAAAAGTAAAAAGTCCTTCATGTCAGCATTTCGTCGACAGTTTGTTAAAAAGATTTATAATTTGAACATTTTCTGACGTATTTTCACCCTTGCAGAATATAATCATTTTGGTCACAAAACTGGTAACGCATTAAGCAAATTCAATAAAGTCAAGTCTATGTATTATTTATTAACATCAACAAGCACTTTAATTTATCCTGTCCGTCTGACCTACGCATATACTGACTCAATTTAATATCTTCAGATATATACCAACATATGTTTTTTATCAGACTTTAACAAAATATTTTAGTTCCATAAAAATCTGAAGACTTTCGCTCTTATGTGCCTCAGAAACGACGTGGCCAAGACGTATAATTATTTTATTATACTGAATTTTATACTATTTTACAGTTTTTTTTAAGATGAAAGAAACTCTTCAAAAACATGGTTACTCTTGAGAGCCTGTTTTGTAGTCCCTCGGCATGTAATCCCTAAAAAGGTTACATCAATGGTTAAGATTACACAGCCACAATAAATACAAATCAAGTAGGAAAGCTGCAGTCGAGTGTGACCGACTGTGACATAACCGGTACACAAAAGCATTGTGGATAAAATTAAAAGGCCCATGTAGATGGCTAATTCACTTTGTCTAAAAAAGAAAAAAACTTATCTTGGAACATGTTGAGCAAAACCCACAAATGTAGATGTTGCACAAGTCCAGAAGCATACACAGATAATACCTTAATACCTTTAATGCTTATCGTTCGATTTTACTCTAGTTTTTATGGCATTTTCTTTTATATCGATTTACTTTACTTTTTTACTTTTTTATATCCCAGGTTTACATTTTTTACTGAGGGATTAACCAAATTTTTAAACAAACTTAATCTGAGTGTAACAGATAAGAATGTTGTCACAAAATTTGGTAGCTAGCTTTTATAGTCTTTGAAATCTGTTGTTTCATGGGACTCGGCTGATGATGTTGGCAAGATTATATGTGCATACCTTATGGACTCGGAGATGCCTCCTTCTTTTTCTGCCTATTACCATAAGGGTACATATCCGGCCGAAGACACAGGTATTTTAAACCGCTTCAAGGTCCATTTGTCCATAATGGGTCCTGGTCGAGGACATTTCAAGAAGGTAACTCTTTAGTGACGGAAATGTTTTATGAATTTATAAGACAGAACATTTAACCAGTACATATTTTAAATTCGTAAACATTTACAAAACATTTACTTTGCATTTGCATTAACCTTCCTTAATTTATCTCTATTTAAAATCCAAAATGGTTCTTCTGATTAAACATCCAATGATTTAAAAATTTAATTTTTATTGAAAACTAAAGTTTTTTATAAGACAATATATTGTAGAACAGATTCCGCAGAGATCGTCACTACCTGGAACATAGTACTTATAGCTTATAAGTTGGCTAACATTTTGTTACTATACCTAAAAGCTCCATTATAAAATACATTAGTTCGGTAAAACTCAATTATTTATTTATTATCTCTAAATGAAGTAAAACTCAATTATTATTATCTCACCACTGAGAAAATTTAATAATCCCTGTAAATAAGCAATTCCATACTTAAGTTTTTTTTATGCTGCTTTTCGAAATTAATGATTTTTATACTCGGTATACGAGGAATTTATAACTTAGTGCAGAGCTCCGTAAACAGGCAAAATATGGCACCTACATATGTATTTGAAAAATATATATATTTTTCAAGGATGAATAAATTAAATTTTTTTGTTTTTGCTATCTTACTTAATGCAAATATTAAAGATTATAAATCTGGAGCTCGAAGATTACATGTTAAAGTTAAAATCATTTTACCTAATACCTCAGGACTTAATTAGGTAAGTTTGGCTTTCACCATGTCTCAATATTATGATTTTCGGAGCTAACAAATGCATATAAATTTTGAATAATTAAAATAGCAATATTAAATATCAATGGTACAGTCAGAGTTATAGCAAAAACTGTTAATGATCTGCCACTTACCTGCAAAGACAAAGGCGACTCTTGGGAGTCGGTATTTGGTTTGCCTGCCGTTCCATATCAGTAAGTTAGATCAAAGGTTAACACGATCTAATAAGGTGTAAAACACCTGACAACACCGACCATATAATTAAATGTGTTTATACTAATTCTGTCTATCATTTAACAGCTGTCTGATGTTAATGATGGAACGCAGTCTCCTAAATAGCCTGCCTGCACAGTCCACAGGCACAGGCACAGGCAGAGGCGGAGGCGGAGGCGGAGGGAGAGGCAGAGGCACAGGCTGTTGGTGCTGGCAGCGCAGCCCATTACTGGTAATGCCGATGATCAGCAGGCCGTAGAGCATGGAAACTCGTCCACTAATATACGATTTCGCTCCGTTTGGACCACATACAACTTGATCTGATCCCATGAAACAATAAAGGGGATGAGCAACTCCAGCTCCGACTCTGACTCCGACTCCGACTCGGACAGCCAGCCGCACATATGGACATGTGAGAAAACGAGAATCGGGAATTCGTGTTGGTGTTGCTGTTGTTGTTGGTGTTTTGTGCCTTTTTACCTTTTTGCCGATCGCCCTTTTCTAACACCTTTTCTGTGGTTCGATCTTAAACACAGGCGTGCCGCTGCGTTGTCGGCGAGTAAAAAGTGAACAAATGAGTGCCGGTCGATTATTTAAAGCCAATATCTCTAATTACGGTTCTGACACATAGCCCAGCAGTTTCCTTTTTAATTTATGGGTTTCATTTAATGTAAACTACTTCTTCTGAAGGCATTGTTCCGCTTTGTTGGACAGGTGGTGTTGCTGCCTTAGCGTTAGCAAACTAACGTCCCAAATTTTTGTTCATATTTATTTATTGCTATTTGTAAAAGATGGTCAATAAATTAATAAGCGAAAATATCTTCTTTTGTACCTCGAAGCCGACTGCTGAATGAATGAATGAATAATAAATTGCAAAAGTTATAATTCGACAGTAAGTTGTGTTTGTTTAGAAGGATGAGACCCCATGCCATTAATCAGATTTTTTTGCGCCAAAATCGCGCTTTGGCGAAATGAAATCATATTTTGCACTTGTTAACACATTTTTTAAGGTATTGAGAGAACCTATAAATCAGGCAATCTATTAACAAGTTAGAATTTTTGTGAGTAAGAAATATAACAAAGTGGCCAGTGAGAAAAGTAAATAACTAAGATTTATTGTAATAAAAAATAGGGATGACTAAATAAACACTTATAAAACTTAAAAAAGCCTACATTTATCCACAAGTAATATTATTTGGTTATTTGTTTTCAGAATGTGCATACTGTGCGTGTGTCGGCAGAGGTTGGGCAGGGAAATTGGCTGACTCGCGAGCTAAGGTTGTGGGATCCACCGGGTCTAAGTCCTGTGGTCATGTGTATCTCATACCTGGTCTCAAATTTTGTTTTGTGAGGATGTGTTAATATAGATTTTTCATTATTAAAAGTACCATAAATCTTTATACAACGTACCTTATTCTTTTATGTAATAGTGTTCCTTAATCTATGCAATTTTTACTAATAATTTTCTGTAGAACTTAGAGCCTAATAAAGTCTGTAGACTAGTGTTTCTGGCACTGGCAGAACTTGATGGGTAATTTCAAATATTAGACATAAAATCAATTCCAAATTCCCTATTTAGACACGGCCAAAAATTAGCAAAATCGACTTTAACCAAGAATCGATTCGTTCCATCCATCAATTTGTATTAGTAATGAACTTTTAATTATTAATATTATTATGGTTCTTTCGTGGCTTCTTAAGACTAATGATTGTACGCTCGAGTTCATTTCAATTTTGTCTTCAGATTAACAATCATTGGGCGATTTAAGTCTTTTAATTGTTTAAAAGATGGTCAAGGAGCACTTAACCGGCCAAAATACACGATCGATCAGCTTATTGATTCACTTTAATAATGGTATTTTGCGAGTATAAAGCGAGACTTTCAATAAATCCACAAAGAAACAACGGGAGGGAGTCGGTCGGTAGTCGGCAGTCTATTATTGTGATTGAGCAGCGTGGCAGCTGCAGCTGCAAAAGATATCGGGCCAAAAATGGATTTTGTAAATGGCAATTTTGTCAGCAGAGCGAATATGGAAAAAATAGATTTTTAATTTGGGGTATGGGCATGTTTTGCTCTCACTGATTCTCTGTTTTCTGTTTATTTTCATTGGTTTCCGTTGCGGCAATGTTCGGCATTAAATGGATGATTGCAACAACTGTTAACCGTATACCGAGGCTAATGGCATTAAAGCGTAACTTTCTGTTTGTCGGATGTCCTGATTATTACGCATTTACAAGGCAAATGTCAAACCCACTGGGTGGATACTGCGACCGAGCCTGTGGTTACAGGCGAATATAAAAAGATTTATGGTTGCGGGTTAAATAGCTTGACCATCCCTCCATTCTGTTAACAAAAATCTTATAATGCCTTGTAATTGTTTGGCGTGAAATTTGTTGTGATTGTATCTGTTGTTACGCCGTGTTTGTGTGTGTACGCAATGCGTATGCGCGTTTGATTGAGCCTCAACCTCAACCTCGGCGGCGGCGGCAATAATTTTATTTTAAAAATATGGTTCTGTATAAAATGTAAATTTATGTTTCGCGTCCGTCACGCTAGGCAATTTTGAATGCTTATTCGTGTTTCTGTAAATGCTTTTTAAATAAATTTTAAATAAGATTCACGGTTTAATTGAATAGCATGGGATCGTCAAGGGAAAAATTAGGCCACAATTTGTGTCCTGTGCAGGGCCCAAGGAAATGGTGTGTGTTCTCATACAAACATCTGGTAGACCTCGGAGTTTAATAGATAAACAATAAAGCATATATGAAACCAGTAAGAATGAGTTGATCCACAGAGTCATACAAAAGCATACCCGTCGCAGAGTTTGAAAAATCTTTGCCTAGTTGTTGGCGAATGCTGACAGGGATTATATCAAATTGTGTATTGTATAGAGGGGTTAATATTGAATTAGTAAATTTTTTATTAGGTAATTTATATGGGGAAAAGATTTACAAATGCTGGACTATTGACTATGAAGTGAACACGGATTAGTGTCTGTTCTTATAATCACGTTTTTCCCCATATAATCAAGAGTTTTCATTGAAGGTATTCCCATATAAAGTTGAGTCCCAATATCAATTCTGGTCCGATCAAATCTCATATTGTATCCATATTGTAAATAAATTTTCTATTTCGCATATATATTTAATTTCTGTTTAAAATGGGTTTTTATTGTTAGAATTGCGATTTTATTATAAGCAATTATATATACATATATATCTATAGATATTATTATCTAGTATTATTATAGTAGTATTCAATTCTGCCGATCGGGTAAACAACAATTATAATTAAGCAAAAAAAAATCATAATAGGTATAGGAATTCAGGCTTTCAGAGACAGCTTTTGTTTAACTTTTTATTTTTTCTTGACTTTCTTGACATTGCGGCATAAGTCATTATTTAAATTTCTTTTTTTTTATAAAATGTTCTAGGGTACAAATATTACATTTCGAATATCAAGCTCTTGCACTTCCCGATCTCTGACCTTGTAAAACCCACGCAGATTAACTTAATCTTAAATATAAGCATCCTTTTATTATGTTTTACGTAGGTAGTCGCTGAAAGTAGGCAACGAAAAAATAAGACAACATTTGACCATTCAAACAGGATGTGTTTTTGAGGATGCCGAAGATTTTATTTTTAAAGTTCTGGATTGGTTTATTAGAAAAAACGTTTTTGATCGGTCCACATAAGCATTGGTTTATTGTTTTTAGGGATAATTATATTAAAAACAGTAATGGTAACTGAGTATATAAAGGAAATTAGCGAACGATAGAAATCAGCGGTTCGGCTTTTCGAGAAAGATGATATTTGGCAGTTAACTTTACAACCTAGTTTATTATTAATATTAAAAGATGTGTGACTGAAAATGTTTTTTACTTTACTATATTAAATATTTAATATAAACCCTAACAAAATATATTCAAAACGAAATTTAAGAATATAATTGTTCTTACATAGATCCTTTGGAAAATTAACGTGTAAAAATTAAAGTCTAAAGCATTATATTTTTGGATTTCGATTTTAAATAAATAATAATCCTCAAGAAAAATCGATCTTAATTTATTTAAATATTACTACAGTTTTAATCAACTTTTGCAAGTAAACTTTATTATTTTAAAGATAATGTTCTGGATATCGAAAATATACACCGTCCTGTACATTTAAGTTTGTAGCTATAATTCATAAAGGATCTAGTGTCACCGTAGAATACCTTTTAGGGATGGAGTTGCTTTAAGCAGGAGTTGAAAATTGCAATGGTGGCAACTCCATATTATTAGCATTCAGCATGGCCGCGTGGGACCAATTATTGTCACACTTGCGTAAGCATGGGGGAAATATTTAATAAATCCATTAAGTCGGTAAGTACTCGCCATATGTACATTTGTAATTATATAAATTATGCAAAGCACATATTTATAAATAATCTTGTTGTGAAAACGCCTGACAATGCATCTGCCGGCTCTGGCGGTAATTTGATTATTTATAACATGTAATTTTACGGACTGATTGAATTTCTGTAGGTATTTAAGCTCGTTAATGGTTAATCAGAAGTGCTACCGAAACCATATCCATACATATGTCCACTTGGCTTATTACAATGCCATTTAGGCCCCGCCCCGGCAAGCGTACTCCGGCAAATGGCCAATCCCAGTCCTAGGTTTTTTTTTGCTCGTATAGACAAGCAAGGGAGCGAGATGTCTGATAGCGTCGTCGTCGTGGTAGTGCCATCCCTCTCCGGTGGTTACTGCTCTCACTCCGAACCGAACCCATGCCCATTCCATACCGATTCCCATTCCCACTCCCAAGCCCAACAAGCTTGGGCCGAAACCCACACCCAATCCCATTACCAGTCTCTCGCTCGCTCTCTCTCCCTGGGCCGCCCTTCGAGAGCTGCGCCGGCACTGCGGCGGCACATCGCTGTTAACCTTCGCTCACCGAGCACCTAATTATCACTATGAACGGCACAATTATGGCCAAATGCGATTGTTATTTATAAACAGATAAATAAATTCTTAATTTACTGCGATGTCCGTTTGTTACGGGTAATTTTTTAATGGTTTACTGGTATTGTTACCTTACCCACGGCATTTAATTGTCCGGTTCTATATAATATGCACCTTATAGGTTTTTTTTAACAAGATAATGATTGAGTTATAGCATGGGAATGGTAGAAATGGCAAATTCCAATTAAAATATATATGTGTATATTTTATTTCCTATAAGTAACTTTTTGCATTCACAATTAATGGCCAAAGCAATTATTTGTCTTGGTTTTATAACAAGTCTTATTGATTTAGTATTGAGCAGAGGAGGCGGGGGAATACCCAATAATGAGTAGTTGGGAGGATAAAGATACATTACTCAGTGCAGCCATTATCTGGTGTCGTGATACCCAGCTGTTATTAATTAACACTTGGAAATGAGAAGAATGCCGACTCATTATGAGTTAATGCGATTTAATACACCCATCCACACTCCTAGTTTGCGATTTGCTGGTCTATCAGGGGCACTATTAAAGACAATTATCCATCCTAGTGTTAAATCGTCTCTCGCAAACTCACGGCACTGGACTGCACCAAAAGCAAAAGCAAACCCGAACCGAACCCAAAACCAAACTCCAGCCCACAGCCAGACCAAGACCAAGACCCAAACCCACACGTTCGCCGAATGCGGTGGCAATGTGCTTTGGCTTTTACGTTCTGTGGAATCATGGCCGAGTCCCAAGCAGGCAAATTAACTAACAAGATTATGAAAACGTAAAATCAGTAAATCGGTAAAGTGGTTGTAATTTTCTTTTTCAACACCTCTCTCGCATTGGGCCGTTAGCCAGAGCCAGAGCCAGAGCCAGCGTCGAGCCGCGGCCAGAGTCCCAGCCATGGCCAGAACCAGCTGCCGGGGCGGCTGCTCTTTTGTCCGGAGCGGAGCTGAGCGGCGTGGTGCGGAGCTGGGCTGGGGCGACGGCCAAAAGCAAAGGTAAAGCTAAATAAAACCCGACGAGATACTCCCCTGATACACTAAGAAAAATGTAAAGCCATAGTGATTTTAACTGAAAATGTGGGTTTAGAATTCTCAAGTTTGTATTTGGGATTTAATAAAATGTTTAGCTTATAATTCCCAAGTTGATTCTTTATTGCCTAGTTTTTCCTTGGGATTTAAATAGAAAACTGAACTTATAATTCCCAATTTGGTATTCGGGATATAAGTAGAAAATTAATAGTTTATAACTCCAAACTTTACTTATAATTCAAAAGTTTGTATTTGGGATTTAAGTAGGAAAGTGAGCTTATAATTCGGAGTTTGAAAATCAGCAAAAAAGGTGTGCTTAAAATTCTGAACTGTGGTATTTAAGATTTAACTAGAAAAGTGAGCTTTTAAATTGCAACTTTGTATTCACAACTTAAACTGGAAAGGTGGACTTATAATTCCCAAGGTAAGATTGGGAATACGCTCACCTAATGGTGTGCAAAAGTAAATTGGTGGATGTATGTACATCTGTATATTTTGGATTAAGTTATAATTTATATTTTAGTGCATTATTATACTTATTCATTATAATAAATTAGAATTCAATTTAAGCTTTAAAGCGGGATCGGAAATATAAAAGAGCTTTTCGCTATGGATCTCATATTCGATTTCTAAAATGCATAGCATACTTTTTTGGGTATCCGCATTTTTATTTTATTTAGGGAGTCCTAAAGCGAGAGTTTAAAGGCCATAGTTGGGTGAAAACAAATGCTTAGATATCTGGATCCCTAAAAATAAAATAAAATAAAATATGGGAAAATAAAACTCCTACCCGAAATTCTACCCCCTTTTGACAGGGAGGACGCTTTCTCACCGTGTAGCTTGCCGCAACCACCGGCGGGGCATTAGCTCTTCGCCAGAGCGGCGTAGTGCGGTCTGGTCAGACTGGTTTATTCGTTTAGTAAATCTCAGACTCTTTGCTTTGGCTCTCCGCTCCGCTTTGAAGTTTCGCCGTGGCGGAGGGATGATGCATGTTCGCATCGCGGTGATTGGGAGAGAGCACGGGGGCAATGATGTGAGTGATTATATTTTGATTGCATTGCTCACTGTGGTTGGTTGTACGGTGGTGGACGGGACGGCATTGCTCACTTAGTACAATAACCGGCACGTCGTCTGCCAGTCTGCTGAAACAGTAATTTTTTGTGTGCCGTGTTCTTCGTTTGTTGTCGTTTGTTTTGTTCCCTCTCTATCGCTATCTTCGCCTTCGCCTTTGCTGTTGCCTTTTTGCCAGCTATAGCTCCAACTGAGGCCCCAGCTATAGGTCTGCTCTGCGCTGCGCTGCTCGGTGTGCTCCTCGTCGCTGCTCGGCGGTGCTCTGCCACTACCACTCACGTATTCGCATTCAGCTTTTGATGGTAATTTGCCAGGCCGGGGAAACCTCAGTGAGAGTGCTTTTACATCCAGTGTCGTCGCCGGACCGGAGCTTATAACGAGCGTAGTTCTTGTGCAGAGTTTATTGCCGACAGTTCGCGCGATCTCGTTTGCCGTCGCTATCGTCGTATCGTCGTATCGCCCATCATGTCGTATCGCCAGCGTAGCTCCCAGGCGGGTTTGGTTCCTGCGCCGGAACTCTCGTCACTCCTCCGTCAATTAATTTAGGCTATTACCGCAGCGAATACTACCGAAGGCGAAAGCTAAAGAGAAGAAGAATTTAATTAATATACGTGATTCCTAACATACCATGGTGATGATGCACTGAATCCTGCCAAGTGATGTGTCCCCACAAGTGAACACTGTGTCCACGTCGTCCACTGTGTAATAATGCCAAGGCCCTCGCGCGAATCCTACGGCGAACAGAAGCCCCCTTACTCGTACATATCGCTCACCGCGATGGCCATCTGGAGCTCGCCGGAGAAAATGCTGCCGCTGAGCGACATCTACAAGTTCATCACGGACCGATTCCCGTACTACCGGAAGAACACGCAGCGGTGGCAGAACTCGCTGCGGCACAACCTCAGCTTCAACGACTGCTTCATCAAGGTTCCCCGGCGGCCGGACAGGCCCGGCAAGGGCGCCTACTGGGCCCTCCATCCGCAGGCCTTCGATATGTTCGAGAACGGGAGCCTGCTCCGCCGGCGGAAGCGCTTCAAGCTGCACAAGAACGACAAGGATCTGCTCAACGAGGAGCTGACCGCTCTGGCCAACCTGAATCGGTTCTTCTTCACCACGCGGAACGGCGGCAGTGCCTCGCATATGGCGCCCCTGGACATGAACAGTGCGTCCATGAGGCTGGATCCGCTGCCGAGGACTCCGAACCCGAACCACATACCCAACTCCCTGGGCCAGGGCGTTGGTCTGCCCGCGCATGTGATGCCCAGCTCCATGGCCAATGCGGAGCACACCAATCTCTCGGACATGGGACTATCCAATCTGCCCTCGCTCACCAGCTCCGATATGGAGCTGCGGCCCAAGCGATCCTTCACGATAGAGAGTCTGATCACGCCCGACAAGCCCGAGCACCACTCCGAGGACGAGGACGACGAGGACGATCGCGTGGACATCGATGTGGTGGAGTGCAGCGGCATCGCCCGATATCCGACCACGCCCGCCTCCGCCTCCGAGGACTACATGTCCGCCAGCCGATCGAGCCGCACCGAGGATCCCCTGCCGCCGCTGCACACGATCAATGCCGGGGCGCATGTGCCCTTCCTGCACTACGCGACGGGTGCCAACGTCGCCGGGCTGCAGGCCTCGGGGATCCACGGCAGTGCCACCACCTACGAGCTGGCCATCTCCCATCCGCTGTTCATGATGGCGGCGCCCATCGCCAACATGCACAACATCTACTACAACAATGTCACCCTCGTGGCCCCGGCGCAGCAATATCGGACTCCCGAGGTCCAGACTAGAATAGACAACGACATGCGTACGATATAGACTATGTATAGCATTACTTCTGAATCTGAACGATATATGTATATCCATCCAAACGTAGTTCCTTTCGCATTAAGGTTAATTGTAATAGGACCAAAACATATACGGTATACTTAGGCGTAGAAGGCATGTAAATAAAGGCTTGTTATACAGATTTTAATAGCTTCTATTTAACATATCCGTACTAGTAAATTATTTATTTTATTTGTATCAAACATAGTGCGTAGATCGATCATTTTGTGAAGAATATAAACATTTAAATAACTGAACCAAATAGTGTTTTTAATTCTTCAGAGTTGTTTTTAATTCCTCTAGAGGTAAAGGGAGCTATAAAGTTATAGTGATCTTCAGGACAAGTAATTAAAACATCATCCATTATGGGTAACCATAAACCATTTTAAATTGTCCAATGAAACACAAGTGTAGTTCTAATAAAATATG
Organism: Drosophila tani; assembly: GCA_008042535.1. NCBI lineage: Eukaryota > Metazoa > Arthropoda > Insecta > Diptera > Drosophilidae > Drosophila > Drosophila tani. The sequence goes on along the minus strand of VNJO01002285.1, from coordinate 134,152 downwards.
AGGGAAATCTAGAGGCTATAAGTATATTGTTATATAAATTTTTGGGGATATTCTTAAGAATGTTGTCAGTCTTGAGATTTAGGGTGTAATATTTTTTTTTACAAATTTTGAAACACAATTCTCTGATGTAAAAATGAGAATCTTCATAATTCAGTTTGAGTAGCCTCTGGGTTTATATAAAATACAATGCAATATAACATTTAAGTGATCTGACATTCAAAATCTGTAGACTGCTAATAGCAATGGCGACCGCGTCCCTTAAAAGGAACATGGCTCTACAATACCAGATTTTATGGCCAGTCCCTCATTTCGCAGAATGTTTTATTGATTTACCATACTTAAACCTTTTTTATTTTTTATCACTTAATCAAATCTCAATGCCATTAAATGATCTAATTTCTAAAAACAAAAAGTGTTGATATCCTCAAATTTATAGAACGAGTATCAGTTAAAAAATGTTACCGTAAGTGTTCTAAGCTTTAGGTTTCATGAAAAACATTTACATTATAAACTTATATTGGTCTTTGGTTTTCATTATGCCATTTCTTATAAAATGTCCACAAAAAATCCGCATACAGTTTTAAGAAATTATTATTTGTTTTTAGAATCAAATAGTTTTATTTATTTTCAAATACCTCTACACTGTATCCATGTACCTATAAGCGAGGAATATTGATCTTTCAACTGCACAAGTAGACCATGATAATATATACCGGAAGTGATCTATTGTGTGCCTTACAAATTGCCGAGTTAAATTACAATACCTTCAGTATACAAATTTATTTGTGATCAAGATGTCAACACCAATTAATATTAATCCATTTATATGGCAAGCTATATGTACCCTACGAAACCGGAAGTAAACGGATACTTGAGTGACACATTCTTAGCTCTTCTCCAAGATCTAGGTGGACACTGTGCATTTAGTTATTCATGACGCGACAGTCTAGCCTGGCCACTTCACATATTTTTATACCCTTACTGAGAGTAATATAATTTAAGACAGAAGTTTGCAACGCAATGATTAACGCTTAAAGTATATGTAGTTTAATCATCATAAATGGTCGTGTCGATCTAGCCATGTCCGTCTTTCTATTCTCTCAGTTTTAGTTTTCAGAAAAGTAGCATATAAGAGAGAACGGGCCGGATCGGATCGGCAAAGCCTTAATACACATTCCCAGTAAAGTTTTACATTAACTTGATCGAAATCAGTCGACTATGAATCACTTATAGCTGTTACTGGAAAGGTTAAATTACAAACTGCAAGGGTATAAAAGCGTCGGGTTACAAAAATTAGCTTTATTTCTTGTTCTTATAAATATTTACGAGTTTCGAATAAAGTTCGTAAATTTAATTATAGGAAATATGTTAGCCGTATATACGGTAGATCAAGATCATAAGTCCATAGAAACTCAGCTCATAGGGGATCGCTCTATTAAATTATAATTTAATTTAGATAATTATCTAAGTGCCATTAAACAGAACTTACCAAAATATTTTCGGCTGATTACCACTAAAAATTCGGCAGTTTTATACGATTTTAACAATATTTGATAAAATTGATTAAAAAAGAACGACTATACCTTATATCAGTCATGGGAAATATCCAGGTAAACATTTTAACCTAAAAAGTTTGTTATAACTGCAATTAAACTTTTCGAATTATCTTTGAATTAAATTAATATCTTCTGCATTAAAAATCTGTTATATTTCATATCTGGCCAAATATTATTATCGCTGATGTTTCCATCTGCTCTTACAAAAAAAAAAATTCTTAGTTTTTATATTTTACATGTTATTTTATTCAGGTTAAAAATAATCTTAAAAAAACTTCTGCTAATAATACGAACACGGTCCTTACTATACCGCTAAGTGGTCTCTCGTTTGAACGCATTAATTATATCATCAAGTCGGAATATGAAATACAATTGGCATAAAATTAAAATTCCCTTCACTGTTACTCACATTTACACGATTACAAGAATCCTCCAAGTAAAAAAAGGAAAATATAGATCTGTGTACTAATTGCAGTTTAAGGAATTGTAAACGATTTCTTTTACGACCGTCGATATCATTTTAAATTCTCTCAAAATGGCTTTACTACGCCTATTGCCGCCATATAAATAATTGGTGGGCAGGGGAAAGGGTATCATAAGTTTCGGTCCTTTGTTTCTTGCGGCAATAAACACATGTATGTATTTAACAAGCAAGATGCGTGAAATTTAAAACACTTTCGGGTTATTAACATAAAGGGAGCAATAATAATAAGGTAACAGCGAACAAGGCTTAATGGACACACCAGCTGAGTTATTTGGCCATTTACGTGTATATGTAAACTCTTTGAAGCGTTTAATATTTGCTAGGCTCATTCGAAACAATAATCTAAATAGCGACTTCAAAGACTTCCGATAATATGCAGGAAGGAAGGTTTATTATATTAAGGAAGGTTATTTAAAATGAAATCTTAAAGAGGGGGAAGCTTTGGTAAATTATCTGATATATTTGATTTACATTAGCCGATGTTGTTACAAGCGAATTATTTGATATAAAAGCTAATTTATGCTAAAAGATATTTTTACCTGATCCGTCTTAATTTAAGAAATTCATTTCCATACGATAATTTTTTTGTGACCAAGGATAGTTTGTAGATTCATAGGAAATATCTGAAAAAAATTATACATGTCTCCGCGAGGATATATCCGCAGACTCTAAAAGAAATATCCTTAATTACTTCAAAATGTGAACTAGATATTGCAACAAATCGAAATATTCTCCAATTACCCTTTATAACATTAAGTATTTAAGACTGCCTCGATCATAACATTCTTGTTCCTTAGTTAGCAACCTTTGTAGTTTGCAAAACATAGCCTACTTTTTGCCTGTGGCCAAGAGAGAGTAATTAAATTGCTCTTGTGTTCGTAATTCTGTTGAATCGTTTTGATTTCAATGAAAATTCTTATTATAAGTCTTAAGGGTATTATTTATATAAAAAGCAAAGTTTCCCCATGTGTTTCTTTCGAAAAATACACATTTCATTAAAATACTTAATTTAAAGTAAACAAATACAGTTAATCCTAAAAAAATAGTTCCAATTATGAAGTATGACTGCACCCTGCAACCCTTCACTATTTCAAATTTCATATATCATTTCTCATTAGACGAAAAAATAAATCTTTATAGTGGTACCGCGAGCCGTCGGAGAATACAAAACTGGCAGTTTTACCTGATTTAATTATATTTGCTTTAGTGAAATTAGTAGACTCTGCAGATTAGCGGCAAACATGAAAGGTGCAGACAAATCTTTACTTTCAACTCCAGCTGCGAGAAGAATTATGCTGTAATAATTAGTTACAAAACGTAACATGCTCAAATGTAATTAATGGTCTCTGCGTTCTGTCATTATTGTTTACGTAAATACAATCTACCGTCAATTGAAATTGATTTGAAAATCTTAAATAAATAGTAATTATTGGAAATCATTGAAGAGTAATTAAATTTTTAATTGGAGATAGTAAATGAAAATTATGGCAGAAGGCATGTAAAATTAGAAAAATAAATCACGGTATTTCGAATGCTTTTTTGGACTCTAACTGATCTAAAAATATAAATAGGTCGGCTTAGTTGTCTAAATTGAAAAAGTGCAGAAATCTAGGGGGTGCCACGAAAATTACTGTTGTTTTGAAATCCCTTAAAAAGGTGTCTAAAAGTATGCAATTCAAATTTGTTGGTAGAAAATTCAGTGAGGATTCGTATTTTTTTGAGACTACATTTTGTAGCATAGTTTTGCAAAACCTTTAAAGGGATTTCAAAACTTTAGATACATTATTTTGCAAAATAGCTCAACTTATTTATGTTTACAACAAAAATCATCATACAATTGTGTTGTGATGAAAAATCGTTTTAAATTTCCCATAATAGCAAATAACATAATTGTGTCTTTAAAATACGCACAAATCGTTGAAGAACGAAGAAGAGGAATCAATTTACTATCAAGTCTTATTCCAAATCTTTATACCTTTAAAAATTAAAGTCAAGCCGCAGGATAAGCTTCTTAAAAGATCCCTGACAATATTTTTTTTTGCAGCCAGGAAATACGCAATAACTTAAGTAAAGGGTATTATATTCCTTTATTTCTTGTATTCAGATATGTACACATATGCTATCTTCAGCTACCAATTAGCTGTTCCGTAAGCCCAGAAAAATTATTTCGATCAAGTAAACCCCTCTTGAAGAAGCTGAATTTATAATCCTCTGGTATTTTAGAGCCCAAACCAGGCTCATTTGCATAATCGCTCAGGCTACTTAAGTTTGTTTGGAAACCAAATAAAACAGATCGGTGGAGAGAATTAAATTACAGGCACGAAAAAGGGTCTGTGTTGAAATCATAAAATTCGATACACTTAATTTGCTTGCAGGAATACTTATGTAGTCTGTATCCACACCTATACTTGTCTTGGCGGCCTTAACTTGCCTTAAAAAAATGATTACAAACGTGTTTGCGTTAAGGAAACTCGGCAGGTAAGATAAATATGCTATGAAATCCCACATGAAATAGTAATATGTAAAGGATACAAGTAGGTTAATAAAGAAAAGCAGGCTCTAACACCCTACCATATATTTCTGACTTGCAATTCACTCACCTGAACGTATAGAATACTCTATAACCCAGTATCCATTATGCCATAAGCTCGCCACAGCCACTAAAGATTCCCATGTTGGGTGCAGTCAGTTGGAGAAAACTATCATGCCCCGCACGCCAGGGTATAGAAAGGTATGCGGGCTTAGACAGTGGCTTTAAATTATCGCCACGGGTGTTCTTCCAGTCGGGCCTTTAACAGTCGGAAGCCTTTATAGAAATCCATTAACAAAACCATCATGTTTTTTGTTATTGCCGGTGCACATCAAAGCGAAATTTCAGCGCTTGTGAATACTTAGAGTGATCGGAACGAATAGTAATCGGTACTTTGTCACGAGCCCATCTGTATTTCGGCCGGCTCAAATTGGTGTGTGTTGTTACGTGTGTGTTTTGTGTGTGCTCAAGACACTTAATGATATTTGTAGCAGTTTAGCGGATATTAATTTGTTTCTGTAAATAAAAAAAGGGTAAAAGCCTTTAATTATTAAAAAGCGTAGCGACTATAAATGATTGTGTTTTGAATGCCAAAAGTAAAAGTTTGTTCACCCGATTTATGGCATTGTGTAAACTTATGTTAGAGCTGATATTCATTACGATTTTAATAATAAAAATATTTATATTAAAATAATATGGATGAGTGGGTATATTATGTTGAAATAAAATATTTCTCACTCACTGGAAAATGTATTTTATCGATAATTTCAGAGATATTTATATTTATAATTGTAGAAATCGTAAAAGCAGCTTTCTAATAAATTTATTTCATATTTTAACATCTAAAAAACTCTATAAAAATAGTAGGAATAGAAGAAAGTAGGACCTTTCCCCTTCAAAACCCTAAAACAAAGTTTAACTCGACTTCAATCGTTTTTAACAAATATATAATTTATTAGAACTAATTTGGGTTTCATTCAGCGCACACACAAATATTGCCAAGTCATCGCGAAAAGGGGCTCGAACTCATAAACAGTTAATGATACAATAAATCAACACCGAGCGTAAAACATCACTTCCTAAAAGGATCGTCATGGTGTTGTAGTTGGCCGGCATTAACAAAATGACTGTGGTATTTACGATAAGGGATGCTTAGCTGGATGCCTTCCTTCTTGGGGATGGGTTGCGGGAGAAATCTCAGGACTACAAGGAGAAGGCCCTGTGATTGCTTTATGGCACCCAATTGCCATAGAAAGCTAATGAGCCGCAATGGCACTCGAGCATCGCCAGTGGATTTATTACCGCAAGTGTCACGTGTCCACTTGATTGAGGTAATTTGGCTGTGGCATTATTTGCTATTTTTTTTTTTATAAAGAGTTACGAACAGCAGATGTATTTGTTCGAGGTTGAATTATTGCCCAATAAAATGCTTTGCCCGAATAAAATGTTTTACGGCGAGCTCTCCTCTGACGCGGCAAATGCGCAAAGGCTAATAAAGCAATTTTGAGAAAAGGAAAAAAATGTAAGTGCTCTGTAAAAAAATTATAAAATAAGAGAGTAAAACTACCTGCAGGAAAAAAAGCTGTAAGCAGAGCGTAGCATTAAGTTTATGGCTCCTTGTTTATTATAATTAGGAACTAAAAGTTTTCTTTTTAACGTATTATAGGGAATGTGGGTTAAGATTAACGAGGTTTTATTTTCTACGTATTTGGAGCGATGGTATTTTTATAATAAGCTATTTAAGAAAAGATTCTTATGTTCCTCATTCGTATTTGATGCTGACAAACTTCCCTTCGGGAAAAAAGCTGTAAGCAGAGCGTAGCATTAAGTTTATGGCTTCTTGTTTATTATAATTAGGAAAGCAGACACTCCTTAAGTGCTTTGGTTTCCATTCTTAAGTTTGCTAAAATGCACAATATTTGTAAAACATTTCAATTTGTTTACCATAAATCCTAAAACTATAACAAAAATCAACCATTGCCCACAATTAACGTCAAGAGCAAGAGGCCAAAGTGACCATGAGTTGATGCATCCTAAAAATAGTTAGCCTAAGCAGATGCGGAAAGATGAAAATGTGCAGAGTGAAGAGTGGACTTTATCTGGCAATGTATCAAAGAAGTCCTCGGCCGAAAAGTGGTACGTCTCGCTTTGATCGCCTGAAATTCCCATGCAATCGATCTTGCCGACTGTTAAGGCCAAGTCTCTTCGGTGGTGCATGCATATATGTTGAAGTATCTTTCCCCCACGGCTCCGACTTATCCGTCAGTGGAGCACACCAGCGAGCACACGAGCGAGCCGCCGCTGAGACGGGGCATCAGCTCTAAGTAGCTTCAACACCAAAAACTAGTTTCACACACAGACTAGTTTGCACTCGAGAGAGCTGCAGTCGTCGGGTGTTGATGCTGATTAACCATATTTATACTTAAAAAATTGAAAAGGGTTTTTAAGTGCCTTTTGCCGGAGAGTCTTGCCCAATTTGGAGATACCCTCTAACGATTACACGAGGCTAAAATAGGCCAATTGGGTTAGATATACACAGCCGTTGAAAAGATCGATTAGTAAAGAGGAGAGAAACATTTAATTATTGCAGGTCCTTCTGTTTCGATTACATTTTGCAGAATCGGAATCAACAACAAACTCGAAAAAACCCGAAAAGGTGCCGAGCCGGGGCCGAAAGCAAATGGTTCTAACAGCTTACTTTGTATTTAACCACGAATTGTGCGAAAACAACCAGCCTACCATCACCATCAGCATCTAAAGGTATTTCTTGATCGACCGACCGACCATCCGAAAGAGCGGAGCAGCCAAAAGGCCGAAAGACCGACCGACCGACCGACTTGGCTGGACCGGCCCGGACCGGGGCCGGCAGAATACCGCCACTCTGTCTCGCAAGTCAAAAGCGGCATTTTTAAATTGGTAGTCAGATCTCAGTTTCTCGGTTCGTAGAAAGGAGCTCGGGCCATTATGGCTTCCATCGAAGTGATTTTTACTGTGCGCTGCTTGTGCGCGGCCTGTTTGTTAGCCTGATGTCTGAGCACACCTCTTATTATACTTACCACACCACACACACCTCTGCGAATTATAAACGTCCGTGTTCGGCAACTAGCGGCTGTTCAAATTGCAAAATATACAATGCGTTCCTCCTCCGTCCTCACACACACGCAACAGGAGGAGCACCCAGCACCCATCCACACCGAGCTTGCTCCTCTCCAAACACCAAACACCACACCACCACCGAGTTTAATTTGATTTCGATTCCGCGCGGAGGAAGCAGAGAGATCTCTTCTGGCCAAAGCAGAGGCCGATGCAAAGGCCGAGGCCGGCCTGCCAGGCGGCTTAATCATTTACGTCCACGTCCACGTCCTGGGAGCCTCGCTCTCTGTCATGAAATGGGTTATGATTTAAATTCGGTGCGATGGGTGTTGTGTGAATGATATAAGCCGGGCGAAAGAGCTGACGATGTTCATTCTCACCTCGTCGACACTAACGATTGAGCCGACCGATGCCCATTTAATAGGGGCAGTAGGAAATCCGCCTCTGGGGCCGCCGACTGCACTATCCATAGCCTATCTAGTGCCGACTGTTTTTTTCCCCTTTTTATTATGGGAGTAATAAAAACTGGATATAATATCATCAACACCAGCTTATATGACTGCGTTTTTCTGCAAGGGAACGTGGTTAAGAATTATTAAGAAAACATTTACATAATTTATTAAATAAGATAAGAACTTTCATATATTTATGAATATTTTGGAAAAATATTTGGTAGATATTTAGGAGGAAAAAATTAAAAAAAAACATTTGTTTTAATACTATAACTTGACAGGTTGTATTTACTCATTTTCCTAAACGATTCTAGGAAGAAATTTAATGATTTTATATAATTTCGAAGCTAAGAATAAGCATCTATTTTGGATATGATGGTATTAATTATTTTATTAGAATATAAATCAAAGCTACTAACCATTTAATTTGATAATAATTTTAGATCATACAGTGGCGTTAGTTTTAAAAAGTAATTATAAAATAAGTTAGTCCAACTAAGGCATAAACCAAAACTACAAAATAATTTAGACTATTTTGAAAATTATTCAGTACAAATATTCCTAGCTTACTAGGAAAATAACTGAAACCGAAGGGAATTGAAATCTTGAAAAGCCCAAAACGCTTTCCAAACTCATCTCGCCAGCGAAATTCCAACTGGGCAATATTCCTGAGCGTTCCCTATACTGCAGGTAGAAGCATGAACACTGCACTTAAGCTTTGTCGGGAAGATTCATACGAATATACATACATCCATACCGCCATACAAGCAGACATCCTCGGGGTAAACACAACTCAACTCCTCAAATTAGTGTGTTAGCCTTCAATAAATTGGCGGCCTGTTGTGTTCAAACATTTATTTCTTGCGAGTATAAAGCAATACAAAGCAGACAAAATCCCAACACATAGGAAAAATAAATACTGACGGTTATTATCCCGACACCATACAGAGATCTTGTCTCTTTTTCTTCGCCGCATACAGCGACAGCAGCGTATTTTGAATCAAGATAATGCTGCTAAATATGTTATTTGGCCTATAAAACATGTGATGGGTATTATCCGCTTATGTTCGCCACTTCCAAATATTTAATTACGAGTATTGCATGGGCTTTTTAGCACTATTGCCGCCATACTCTCTACGACACTTCATCGGTTCGTCTTCCTCAAAAGCAATCTTCATCAGGCAGAGGCAGAGTCCGAGTCAGAGTCAGAGAAGCAGCAGGCAGCAGCCAGCAAGCAGCCTCAAGACGGAAATAACTAAATTGATTTAGTTTATGGGGTCGAACAGCTTTCATCTCAGCGCTGCAAATTTCGGTGTGTTAAATAGCAGTCGACAGGAAAAAAGAGGAGAAAAACTTATCGATGGGTGATTACCAAGTACGTACCGAGTACTGAGTAGTTGTTTTTTGAGTAAAAGGTTCCGCACACACAGCGATTTCAACAGCTTTGCGTTAATGGTTAAGTGTACTTTTTTACACTGTTTTTACGGCCGATCTTGACGTGACCATCTGGCTGCTTACACGTTGGCATCCTTGACACTAAGAAGACCGCAAGAGATCGAATTTATTTCAAATTTGTACCACTGCACCAGGGCGGACATCAATGATGTTTTATTACAGCATCATTAAACGTACTCTTAGATAAAAGGGGGCGTATGCAGCCCAAAAAAGGAGTTTATTTGACCAGCCGAGTTAATCTAGGCAGCTTCCGTAGAAACTATAAGAGCCAAAATATCATTTCTTTGTTGTAGATTTTAAATATTAATAGATTCGAATTATGTACGATGTCTGATTGCTTGAATAGCGAAATTCAAGGGTAAACTTTAGATTGTTGATGCTACCATCCTTTCTTTTTTTTAATATTATTAATATTACCTTCAAACCTCTTTGAAATAGGAAAACTTGATTATAAAACACATAACTCCTATAGTTAAGTAAGAAATTTTGTAGAATAGCTGTGGAACCGGGTATTGCATAGTCGATCCAGTTTCCTTAGACTTTTTGTTCGGATTATTCTGCTAGCCGAAGCATCTCATTTTATATGGACATTATGTNAAGCAATACAAAGCAGACAAAATCCCAACACATAGGAAAAATAAATACTGACGGTTATTATCCCGACACCATACAGAGATCTTGTCTCTTTTTCTTCGCCGCATACAGCGACAGCAGCGTATTTTGAATCAAGATAATGCTGCTAAATATGTTATTTGGCCTATAAAACATGTGATGGGTATTATCCGCTTATGTTCGCCACTTCCAAATATTTAATTACGAGTATTGCATGGGCTTTTTAGCACTATTGCCGCCATACTCTCTACGACACTTCATCGGTTCGTCTTCCTCAAAAGCAATCTTCATCAGGCAGAGGCAGAGTCCGAGTCAGAGTCAGAGAAGCAGCAGGCAGCAGCCAGCAAGCAGCCTCAAGACGGAAATAACTAAATTGATTTAGTTTATGGGGTCGAACAGCTTTCATCTCAGCGCTGCAAATTTCGGTGTGTTAAATAGCAGTCGACAGGAAAAAAGAGGAGAAAAACTTATCGATGGGTGATTACCAAGTACGTACCGAGTACTGAGTAGTTGTTTTTTGAGTAAAAGGTTCCGCACACACAGCGATTTCAACAGCTTTGCGTTAATGGTTAAGTGTACTTTTTTACACTGTTTTTACGGCCGATCTTGACGTGACCATCTGGCTGCTTACACGTTGGCATCCTTGACACTAAGAAGACCGCAAGAGATCGAATTTATTTCAAATTTGTACCACTGCACCAGGGCGGACATCAATGATGTTTTATTACAGCATCATTAAACGTACTCTTAGATAAAAGGGGGCGTATGCAGCCCAAAAAAGGAGTTTATTTGACCAGCCGAGTTAATCTAGGCAGCTTCCGTAGAAACTATAAGAGCCAAAATATCATTTCTTTGTTGTAGATTTTAAATATTAATAGATTCGAATTATGTACGATGTCTGATTGCTTGAATAGCGAAATTCAAGGGTAAACTTTAGATTGTTGATGCTACCATCCTTTCTTTTTTTTAATATTATTAATATTACCTTCAAACCTCTTTGAAATAGGAAAACTTGATTATAAAACACATAACTCCTATAGTTAAGTAAGAAATTTTGTAGAATAGCTGTGGAACCGGGTATTGCATAGTCGATCCAGTTTCCTTAGACTTTTTGTTCGGATTATTCTGCTAGCCGAAGCATCTCATTTTATATGGACATTATGTTGAAATAGGAAAACTTGATTATAAAACACATAACTCCTTTAGTTAAGTAAGAAATTTTGTAGAATAGCTGTGGAACCGGGTATTGCATAGTCGATCCAGTTTCCTTAGACTTTTTGTTCGGATTATTCTGCTAGCCGAAGCATCTCATTTTATATGGACATTATGTTGAAATAGGAAAACTTGATTATAAAACACATAACTCCTTTAGTTAAGTAAGAAATTTTGTAGAATAGCTGTGGAACCGGGTATTGCATAGTCGATCCAGTTTCCTTAGACTTTTTGTTCGGATTATTCTGCTAGCCGAAGCATCTCATTTTATATGGACATTATGTATTCAAATATTTATTTACTTTTTACTTGAATTAAGATGTACTTTCATCTAAGGATATATATATTCCCTTTTCTTCTTTTCAGATACATTTTGTTTTTAGCTAAAATAACAGACAAATGTAAACAAATAGCTTCAAGAAAAAATGCATATAAAATACAACTTATTTAATCATATATGTATTCCTATATTCAAATATTCCGCTATATGATTTAATAAGTTGTATTTATGTCTTTATACAGATAAGAGGACACTGATAGATCGTATAATTTATTTATCAATTAATAATGTATATTAATTATATTTATAACGGCAGCTGACCTTATTCCTTGATATTCAAAGGTGTATATTTTATTTTTTTTTCTTAGTCACCGTGTGCAGAAAATATTAACTTTTGGCCAAAAAGGAGAACAGTTTATCGGATCGTCGGGGTTCCGCCTTTTAAACTGCCGAAGGGAAATAAAATTGATATACAAGCGATAGATACGATTTCACCTGAGTGAAGTTTGAGAGCTCACACTTAAATATTTCGGGTCAAATGGTAAATCCATTTATTTAATGATGATGAAGAAATTCCATTTGGCGATTTTATTTATATTTAGTTAGTCTCTGGTTACTTCAAATGTCCAATTAAAAATGTTCATTTTGAATTGGTCATGAAATAAGGATAAGGATCTTGCACAAATGTATTATTTTTCAATATAATAGTATTTATTTTAATTAAATTCTAAAATTAGATTTCCTTTTGGAGAAAGGCGAGCGTAATAGGGTAACCGATAAAGTTTTTAATATGTTGTGAGAAAGAAAGAGAAAGGCCATTGTTCTGCTACTTGGGCACGTCTCTATTATCTCGTTAGCATTATGTCTGCATCTGCGGATTGTAAGCGTGCTGCCTTATAACTAGTTTCGTTTATGTGAGTTTTAGTTGGTTTAGACATGTTTGTCAGTTTCTATCTTTTTGCGCCAAATAAAATCTATTTATTAAAGGAAGTATACAATATAATATATATACCGCGATCAGGCGACTTAAACCTAAACAAAAATGTGTTTAAAAATCACAGGCAGGAAATAATTACTTATATACGTCTCTTAAATTAACATAAACGTGTTTTTGTTCTTTAAATTATTGAAAATACCGACAATTTTGGCATATTTTGTTTGCTTGTCCCATTATAAGTAATTATGGTAATTATTAAATGCAATTAAAGCGAGCCCTGCAAGGAATTATGTTGAAAGAAGACTCCTTGACCAGCCGATGATATGAGTGGAAGTGTATAATATATTTAATTTTAATATATTTCGGCATGACCAATTTTATTTAAAAGCTAAAATAATGTAATATGTTTTATTTACTTGAGAAAGAGCCAGCTTTGGAAAAAGTCCCCATTAAATTTACACTTTAGGTAACAACAAATAATATAGAAGTTTTATATACAATTTTAAATAAAATGATTTTTATTTAATTGCTGAAAACCGACGAGTGAGTGCAAGCCATAAATAAATAGGAAAATAAGGTCTTCATGATTCTTTTGCCTTAATACCTAATAGTAAGAAGCAAAAAAAATAGTTCACATTAATAACAAGTTAAATATTTAACTTACAAGTATTAGAGCTTTAATTTTGTAAATACGATTTTAAAGACTATTTTACAATTAACCTATTGTACAAAATTGATAAATTATGGGGTTTAGAGCCTTTCTTCATGATTACATCTTTAAAATATGAAATTATTATATGTATATTACTTGAAATTATTAATATTACATTCGATTATTTTCAATACGCCATAATTATTATAAATTCAGGAGTTAAGTAATGATATGGTTATTCTATAATAATATGAACAAATTAGATTGAAAAATGTATTTTTAAAATTATAGAATTGAACTTAAAATTTGACTTATCTCTTCAACAATATTTGTTTTATTTTGGCTTTTATTGCCTTCTTTTTCTTGTGGTTAAAAGAGTTAAAATACATATTATTAGCTCGGTAGTTATTAACAAAAGAACACGTATTTAAGTGGCCAGACTGATATGCTTAACTTTATCTGGTAAACATACTTATTGCAGGAAATACATACATTTGCCTTCATAATTTATTTTTCAATTTCATGCAAAAGCCAAAAACAATTTGAATCATTTTATGGCCGAAAATAATGCGATGCGAAGTGAAATACGAGCGTTTCCTTTATTATTTCATGTTCTGGCACGCCCCCAATTCATATAAAATAAACAGGTATTGACAAAAGCTTGCAAATCAAGAGGCAAGGGCTCTGCATTGCCTTTGCCTTTGCCTTTTTTGGAGTACGAGGTACGAGGCATGAGGCATTGTGCTTTTTCAGCACGCATGCACTATCTCACTGAAAATTGAAAATGGCGAAGGGAAAAAATGGGGCCTGGGCCGCGTTGCCTTGTCTCTGGGTACAAAACGCTTTTCCGCCACGCTCCCGGTGTTGGGCCACCTTGTATGGGTGCAATCGCCAGACCGATGATTGGTCGCGACTCCCTGAGCAACCCACTCGGAGATTCGCCGTAAACAACACCTTCGGCTGCCATTGGTACGCGGCCCAGACAAGGACGAACAGACCTGATACCTGTTTCCCCAGCAATGCCGGACCGCCTGCCTTCTCTATCGCTCGCAATATGTATGTATAACACTGGACGGATGGATGGCCAACTCTCCGATCCGGTCTTGCTCTCGCTGAGAGCTCGGGGTAGAGCGTTCCTTCCATAAAACATGAAGTTTCGCTGCCCCTCGCATTAGTCTTAACGCTGCTGCCGCCGAGTAAACATCGCTGCTCCCGAGCAAAGTAAAGTAAACTGAAGTCGCAAATAAAGTAAAAGGGGACTGTGTGAAATTTTAAACGACTTCCCAATGCCACGCCCATTGAAAATGTCTTACGGTGATCAGAAGCCTCCATACTCGTACATATCATTAACGGCCATGGCCATTATACACTCGCCGCAACGACTGCTGCCGCTCAGTGAGATATATCGATTTATTATGGAGCAGTTCCCCTATTACCGGAAAAACACGCAAAAATGGCAAAACTCATTGCGCCACAACTTGAGTTTCAACGATTGCTTCATCAAAGTGCCCCGGAATGTGACGAAAGCGGGCAAAGGATCCTACTGGACGCTCCATCCCATGGCCTTTGATATGTTCGAAAACGGTAGCCTGCTGAGGCGACGCAAGCGCTTCCGCGTCAAGCAGCTGGAAAAGGATCTATCGAACTGGAAACTAGCCGCCGCTGCCGCCGCCAACAACGAAATGGTGTCCCACTACATGGACGATCAGCTAACGCAACTGGGCTTTGCCGAACCACCAAGAAGTGCACCTCTTCCTACCAACTTCGATCTCGGGAACACAGCCTACAAGGCACCGCCGCCGCCGCCGCCACAGCCTATCGTTGTTCCATCGTTAACCCAGTTGCCGCCGGTTCGTCCCAAGCGTGCCTTCACCATCGAGAGTCTCATAGCGCCGGATCCCAAGGGATTAGTGCATCTGGACTACGGCAGTGCCGTGGCCGACGGGTTGAAGAAGCCACTGTTGAGCTTGCCATTTAATTTCAACGAACTCGCCGCGCAGTACCACATGTACTTCCCCAACTTCCTGTACAATGGCCAATATGGCAATATGCCCTGCTATCACAAAACACCGCCGCTTTTTCACAACGGCCCCTTGCCGGTATTTTGATTCTAAAAAAGTGTTTTAAGTTTTGAAGCCCCAACTGACTAGCTGTCCTATTATTATAGTTTTATGTTATTTACTTGTGTACTCATCCTAATTTAAAAATATATATTGTAAACGATTGAATTTAGACGATCTCTAAAGTCAATAAAACAAGAAATACTACGGAATGTAAAGTTTGTGAATTTATCAATTTATTGGAGTTACTTTTTCAGGATTAACATTACTTTAGATGCTATGAAAGAGAAAAACCAAAAAGTTTAGTGGTATAATTACAGTTTTGGCTGTGAAGCGGTCTTCACTTTCTGCAAAGCAAAAAACACACAGTGTACACAAACACGAAACATCTAATCTGTTGTTGTTTGTTGCCATAGATAATTATAGCTGGAAAACAAACTACAGGTTGTAAGCAAATAGACCTCGATTAATTCGATTACAGGTCGAAAATAGGGCCGCAATGGTTAACTTGCCTTCCTACCCACCTCGTTTGGCAAATCATTTGCATCTTACACATGCACATACACCTTCTTGGAGCTGCTATTGTTTCCCATTAGCTGTCAATCATCCTTACGTACATATGTTTGACTTCCACCCCAGTCGGAATACTTGGCTCTTGTTACCCATCTACCATCTACATACATAAACCATAAACTACTGCAGCAAAGAAGAGCGGGGACTACGGTCGATACGGCGGCGAATGTTGGTTGTTATGTCTTACAAGAAAGGACGGCTCTAGCTTTTACATTCGATTTTGAAAATACCCTGGCAAAGCTAGAATTGATCAATTTAATAAGTAGTGTAAATAGATGTAATATGATTCAAAATATATTTTACAACTTTTTTATATAATTTTTAAACTAAAAACCACTAGCTACACCCTTGGGAATCAGTTGTATCAATTAAAATAGAGACAACATCCGGGTTAGCTCATTAAAAACTTGGTAAGAAAAAGAGTCGTAAGTTGAGAGAAAATACAAGAGATAAATATAACGGAAAAAAGTATAAGTAATTCAATATTTTCGGTCAGATCTTTGCTATTGCCGAAATTGGATAAAGAACCCCCGATCCTGAAGATGACTTAAATAATCCTATTGAATCTTATAAAACAATAATGTTTAGACATACTACATTGACTTTGTTTTCAGATAGTTGTACACCGATTTTCTTATCTTCGAGAACGAAGAAATAAATTAAACGTGTCCTGATGGTACTTATGACAGCTTTGCATTTGATTTTCCATCTTGATTGAGTACAAGCATGTATTTGGAAAATGACTATTGGAAGGTTTATATGTACAACGAATTAAAATGACTGATTTCCTAACAATTAAAGTGACGGATGTTTACATCCACTCGGCATATAATACGTTACGAAATCGAAATGTACTAACATAAATAACTTATAAAAATAATAATGGCCTATAACTTACAACCTTATGTGTGTCTATTTACAATAAATAAATATATTTGACGTTAAAATGCACACAAATTAGAAATAAAAATGGAATGAGTTATTCATAAGCATTTCAATTGAAATTCAGGTAGTAATTCAACTTTTGTAAATATAAGTATATATGTATAATAGTATAAAAGAAACCATCATAAAGAAATAAGCTAGGAACTATATACATATATTATGCTTTCAGATAGTATAATAGTATAAAATGAAAAATTAAAATTTACCTCATTAGTTAGTGTATATATCCTTAAACCAGCAAATCAGCTTTTTACTTATTCCCAAACAAGGCACTTTGCATTTTCCGGGAGAGTTTCCGTTCTATGGGGGCTCCATGCTGTGTGCTTTTAGGTGTTAGTTTAATAATCCCAATTATAAAGGTGTGAGTGAGCCACGGCACATTTTAGTATCCTCCAATTTTAGCATAAGTATCCGACCAAATATTTGCATACGTATGTATGTATGTAAGTTTGTACATCCGAGCGTACATCCATAAATTTGCATGAACATAAATATATATATATGTAAGTATTTGGGAAATCCAAGCTATATGCGCGAGTGAGTAAACGCTGTTTAAGTTTTTATCTATAAAAGGAGTTATTATAAATTTTATAGCGGATCTTATTGCAAACTTTGCTTACCACAATTTATAAGAAGGCTTTAGGCTTTATAGTTGCAGTTTTATTGCCAACCAGGTGCGATCTCCAACACTTCTCCTGAAATCTGTCTTCCTGTTCGAATAAAAACAAGCCGTGTATATCCCTTGATAAGCTCCGATCAAGGAGGAGCTTCAAGGATCTGATGGTCAGGTGTACTGATCGGGCAATATTACTATAAGATTAATTTACAATAACTCCTGATGCTAATGCTGAAAATCTGTTGATGAAATTAGGATATGACATGCTGAAATGACACAAATTAAACTTCGGTAATCGGAACGGCGGATTTATAATTTATATTATCGATACAATAATTACCGTTCCAGTGTATTTTAAATGCCGTGTTGTCGAAAATTCAAACATTTAAGATCACAGCTGTTTTATCAGCTGTTTTAAAGTAAATTATTGAATTAAATAAAATAAACAAAAGCCCATTTACTTTACTAATCTAGGTTTAATTTGGATGCAACGGCTGTCACTCACCTGACAAGAATTAAAGAATTTAAAAGCCTGGCTGTAATTCTATAAATACTGCAAACAGGAAATGCACAATCTATTCAAAATTTTATAATAAACGTTTTAATTTTTTTATTATTTAAAATGAATAAAATAAACATAATTGCAATACAAAAAAATTCCCAAAATACATTTTTTGTTGAAATGATCGCAGAGAAAATGCTTATAATTACAATATTAATGCGTGGAACGGAGCACTTATACATATATTGACCCACTGATGTATACAAATTATTTAATATTTAATTTAATTTATTTTAATTTTTTCACCGTTACGATTCCATTTCGTTCCCACAAAGTAGACTGTCGATTTGCCAACATTTTCTCGTCGGTCCGCACACGGTCACACTATAATACCGAAAGTTCCGTTGTTTTTTAGGGCGTTTTAGCCATCTTGCTTCTTTGTGGTTGTTTGCCTATCTACATTGCCGTTTTTTGTAAATGTGAGTGTACCAAATTTCAGTAACACAATTTAACATTTAGGCGTTCGATTATGGTGAATCTTGTGTCCGAAATCAAAATGAAATGTTTGTCTTGCCACCCCGTCGCCTAGCCCATTGACAAGTTGCACACAATTAGCCCCCAAATAGCGCTACTCCGACACTTCGTTTGTCCTTTGTTGATTGTATCGCGCACCGAGAAACGAAACGAAACCCAAAAGAAAAGAAAAGCGAAGAAAAGAAAAGAAAACTTGCATTCCGTTGAGAGAGGCATACACGGCACTTAGCAGCTAGCGAGCATGTTCAGTATAAGCGAGCTGTGCTGCATGTTCTGCTGCCCACCATGCCCCGGCCCCATTGCGGCCAAGCTGGCCTTCCAGCCGCCGGAGCCCACGTACAAGCTGACTCCGGCGGATGACACGAACATCAGGTACAACCTGCAGCTCTTTGACCGCGCCGAGTGGCAGTACTCCGAGCGGGAGAAATCGAAAGTGGAGGCCTTCTTCACGCGCACGTCGCGTGGCAACCTGATTACCTGCATCTATGTCAGGTGCAGCAAGAATGCCAAGTACACGCTGCTCTTCTCCCACGGGAATGCCGTGGACCTTGGCCAGATGAGTAGCTTCTACCTGACCCTCGGCTCGCAGATCAACTGCAACATCTTTGGCTACGACTACTCCGGCTACGGCATGAGTGGCGGCAAGCCATCCGAAAAGAATCTGTATGCGGACATTGAGGCGGCCTGGCAGGCGATGCGGACGAGGTAAGGATCTCTCTTTCTCTCTCTCTTTATATTCCTGACCGCAATATTCCCCTCCCTAGGTTCAACATCAGCCCGGAGACAATAATCCTGTACGGCCAGAGCATTGGCACTGTGCCGACTGTGGATCTGGCTTCGCGTCACGAAGTCGGGGCTGTGATACTCCACTCGCCGCTGATGTCGGGCCTGAGAGTCGTGTTTAGGAACACAAAGAGAACCTGGTTCTTTGACGCCTTCCCCAGGTAAGCGATTCTTAGCAACGCGATCTGCGATCAAACGCCATCTGATCTTATCTGTATTCCGAACAGCATTGATAAGGTGGCTAAGGTGAAGGCTCCGGTTCTGGTTATTCACGGAACCGATGACGAGGTCATCGACTTTTCCCATGGCATCGGCATATACGAGCGGTGTCCTAAGACAGTGGAGCCGTTCTGGGTGGAGGTAATTATGAGTATTTATTCTGTGTTGCTATGTTGATTGATTGCTTGCCCCCAGAGCGAGTTGTTGCAGTCGTGAGCGAGCTTTTGTAGCAAAAAACCAATGATTGTAATTAATAATAATGGCTGGGCATTGCCACCGCACTTCAACGGGGTTTATAAGCATTGAAATCTCATTATAATAATGTTTAAACACGCCTTAATTTATTTATTATTTACAAAACTAATTAAATGTAATATTTTCAGGGTGCCGGACATAACGACGTTGAACTGCATCCGCACTATTACGAGCGACTGCGCAAATTCCTGTCGGTGGAGCTCATCAAATGACAATTAAAGAACAATGTCGATGGAGGCGTTAGCGACACTACTTCTGGCATCATAACCAATTCAAATCCTGCCGCCGCTAGTGTGTCCCTAAGTTCAAAGCATCCAAACCCTGTAGCGGCGGCAGGCGGAGGCGAGACAAGTAAAACAAAAAGTGTGGAAGCAAATAACAAACGGATTGAAAACGATGGTTTGTAAATGAAACATATATAAATATTTGCAATGTAATTATATTTATCTAGCCGCTCTCAGCTCTCACATCACAATACATACATTCGAGAATTGCATTTTAACAAAGAATATACACACATATAAATATAACAAGTAGTTGTCAGGTTACAGCATTGTGATCCTGGTCCCCGTATTAATTCCATAAGTCTAGGTACACAACAATAATTGGTAGAAGAAATCAAGAAAACAAGTTCGGTTTGAAAATGAATATTAAGCAATACGCTTCATCCGTAAATATGGTTTTAATGTGTAAGGAGACAAAACGTGTTTGAATAAAGCAATCTTTTGATACTTTGAAAGTTTACCTTTTACTCTAAGGATGCAATTTTGACTCTCTTCTCTTACGCTTCCTCTCTCTCTCTCTCTATTAAGACCCCTATTAATTGGAGTTAATCTAATCCGTATGTTCGGTCTTCTTGCAGGTGCCTCAAATTCCAGCCAGAGCTCCAACAAAGCTCTGGAGCAGAAGTTTCTTTAGCATAAGCAGTCGGGCTCGCATTCCAAAGCCCCACCATCCTTCTCGCCACAGCTCCCAAAAGTTGAATTAACAAACAAATTATCAAGCGGAAACAGCAGACAAAACAAGCAAATTAGGAGAGAAGACCCACCACCATTAACCGATCTGAATCCGAAGTCGAATGGCTTCTTTGTTTCTCGATTAAAGCAACCAAATATCGCTCCAACACTTCCAGTACTCTCTCCACATTCACCGCTGAATGCAAATATATATTTAAATAGCCAGCATACCCAACTTTCCGGTCGATATTTAAACAATAAGGTGGATGCTGTGGCATCGAATCGATCTCTAAAGGACAAAGGTCAGACCGTTTTATCCATTTCATCGACCACCATCAAATGCAACTGTGAGAAGCCCCACAAGTCCAATGGGTCCGAATCCGAGGCCAACGAGGAAATCAAAATAAAGTTCAGCTCGGATTCGTGTGACCTACTCCAAGATGATCCCAGCAAGGACTGTTTGCAGGTCAAGTGTGACCCCCGGGCCCTGTCTCCGAAGCTGTCGCTGCACAAGAGTGGCTTCCAGCAGGCCATCATAATATCCGACGAAAGCGAGGTAACCAAATCACCCCGAATAGCAGCCCCCAGTAGTGCAGACAATCAATTTTACCGCCAACTCAATCACAAAATAAGCAAATCCGAGCAGACTTCGCCCAACAACGTGGAGATAGACAAGGCCAACTTTCTGTACGAAACGAACAACAGAAGCACAGGCTGTTTGGTCTATCCCTCGGATCCCTGGATCAAGAATGCGGACATTAAAGGTAACAGCAACTCACCCAAAGCGGACAAGCATTTAAACTTGCATCACAACACAACTGACCTGAACCCCTGGGTCAGGCGGCAGCACACCGAAGAGGCCAGTGCCGTGGAAGTGGTGTCACGGCTTCCCAAAAAGAACATCTATCGCGAAAAATCTCTCTCTTCCATCAACCACAAACTGCTTTCTTCGACAAGGACAGAGAAATCAAAGGGCGTCAAGCCCCAACTGAAGCATTCGAACACTGCAATTGATGATGATCCAACCGAGGATCATGTCTTTCTAAATGAGCCAGGACTGCTTTTTGCCCCGTTCTCCCCCCAATACCGCAACGCATCGCAGAAGACTTGGTCGCTGGACCAGAGCAAATCCGCCAGCTATATACCCGATAAGGTCAAGGAGATTTCCAGCCCGTTGCCAACCCATGTTAGAAAATCAGTTTATCAGAATATCAATAATACCAATAGCAATTTACTTTGCCCCAACGATCAGGCACTGCACTCCAGACACAGCTCTCTATCGATTCCCACGCAGTCGAAGGAGGAGGAACTCCCTCTCAACATTCGCCGCTTGTCCGAGCAGATTCGTGAACCGCCGCTGGAGAGAAACCTTTCGTTGTCTCTCAGCGATCGGAATGTTAGTAAGGTGCCAGCAACCGAAAGTGCTGGCGACCGTGAACCCCAGAAAACGAAAAAGAAAAAGCCAGACAAGTTCAAGGCGAACCGGGATGCAGCTGTGCAGATTGAGGAAAAGTTAATCTCTTTGGAACGAGCCCTCAAAGACTCCGCATCTGTTAATAATGTAAACCCCTTTACGACTAATTATAAGCCTGATCCACTTCTAGAAACCACCTGTTAGAACCGAACGCCGAAAGCCGATATTCAAGTGTCTCTGCATTAGCTCATTCATAGGTCATGAAAGTATACATAATATAAAGCATATAGTACGTCTTATATATATATATATCAATCGAATCTAAATATGAATACAAGTATAATAAACAAATTAATACAACTATTTTTAGTAGTACCTTAAGTTTGAAATTTTTACAGTGATTTTGCATTTATATTAAGTAAATAAACAACAACACGATAATTGCCCTGCCAACAATGGGGCTAAGTTCTAGGCTTAAACAACATTCGCAAGCATATATATATGTGTGTAATAGTGTATCTTTTCCTCATTTTATTGTCATTTTACATATTTGTTGTAATACATTTTATAGTAATAATAAAATCTTTATAAAGTGCTAAGTGATGAACGTAATTCTTCGGTCTGTTTTCGGGGTGCCAGTGCCAGCCTTCCGTTTTCGCAGCTGCTTTTTACGCTGGAGCTGTGGGTAAAAGCAGGTCTTCACAAATAAACAAAACTTTCACATTGCATAACAGAAGCGATAACAACTACTTTATGATATACCCTACCACAAAGTATTTCCCCTTCGATAAAGCCTAGAAACTAGCCTTTATGATTGAAATTTAAAAATATAGAGCACTCAACTAAAGTGTCTTAAATTTTGGGAAGCCCACGCATAACGTTGACACCTTAATTACAGTCGGTTTTGCCTTTCACCCAAATAAACAAATAAATAAATTAAGTTGGCTTTGGATTAAGCCAATATAGTGTTTATTGATTTCACGAACAATTCAGAAAGTATTTATTATATAATCTTCATCACGTATAAAGGCAGTAAGCCGAGCAGATAAAAGGCAGTTGTTGCTGGTGTCTTGTGAAATACATTTACGAAATGTTAGGCTTAAGAGCAATGTTTGCTTTATTAACAATATTATTTGGAGCTCTTCATGGAGACTGTGCTGAAGTAACTAATGATAGTTTACAAAATTCCCTTATTCAAGCTCAATCGATTGGAAGAATAGTAAATCGCCAAACCCCCGTACAACAAGCTATTTATGGTAACGACATTACCCGCACCTCGAATATAGATACAGGGTATCCGTGTGTCCATGATGTGCCTCAGATGAACGTCATTGAAAATCCTCCAGTTACACGAACCGAGTTCGCTTCCCAGATCAGCAGTCACTCAACGTTTACAGCGGGATTTCCTATGCAAATTCAGAGCCCACGCCCGGCCCAGCACATCCATTACCATTACCTTGTTCCGAATGAAGCTCCTACAAGACCGACCATAAATTATGCAGCTCAATCAGATTCAAATATAGAAAATAAACATTTTATGGCTACTGCAACACAGACATCGGTGATAAGCGGGCCTTACAATCAGCTTCAGTATAGCAATCAAGAAGTGCTGCCTGGCAACCCATTATACTCCCCTATAGACCACAATGGAAACCTCTACGATTCCCCGGATGAGCACCAGGCTCAGGGTTCAGAGAATACATCGTTTTACGAAGCTATAAGAAATCCGAGCGATGATTTAAGAGAGAAAGCTCAAAGTCAAACTCAGGAGGAAATTCTTATGAAAGATCTGCCCATTCAAAGCCAGCAAGAAGCAGTACCCAGCACAAAAATGCCAGAAGTTTACTTTATAAAATACTACGGCAATTTAGACATTAAAACAACTGCTTCACCTGAATCGAAGCAACCGAATGATTCTCCAGATCCGATTTCTGACGGCAGTGGTTTAATAGACATACGTTCCGGCATAGATGAAAGTAATACTTTGGATAGTGAACACGAGTCCAATGAACACTCGGCATACAATGTACCTTTAAACTGAGAACTACAACGATTTATTTAAGTTATTGTAAATAATTAAAAATCAACAAAATAAAAACAAGAACGATTTTGGATTATCTTCGATAGTTATGATTCAGAATCCATTTCATCTTTTGGTATGTCTTTCATTAAAGCTGTTAGCTTAAGAAAAGAGTGCTCCAAATTTTCCACTGAACTGGTATTTATGCAAGGAACATTAGGAGGACAGTCCACGGATAGATCCCCGGCTTCAAGTACATCTATTTTATTATTATATTCCCTGTAGAATTCATCTGTGTGGAGATATTGAGGTTCTGGCAACTTCTTGACTTCATTCTAAATAAAAATATAATTATGTAAGAGAATATATTGTGAAGTTAAAGAAATACCTCCTCTGAGATGCCAATGTACTGTATAAGTGGATGATAGCTGAAGAACGCATAGGTACCCGTCGTCCTTGGCTGAAAGAAGCCTTTCACACAATATTGACAATTTTCTGGTATCTCGATCACTCCGCCTAAGGGCGAACTCATGGTCCTGAAAGCCCTCTGGAAGCCTTTAAGACTGTCTACCAGCTCTTCAGCTGCTCTTTCTTCTTCGCTGTTCGCCGCACATTTTGGAACAATCTCTTCACTGTGGGCACTATGCGCAGTTTGGTTCATCTGAAAGAATAGTATAATAATTTCTAACTAAAGAGAAAATAATAAAAACACCGAGTTACCATTTTACTCAATGAAGCTTTGCTCTCCTCCAAAACTTCTAAAATAAATGTTGTACTCTCCTCATCGTCCGGCTTGTCGTCTTTGAATAAAGCATTTTCGTAATAAGGGGGAAAGCCATGTAGTAAGTCCTCAGTCCTGTGAGTCTGACCACCCTGTAGTCGAACCTTTTTCCCCGACCGTTTTTGCTTTAAAAATCAGATAAAGACAATTATTAACCTGAAATAAACAAGAATTCTGTACTTACTTCAGTGAAAGTACTCCCCTCTTCTTCCCTCTCATGATTACAGGACCAATCGGTACTGGCGGCCATCAAGTCCTCAGGTTTTGGCTGGAAACACTTGCACCAGCATGCAAATGGATAAATAAAAAAGAAGAAAAGATTGACAATAAAGACTCGGATCCTAGATGTGCAAGCATAATATCTGCCGGGCTGAACAGTTTCAAATCCCCATTGATCTATTGACCGAATACATAGTCCAAGGAAAGCCTTCAACACACCTGTTGATTAAAGTCAATATTAATGGTAAAACTCCTGATTAAGGCTTTTGAAAACTCACCCAAAGTAAGCAGTAAAATCAAAATAAATATTATTAAACGTCGAATCTTACAAACCAGGTTGCAAGATGATTCTTTTCGGTCATCATTCGCGTCCGTGATGCAAATATCATTTATTTCATTTCCAGGTGGACAGTTGTATATAAGACCTGCCTCTTCCTGGGACTTACGGCTTATTCTCTCACAAACATTGTAATTAATAAAAGTTTCTAGCTTTTCCATGCAATGACAGCGACAACGCCAAACGCAAAAGCACCTTGAAAGGACTTTAATCTCCATTGACCTCCTGGCAATAACACCATCCTTTAATTTAGGCGATTTTGTGAACTGGGTTGTATTTACATTTTTGGGATCATAGTCCTTAACAACCACTGAAATTTTAAAAGAGTATAGAACTTAGTGAGTTCTTGGTGTACTTCCTTACCTTCACAACTAAATTTCCTGTTTTTCTTTGAGCCACTTATAAAGGGCAACAGAAAGATAACATTTTGACCGACATTAGGCAGTAATACCCTTCTGACACTAGTCGTACTTAAGACACTATTTGACAGTGGACAATTATAGATAAATATGGAAAATTCCTGTGCCTCTAGCCCTTTGTTAATAACATCTATTGAAATCTGGAGTGCATCCTTTGTGGTAGCGTCGGTAACAATTTGTGCTATTTTTACCACATGCTTATTGGCAATGAGAAAGGCATTTTCTCGAAAAG
Source organism: Drosophila tani (assembly GCA_008042535.1). NCBI lineage: Eukaryota > Metazoa > Arthropoda > Insecta > Diptera > Drosophilidae > Drosophila > Drosophila tani. Next base: position 108,024 of record VNJO01002285.1, on the reverse strand, counting down.
GGATCTTGACTTTTATGCTAAAAGCTAATTTATAATATAAATAATATATAGTGATGGAAAATAAAGGTATGGGAAGGCATTACCTGGCACTCTTTCGCCTCGAATGTTTAGACAAAGATGCTTGTCTTTGTGGGGACACTTTTGTAAGGTTCCCATGGATTCTGGAAAATGGCCTAGGGTTCCAATTCTTTTAATGTCCTCCTCTTTTGAGTTCTTTACTTCACGACTGGAAACGTCCCTACTCAATTTGTCAACCAGAAAACTTCTCCCAATATTATTCTGCAGATCCTTTAAGGCACTTAAGCCCCCCATTGACTTGGTCAATTGGGTAGCACAGCTTTTTGGAACAAGAAGTTTGTGATTTGAAAAACTTGATGATTTCTCCTGGCGAAAGGTGCCAACGTGCGAAGTAAATACCATGGACATATTTTTATTGGCAAATATTCCTGACAAACTATCGAGCCTGAAATATTAATGGAATTAGATTAGAAAAAAATTTAGATTCCCCAAATATTTACGTAACAATGGGAACCACTCTCCACCAAGTATTATGGCGTCTCCTGAAAACCCGCAGCTGAGTTGTTAAGAACGGAACAGGAGTATTCATATTGAACACGCTAAAACTTAAATCTTCTTCGCTAAAAGTTAACGTTAAAAAAACAGAAATATGCCAACAAATAATAAATAAACAATATACACCAAATACCTTTTTTTCGCAAGTCTGGATGACTGAGAATCTTCACAACCGCATACGCTGGGATTGTTTACGCATCCGCAGGACTGAGAAGCCGCCAGGGTTCCTTGAAGGTGTCCCTTGCACCTTTCACAGGGTATCATATCTTCCGCTGTTAGTGGCAGAACGTATTTCGATATTTTTCCCTTGTGAATATCAGATTCCAGACTTTCGGGTGGATATTTTCCCCCGGGTTTCTTGTTTTTCCCTCCACAAGTATCACACGGAACTACATCGTTCAGTTTTCCCTGTACATTAAAGTCATCCATTTTACTTTCAGGACTTTTTGGATCTGCCAAGGCACTGCAATACCTGGATGGGGGCTTCTCATCCTTCTTTTTATTCTTACCACCACAAGTATCGCAAGGAACTTCACCATTTTCATCTAATTTCTGTGCGTTGAGATCATTTTCAGCTTTTTGAACGAATCGAGGCGCATCTTGATTTTTGGGAGAGTTACTCCTTTTTGTTCTTGTATGATCTCTAGATTGTAAAGAAGTCACAGGGTTATTCCTTGCATAATTTGAAAACGGTTCCTTTTGGGAGCGCTGAGGAAATTCTGAATAGGAATAGGATAGACCAGGATCAGCACTTAAATCGTCAGGGTTAAAATTATTCGACTGACTATGGGAATATGCCCAATCAATGTTTTCATCATTTTTATTAACATAATTATCTGTAAGGTACAAAATTATAACGAAAAGTTAAAATAGAATTAGAAAAGACAACTTGCTTTGAAGATTCTCCCTCATATGGTTATCATCTTTATTATTTTTTTGGCCCATCGTATGATCATTAATATTAGGAAAACTGCTTGCTGAGGGATTAAAATTAAACTGATCATATTCTAGTGGATATGGAATATCATTCATGCCGGAGAAACCTTTCATGGGTGCATTAGAATTAAATTCCTTGCTTTCCTTCCTGCTTGGAACATTTGTAGGATCCGATTTTACATTAAAATCTTCAGGCTCCCTTCCTTGTGGGAGATATTTTTCCTTATAGATACTATTCTCATCTGTCTTGGCATTATAATAATCATTTTTTCTCTCATTTAAATCGGATGGAAGATCAGGAGGTTGCCTATAATCATATCTATCCTTTTGCCTTACCCGTGGAATATCATTAAAATTATTTCGACTATTTAAGGGCTGCTTAAAATTACTCTGAACCCTTGTTCTTTCATGTGAAAAATCCTTAACATTAGATAGACTATTATCGCGGGATTTTAAGTTATATTGCTCTTTTTTTCTATTTGGCAAAAACCTGAACATCTTACTTCTTTGAACGAGATCATTTTTAATCAAATTAATATTCTTGTTTTCATTAATTGTATTATATGAAAAGATATTCTCTGGGCTTATATTTTTGGGCTTATAATTTTCCATTTCTTCTCTATTATATTTATTTATTTTATTATATGAAAAGATATTATCTGGGCTTTTATTATTGGGCCTATAAATTTTCATTTCTTCTGTATTATATTTTCTTTTATCTCCATAGTCCATTCGATCAAATCTAAGTATAAAACATTTATTTAACACATTTATTAATGCTGAATTTAAACAATAAATAGTTAAGAAGCCTCGATCTTATAAATCCCGGCCCTCAATTCTTGTTTAAAAAACATTGCCTACTTTTACGAGTAAACTTACGACTGTAAATCTGGCTTCCTTTGACCATCTGGGTGCCATTCACTTTTAAGTTGGTAATCTCTGCCTTCGTTATGTTTCTGGTTAAAGTCTTTCTTCCAATCTTGTAAAAGAATGTCATTATTATCTAACGGCTAGAATTATGGAAAATATAAGTAAATAACAATTATATTTTTATGTTATTATAACTTAAGCTTACCATGTCCAGAATTTGTTTATCCCAAGTACCGGTATAATATTCCGGTAAATCGATGGCTATTTTATTCCGATCTTTCATATACGGTTCTTGATTATAATACTTATAATACCCCAGTACATTCTTCTGTTTGTCGTTATGGTTATATTTTGGGTACCTTTCACTTTTGAGTTGGTAATCTCTGCCTTCATTATGTTTCTTCCAATCTTGTAAAAGAATGTCATTATTATCTAATGGCTAGAATTATATAAAAAATAATTAAATGACATTTTTATTTTTATGTTATAATAATTCTGTATAATTTTGGCTTACAGTGTCTAGAATCTTATCTTCACTTTTGAGTTGGTAATCTCTGCCTTCATTATGTTTCTGGTTAAAGTTTTTCTTCCAATCTTGTAAAGGAATGTCGTTATTATCTACGGGCTAGAATTGTATAAAAAATAAATAAAAAGCATTTTTATTTATATGTTATTATAGTTCTGAATAATTTTGGCTTACAGTGTCTAGAATCTGTTTATCCCAAGTACCGGTATAATATTCCGGTAAATCGATGGCAATTTGATTAACTTTATTCCGATCTTTCACATACGGTTCTTGACCATAATACTTATAATACCCCAGTACATTCTTCTTTTTGTCGTTATGGTCATTATCCGGGTGCCCTTCACTTTTGAGTTGGTAATCTCTGCCTTCATTATGTTTCTGGTTAGAGTTCTTTTTCCAATCTTGTAAAAGAATGTCATTATTATCTGTAGGCTAGCATTATTTAAAAAATAAATAAATGTCAATATAACTCTGTACAATTTTAGCTTACCCTGTCCGGAATTTGTTTATCCCAATTATATTCCTTTAAGTCGCTGGCTATTTTATCAACTTTACTCCGACCTTTCACAAACGGTTCTTGATTATAATTATATTCCTTTAAATCGCTGGCTATTTTATCAACTTTATTCCGAACTTTCATATACGGTTCTTGATTATAATATTGATAAGACCCCAGTACATTCTTTAGTTTTTCGTTATGGCTACTATATTTGGAAGTTCTTGGAAAATTGAGACGCTGGTGGGCCTTCTGGCCTTCTAGTTGATCTGCAACTGGAAGTATTTTATAATATATAAAAATATGCAATAGATCGTTATATAAATTACACTTTTTTAAGGACGGATCTATAACTTGAACTAGTCCAAGGCTAGAAATGTCATTTTGATTCCAAGTAGTGTCCTTAGTTGGCATTTTCGGAAGAAAAGCATTGTTCGATTCTAGTGATTTATGACTGGTATATGATACCCGACCATGATTTCTTTTCACTGAAATTAAAGCAAAATCTAATCATTACTTGCTGGGAAGTTACATGGGGTTATACTCACATCTTGAAGAATTGTTACATTCATTTTCCTTCATATTTATTGAAGGTTCGTTTGTGTTACCAGATGGGGAACCTAGAAGTTCCTTGGGGACCTCTTCAGTTTCTTTCGCATTTACGGGAGTGAGAGGTTCGTTTGTCATACGAGATGAGGAACCTTGTAGGTCGTTGACATCTTGATGTTCTTCCGAGCTTATGGGAGTTAGAGGTTCGTTAGAATTACCTGATGGGGAGCTTGGGAGGTCCTTGACCTCGTCTTGCTTTTCCAAATTAATTGAAGGGCTAGGTTCGTCATATTTACGAGATAAGTAACCTTGAAGGCCCTTGAATTCTTCTTGTTCTTCCATACTACTTGAACGACTAGGTTCGTCATTCTTACGAGATGAGGAACCTTGAAGGTCCCCAACTTCTTTATTTTCTTGCATATTTATTTTAGGGCGAGGAAGGAAATCAGGTTCTTCCATCTTCATTGAAGGACTAGGTTCGTAAGTCTTACTATATGAGGAACCCTTAAGGTCCTCGACTTTATCAGGTTCTTCCATCTTCATGAAAGGACTAGGTTCGTTGGACTTATGAGATGGGGAACCCTGAAGGTCCTCGACTTTATCAGGTTCTTCCATCTTCAAGAAAGGACTAGGTTCGTAGGTCTTATGAGATGGGGAACTTTGAAGGTCCTCAACTCCATAATTTTCTTCCAAATTTATTTTAGGGTGAGGTTCGTCATTCTTACGAGATGGAGAGCCTTGAACGTCCTTGACCTCTTCACGTTCTTTTATAAAAGGACGATGTTCGTTAGCCTTACCAGATGGGGAGCCAGGAACGTCTTTGATGTCTTCACTTTCCTTCATATTTATGTGAGGACGAGGTTCGTTAGTCTTAGAAGATGGGGAGCCTTGAACGTCCTTGACCTCTTCATGTTCTTTTATAAAAGGGTGATGTTCGTTAGTCTTACCAGATGGGAAGCCAGGAACGTCTTTGACATCTTCACCTTCTTTCATATTTATGTGAGGACGAGGTTCGTCAGTCTTGGGAGCTGGTGAGCCTGGCACGTCTTTGACCTCTTCACTCTCTTTCATATTTATACGAGGACGAGGTTCGTCAGTCTTAGGAGCTGGTGAGCCCTGAGCGTCCTTGACCTCTTCACGTTCCTTCATATTTATGGGATTGAGAGGTTCACTAGTCTTACCAGATGCGGAGCCCTTGTCGTCCTTGACATCTTGATGTTCTTTTGTATCCGTCGAAGGGCTAGGCTCGTTCGTCTTACTAGATGGTGCGCCTTTCACTTCCTTGGCATCGTTTTCGGTGGGTAGCTTACCCTTCAGCTCTTCTTTCTTAATAGACTAAAAAATATATGTAATTATTAACCTAATTATATATTTTAAAGTGTAACCAACTTTTTCATACTGAAGAGGATACATGACAACCGGCTCGCCCCGACTAATCACTATTAGATACGGGGATATTATCTTTAAAACCCTTCGCTTTGTGGGATCGTACACTTCATCGAGTATCCAAGAGTCTTTCATATTCTTCACATCGACGCTGGGGTTCATGTGAATATTAATAATTAAATGCGGCTCGCAGGAACTATTCGCATGATTTTTGGGGCATTTGATTAGGATGGCATTGATATCTTCAGACATGTGTGTTTCGGGGTTACTTTTGCCCAAGGCAATCGAGTTGTTGTTAAAAAGTTCATAAAGTACAACAAGAAGTATTAGCTTTTTCATTTTAGTTGCATTTTTACTTATTTTTATCTATTAAATTTATTTATAAAATTATTTAAAAGGCTTACTTGATTCCGATTTCTACTTTCAAATTATACAAAAAAGTGTTTTGTTTTTTTAAAACTATTTATTCTCTTTCATCTATATTTGGTAAACAGTTTCAAGGCTCGGGGTTCAAACATAAACCAACAGTTTATTAACAGTATATTTATTAAAAATATACATTTTACACATTTAAATAAAATCAATACTATGGTAAGTCCCTAAGGCTACTATATTTTCAACTGATGCTTCAGATCGTTAAGAAGGTAAGTGAGTATTTTAGTCTCGAGGGTGACAGGACACATTTAAAGCACATTGCAAGTTTTCTGTACATTGATCATTGATCCCGATGGACACTTGAATACCTCAGTCGCACTCCCGCCTTGGGCAACGAGCCAACCCAATCTGAAAATTGATTAAATAAATTAAATTAAACTCTTATTAATATAAAATTAAGGCTTACATATTATCAAACTCGGGCGCATTGGTGTCAATGCCCAAGTAATTCGATTCGGCGCAGAGCTCCTGAGCCGAAACTAAAAAGAAGATTTGTGTCGGCGTTAGATTCAGGCCCGGTAGTCGTGCCATTCCCTTAATGGGACCGGTTAGGGAAAGCATTGAGTGGTATGAGATCTGCATTCCTCCCGAATGTATCAGTATATCCATGCGGCTATAGTTCGAGAATATATTTACAGAATGTGGAACGCAACGCATTGCCTTCTCGTCGAACGATTTGGTAATCGAACGCAGAATCTCTTTGGCAATGGAAACGCCCACAGAGGCGTAATGCAAATATGGAGGCAACACAGCATTGAAATACGGTATGAGGATGACAGATAATGGGACAACTGCAAATATTTACAAAAGTGTTATATATATTTAATATTGATTTATGTAAGCTTATACAGACCGATGGAGTGGCTAAGGGTGTCGTAGAATATGGTGGACACTATAGGGTAGGCCCAACTGCAAATAATATAAAGCTTGTATAAAATTTTATAGTAAAGATTAAGCACTTACGCATCATGGGAACCCCCGCCGTGCAAGTTTATATCCGTGGGTACCAGCTTGTTCTTCTTGTATATCTCCAGAATGTTTTGAAACCAGCACTCGGCGGTTATATCCAAAGTTTGAAGGGTTTTCATTAAATCCGTGGTATTTCCAAAGCCATCCCAAGTCTGCGACTGGATCTTTAAAGCTGATAGCTTCACAAGGGCAGCTCCTTTCAAAGAAGGAGCTCTCTTGAGGTGTGCCTTCAAAGATTTAAATATGATCTCCGCCTGTAAAAGGTATTGAGCTTTACTTTTCCACTTTTTCTAAGAGTTTAACATCAAATATACCCTCTTGGTTATATCCTTCAAGTCGTCGGATGAGTGCTGAGCAATATACAAGGCCGATGATAATTCGGGCAGGGCCCACATGGTGGAACGGGTGCACACTTCGGGACTGGGATGATCCCTGGGCAATATTTCCAAGGCGCTCAGCAACAGCAGCGAGTTGTGGGCCACTCGTGTGGGATACTTGGTAAGAAAATATTCTAAGGCCTTCAGGTAATCACTATTTCTGACAACGATGGGTCCACTCCAATTCGATGGTATTAGCAGGGTCCAATTTAGCTGGCAACTTTAATTTTAGGATCTATGTTTGAATATATTTAGTATTTTATACTCACAACTGGGTACAAGTCTTGTAGGCTGGAGACATTATATAAAACAGTGCTGTCCCAGAAGCCGCGGCGCGAGTGCTCCACTTGGAGCTGCAATATTTAAAGCTTGATCTAGAACTAACATAAATAATAATTAAAATAAACTCACCTTGTTCAGGTCCTTAATAAATTCAAAAATGGTATCCTTCTCAGACACTCTTTGAGCATATGACACGTAATATGGTAGAAAATTGTCGATTAGATCGGCCAATAGTTTCGGTAGTCCTTGTCGAATACGACTTGGTGGTGCTTTCGGGCTCATCCAACGTATTTTGCGCTGAATAAATATTTTATACTAATAAATAATATTATACTAAAATAAGTAATAATAATATTTAACCTCCAGAATAGTCGACGATGTGCTGGGTCCACTGATTATCAGAAGAATGTGCGGCCTTCTTCCATAGCTTAGATCGTAGTACAAGTCCACCAAGGGACTTGGACCCAGATCATAAATCCTGGCTATCAAAGGTGCTATGCTGGAGGGTCCCACTGAGCCAACAGGTATATATCCGCCCAAAGAATCCAATATGTGGTGCATTATAGTAGAGTTGGTTGTCTGCTGCAAGCAGCTTTCGAACAAATTGTGCAATATATTAAAGCTGTCGTTCATAATCTTGTTTTGGAAAAGATCTGCAATAAGGGAGCATTAGAAAAAGGATTTTAAGAAGCAAAAGGATGTATGAATCCTACACAGCATTTGTGAGTCGACACTTTTCTGCGAGTTTCCCATTTCGATGAGGTTCGTTATGTTTTTATTGCGGGTATTGCGCCAGCAGCTAAACTTCTTGAACTCGGTGCACGGGTCCTTGTTCCAATTGAGCCTGGCCTGGATGCTGGAGGCCACTGCCTCGCAAATGGGATCCGTGCATTCGGGCGGTGTTGAGACGGCGGGCGAGCACCGGTCCCCCTCCATATAGCAATCCCGCGGCAGGGGAGACGGTGCTGTGCTTATCAAAAATAAAATGGGCGATGCCACTAGCAATGTGGTCACCAGCAGGGTGGCCGATGTAATGGCCATTTTGTGCACCGCCGCGGAGGTTCGCAGCCATATACAGGGGGCACAGCATATCCAGCCAATAATACTATTCTGTAAGTTGGAGAATTTTGGGTTTATTTAAATTATATTGTCTATAGCCTAGCATCTGTTTTATGGGCTAAGTTTATAAATATTTCACCCTACAAGAAAATGTAAATCTGCGATTAAACTCTGCTTTTCGAGGCCCCTTTTCCGGTCTGCAATCTGAACTGCAATGTTCAAATAAATAAAGACTTGCCGGAGGGTAGCGAAGGAGAGCCGGTCTATTAAGTTTTTAACTATAAATAAAATTATGCACTATTTATCACTTCTTTTGCTTGTATAAAATAATGTTTATAAACTGTTTTAAAATACTATAAAAAAGTTTAGTTTTGATTATATTTAATCTGTACATTTTTAAGGTAAACCTATGGATATAAAACTCATTTTTCTAAAGGCCAAAGTTGAAATAATTTGTACGTGCTCAAGTTATTCTCTTACGAGTTAATCTCCCCACGACCTACCTTATTATATCGCGTATTAAAGTTCTCAATATTCGAACTGTCAATCATTTCAATCTCATCGGACTTGCCCATCTGCTTGGACCCCACGGGCGTCTTAAAGGATAGCTGCTTTTGGAGCAGGGAGGCGCTACTCCCGCCGGAGGGATTTGCCGTGGTAATAAGATTTCGGCCATGACCGTTGTTGCCCAGGCCGGCAACGCCGTTCTTTCGGAATACATTACGTGCACTCGAATCAGCTGTCATTGTTTGGATTTGTTTCTGAATATTGAATTTCCTCCTACGGACACATTCATGTATTCAAATGTATTCACACGCGCCCCTGTATTTGTGTGGCGTCAGTGGGGGGTTTCCGGATGGGTGTTCTCGTTGTTGCTGCAGGAGAAAATGCGAAAACATATATTTATTTATTTTCCAGCGAGAACTAATCAATACCATTTGTTTGCTTACCGCACATTTGACTCCAGAGATCCTACTAGCAGGGCATGCGTATGGCTTGGTTTTCGAATTGACAGACTTGTGTGCGGGTTCAGCCAACAGGAGATTGGTTTTTTGTTATTTTTAATAATTACCTTTTCCCATTACTTTTGCCATTACAATTGGCTAAGAAGTTGTTGGTTTTCTGCCAAAAAAGGAAATGATGACCACTGGCAACACTCGATGATTATTCTCTCGAAAGCTCCAGCCCGAAAGCTGTTCCTGTAAAAGCTTTTCCCCTACGCACGTAGCCAGCTGCCCATATTTAAATATTTTTGGCCCAATGTACTCCCTAAATGGGCGGCTAGTGGCTCTCTCAGCTCCCAGAGCTATATCTGTAATGTCTTACTTACAAAAACAAAGCCTTTGAACGTTGTTAGTTAGAAAACAGCGCGTTTAGAAGTATAAATAACAAAACCTACACATCCTCGAAGAAAAAAACCTCCTGCAAAGGCTTATTAAGACAAATTATACACATGCCTGTAAAAAAAAGCTCACCAATAATATTAAACAAATAAAAATTCAAACAGGAATAAAATAAAAAACAAATAAAAATTAAAGCAGGAATAAAATTTGCATTTATTATAATAATATCAAACAAAAACACCTCTACGAGTTGAGATAAAAGTAACGATGGCTTTTTCAACTTCAAAATTTCTGATATCAAATTTTGAGACAATTAATAGTAACATTAAAAAAAATAAATTACAAATAATTCAACTAGTTTTTAATTCGACACGCTGGTCTTTAGTTTCAAGGCTAGATATTTTAGAGCTTATTTCTGGAACTATTGAAGTTGGAGGTGCCATCGTCACTTTAATCTCTCCTCGTTAAGAGGTGTTTTTGTTGGATTTTCTAAGAACTTTACAATACCTTTCAATCAAGGTATAAATATAAATACATAGCAGATTTAAAATTCTACAGCCCAATATAATAGTCTCATTGCGCACAATAGTCTCGGTGCTCATCGTCACTACGTGGACTGCCGTCTACAGTGATTTAACGGGAAAAATAAATGATAAGACTACTAGAACTTCCAGCTTATAACCCACTCAAATTCCCCCAAAATAGAGTTTAAAGACAATGGGTCTTGGTGTTGTTATTTTGTGCATTTCTCGTTTATTTTCGAAGTATCGGTTTCATATATCTTTGGCGTAGAAAGTATTGTTATTTTTAAAGCTATGAGTTGTGTTTGTAGGCAGAAAAAGTTGACCTTTTGTTTTGTTGTTTAATATAAAAGCTATTTCCATTTAATTTAATTTTGTATAAAGCAGTTCAAAAACTACATTTCGAAGTAATCGTTGTTCTCGATAACAGTTTTGTTTTTATATTGGTGTTTAAGTTCAAGCCGAAGCCACTGCCTTAATGCGAAAATTTGAGTACAAAAATAATTGGACTTACTACCAAGTATGACTACTGACTGGACAAACGCTCCGACGATTTAGCTAAGATAGTTGTTGTTGAGTGCGTCTCGTTTGTGTCCGCGGACCTCCTACAGAAATATCCTCTCCCTGTCGCAGCTCTTGAAGTAGCCATCGTACTTGCTGAGCTCCCTGGCCGTGCCCTGGCTGACCATGGCGGGAAGGGCTCTCAGGAAGCCGTGCAGGCCGGACGGAATCGGGGGCGTAGGTGGCACTGACAGTCCACATCGATTGTACAGGAAGGGCATGATTCCGGTAACATTGGTGTGAAGCGTCAGCACTGCCTCCAGGTCGGACTCCTGGGCGTGCATGAGAAACTGATTGTAGGCACCGGATGGTATCATCCCGAAGTGATCGAACGAGTCCACATACGCCTCCGTGTCCCGCTTGTAGTTCTCCAGGAAGTCGATCAGCAGCTTGGCCACCATCGCCGACCGCGCCTTGCTGGCCACCTTGAGGCTCTGCATATTCCGGAACACCACCGGCGGCTTCACAGCCCCGCCGAACTTGTTGAGGAACTTGAGGATGATCTTCTCGTGACTGTCCTTCGGATCCTCGGTCAGGCGACGGAGCACCGACTCCAGAAACAGGCTGAAAGTCTGCCGCGCCTGAAACTGGGTCAGCTCGGAGCCACTGGAGATCTTCTTGAGCATCACCTTGCGCAACCTCCGGCCCTCCTCCTCGCACTTGGCCACCGCCATCTTCTTGACGAAGGGAATCTCCGAGTCGGTCTCCAGGGCCCTCTCATACTGCCCTATGCGCTGCTCCTCCGCGTTATCCTCGCGGCCATGCCGGCCCGCATCCAGGCAGTACAGATTCAGATGCAGCATCTGGTTGTAGTTGTGTTGGACGACCGGATTTTGGAATGTCTGACTTTGCACCGTCGGCGTGGAAATGGGAATGCCTGTGCCGGAGTCCAGGAAGTTGCCATAACGCTGCATCGAGTCGTCCGTGGGGAAGATGCGAACGAATCCGCCGCGGCGGGAATACTGTTGGCGAGCATGGCGCAGGATGCGCTGCTCTTCGCCGGAAAGCTGAACCTGAACACTGGCGGCGGCTGCTCCTCCCTTCTTCTTCGATTTCTTGGTCTTCTCCGCGATGGCCACGCCGGCGTACGTGGCCTGCCTTTGGCAGCTGGAACTGCGCTGGAATCGCGACCACTTCTGGTCGTAGTGAGATCTCATTTCTGGACTAAAGGCTGGAATGCCCACGCAGGTAAGGAGATCTGCCATCAGGCATGACTTGACCTTCGTGTCCAAAGGACTATCCACGCCCATGGAGGGCGACAGATTGATTTCTAGGAGCCAGGGCTTCAGGGCGTTGTCTATCAGGATGTCGAAGCCGTACAGCTCGAAGCAGTTGTTGCCGTTGGGCACGAACATCCTGCAGGCGGAGATCACGGACTGGGCACAGGCCAGGACAGCCTTAATGATCAAATCTTCTATATTCAGCATCAGTTGACGCGTATCACAACTCTGGAGTTTGAGGTGCCTCAGGAGGGCCGACAGCGTCCACTTGTGGCCCACATCCTCGTCCTGGGCATCGGAGCTCCTAATATAGTCCGAATGGTACTTGTTAATGCTATAGTTGCAGAGGTGCATGCAGGGATTCCACAGGTTGTCCGCATGGCGGTCGTACTTGACCGTGGCCAGCCGCACAATGCCCTCCTCGTAAAGGTAAATAATCAAAGGATCGAAGGACGTCACCAACACATAGACACGTAAATCACACTTGTGGCCGTCGATGCACAGCGGGTCCACAATATACTTTGAGACTAGCACCTGTTCGTCCTGTGGTATTTGGTCGGGCTGCCGGAAATAACTTGAAATAGAACTTTACCTTTACAAGGAGTGTTGTGTCTTTCAATTACCGAATTGACTATGAAAATTCCCCGTCCTCGGCTCGATGCTGCTGGCTTTACTATCCAGGGTCCGCGATGCTTGTTGTGCGCCACCACCAGATCCCGGGACTCTACGGGCAGGACAAAGGACTGAGGCACAATATCGAAATGCTTCATGCCCCGCAAATGCTGCATGCGCTCGATGTTCTTGTAGAGCCTGTCCTTGCGAGTAAGCTCGTAGGATCTGTTTAAAGACTTAAATGAAAATGTTTACATAATTAAGAGTAAGAGTAAGTTACCTGGGAAAATGATTAACCCTCTGGTACGGCGCCAGGTTCCTCACAATGTCTAGCTTCATGTGGACCCCGGTCCACAGCAAGTTAAAGTTATTTTCACCCTGCGACTCTGTAAGGCCATGGACATTGAAGAGCTTTCTCAGCAACTTGGTTTCCGTTTGATGGAATTTGTACGTAATTTTGAGCTTAAAGGCAGGCATGTTGACTCCACACTCAACCTCATCCTCGCTGGTCGCCTCCGGATCATCCTCGCTGGCATCGGCAGTACTCGCGCTGGACTTGCCAGGTCCCAGGGAATCGTAGCCGCTTTCCTCGGCTAATGCTATATTAAGGGTATTCTGGCTAGTCTTAAGTACTCGCGATTTGCTTTCAGTACTGCGTGACGAAGGCTCGGCTTCACCTTCGCTGGAAATGGACGTATCACTCGAGGAATATCGGTTAAGTGTCTTCTTGAAGGGACTAGAAAACTTTAATTTATCCGACTTATCACAATTTTGTGGATTATTTTTTAATAAATATAGCTTGTGCTGCGCGGAGCCGCCGCTTAGAGCTTCGTTGCTACAGGCTGGCGAAGACGTTTCCACCTGACCTTTGTGGCATAAAACGTCATCTTCCCTGTCCTTGGACTCGAGCAGCGCCTGGGCGGAGGACTTCTCGGACAGGGTCTTGCGGGTCTTCGGATTGAGAATGTTCGTTCGAAAGACCAGAACTGCTTCGCGGGAGCCCAACTTTCCACTAGTAATCCAACAATCATCTTGATTCTTCTGATTTTCTAAATTGGCTCTGAAGCCAAACAAATAAGGTATTATTGTTAAAAGAAAACAGAACACAAACTCAAGACATGAAACATTTATTTTGTGCCTCTCTTAAAGCTTTACAAGTAATATAATAACATTAACTTTATAAAATATCATGACTTAAAGCCACAGAATAGATGTTTCGTTGTAAAAATACCCAACTTACGAAGAACTTGTGAGTGATTCACACAAGGAAGAAGGCATAACGACTTCTGAAAATGCGAAATAAATATATAAATAATTGTGGGTCAATGCTGAGTTCGTTGGGTTACTAAACCTAATATGGTAGCGCTGATCAGTGGCGTAGGTTTTAGTAATTTCTAAGGGTAAGAAGGGGTTTTGTAAGGCTGAAAAATAAATATATTTCTTTCTTTAAAACTATGCCACTGACGCTGATAATGCATTAGAGTTAATGGGAAAGTGCCGTAAATCTGGTGCCATTGGGAAAATGGTTTGCAAAAGTCACTACAACGATTATAAATAATTATTTATTCCCTAACCAGTTATAAATAATTATTTATTCCTTAACCAGTTATAATTATGTGAGCAAAGATTTCATTGAAATCGAATTTAGTAAACTGCGCAGCTTATCAACTATTAAAACCACCGAAAATTGCCATCAGTTTAGACTTTAATAAAAAACCAGTTTATTAAGGATCACAAAGTAAATAACTTATAAAGAACTACATTTGATTTGATTCGTACCTTTTTCTACGCAAGGGAACACCCCATCTTAGGATGGGCCATCCGCCGGCATTGAAGCAGGATGTGGTAGATTCATCTATAATAAATACAATGTTAAGGAGCGAAAGATATTGGGTTTATGCTAGACGTTCGCAGTGGCGATGTTGTGCTGTTCTCTAAGCTATTTGCTCGTCTAGGAACTAACTGAGGGAACTGGGGAGGCCTGAGTACCTTATAGAGTGTAACATTCATCCCCAAACGTTCTGCCGTATTTTAGAGAGACATTTATTGAATCCATGTAATCCTTGGTAGTACAATTTATGAGATTACAATGCTTTCCATAGACAATAGCTGCAGTTCAGGTTCCAGCTTCGTTTTAAAAACCAAATCATCCTTAAAACTTGGGTTTGGTAGACTTTCACAGATCTCTGCTCGTTACAATCCTCCGTACAATTGATGAATTATCCGCGTCTCAGTTCAAACTTAAGGACTACAGAGCCTGTTTCCACCAGCACATACATAGTGGACCAGCCTCAATTTTTGCTTAAATTCCACTCGATTTGTGTCGAGTAAAATTTAAGCTTTGTTTCTTAAAAATGATTAAGGTTCTATGTGGTGCCACTGGAAGCAGGCCCTCTTCTTATTAAAAATACAGTTTTATCTTAAATTAAAATTTTAAATACATTTATTTTGTTGGTTATATATTTATTAGTATTATATTTAGATACTTTTAAAAAGGAAGCTGGATTTTCTTAAGGTTCTAGTAAAAAATATGTATTCTTAATTGGCAGGCGACTCGATCTAGACATGTAATTTTAGTGTTGCAAAATGTTCTGAATTTGGAATAATAGGATCAGACCAAAAGCAGTTACGTTTATAATTTTTTGCTTTTTAAGAAAATGAAATGTTTCCTTGGCAATCTCACTCAATTACCAGCATTAAAAAATGACTGTATAATTTCGGTAAAAATCATTGTCAGGCGACTCGATCTAGACACGTAATTTTAGTGTTGCAAAGTTCTGAAATATTTCGGAATTTTGAATAATAGGACCAGACCAATTGATCATAGGTCTTTAATTTTTTTTTTTTGCTTTTAAGGATAATGTAGTGTTACCTTGGCAATCTCACTCAATTACCACCATTAAGATGACTGTATATTTTCGGTAAAAATCACATTCCTATATATCTATAAGCTCCCACAGGGACTATCTGGTTATATATGCCTAATTTCGTTGTTTTCTCATGCAGTTTCAATCTATTAATTCCACTGAAAAACTTGAAGTATACCAAAAATATGTTTTAACGTAAAAAAAAAACATATATTTTAATATTGTAGAATAATGTGGGTATGTATATTTTGATCTACGAACTGGGTATGCATGTTTGAATGATTGGAGACAAATTCCATGAATTATGAAGTGTGTTTATTTACATTACATTGTTCAAATGTTGTACAGATCGTCAATGTATATGTAGATGTGGGATGTGAGATGAAAATGGTGTGATTACATCATGAATTGATAAAAGTTAACTTCAATGGGTGTTCGTTCATAACTCTAGGTGTTTTTTTTTTTAAGCTATTCATTATCATTTAGAAATTCCTCCGGCTAGGGTTGTTGTTGTTGGTGTTGTTGTTGTTGTAAGAAGGATTCAAATTGGTATTGAAGTTGAAAAGCGATGAACTGACTATGTTGTTGCGCAGAACGCTGCTGCTAGGATTGATCGCCGTCGATGTCCCAGTGCCGAACTGACTGCTCTGATACGACGATGCCGATACGCCGGATCCAAATCCAAATCCGCTTGCGGTGTTGGGTATATTGTTAGTGTTTTGATTGTTAAAGCGAGCCACATTCGAGGAGTAGTTTTGACCAGTGTACATGCTGGTCGCATTGCTCGCATTGTTCGCGACATTTAAATTTCTAGCCGAGTGTTGTGTCAACAGGTTGTCATTGGTAATGGGGTTCGCCAGCAGGGGAGCCGCCCGTGCGGGTGCTACCGAGTTGCCCGGGTAATTGCTGGGATAATTCCCAGAGTTTCGGGGGAGATGGTTGCCAGAGTTAGTGAGGAAATGGTTTCCTGAATTAGTGGAAAGATGATTTCCCGAGTGGTTACCAGAGTTGTTAGAAAGATTAATTCCCGAGTCGCTTGGCACCACCTCATCCTGGCGCTTCTTCTGCTCAATTAGGTTATAAACTTGCAGTATTTTCTGCAGTTCCTCGCGATTAATGGAGGTCTTGCCCTGGGACACCAACGAGGAAGCCAACTTGGCCGCCAATTCAGTTTTATCCAACGGCTTTTCGACGTTTTGCTGAATTCGGTTCACAATTTGCGGCGATGCCAGTGAGGCGGCGGTGTCTGTGGGACTGCTGTACTTGCTGGCCACTTGCAGCAAGAGTTCCGTGTCACTGATGGCCTTCTTCAGGGCCCGCTCCTTGGTGGGATCATAGATCTGTGAGATCAAGAGGCCCGTAAACTTTTCCTTGGCCGTCTCCAAGATGGCACAATTCTCAGAGGTTAGGGTTAGGGTGTGGATTTTCTCGGGATAAAGTTTCTGGACCTGCAGGGCCTTGGCCAGCATTTCAGTGATAAAGGGACCCAAGCTGCCCAGGTAATCCTCCAGGGCAGTCAAGAGGCGCAGGACGTGGATCACATTCGGAGGAGCGTCCTCATCGACCACCATTGTCTCTACTGGTGCCTTATTAGCCACTGGTGGGTTGTTCATTAGAGGAGCAGGAGCCGGAGCCGTCTCCGTGACATTGACATGGTACTTCTTATTGCCCAGCTCGTTATTAGTCATCGGCAGGCACAACCTTTCGCGGCACTTTACCTTAATATTCTCAATGTCCTGGTTGTACAGCTCCTCGAGGCGATTATTGAAAAAGTGAACCCACTCGTTTTGAAAATTGTACGAGCGGTGATTGACCCCCGAGAGGATGAGCTCGTCCTTGCGGCGCTTCCAGAACATTTGCCACTCGCCTTGGTAGTTGGGATGCTGCTCCGGGTCGGACTTGTACGTCTCAAAGGAGGTGTTCAGCTCACGAACCTTCATGTCAACCATGTGCCGGTAGGCCTGCCATATGTCCCCATCCCGCAGCGGCGACACTGACCAGCGCTCGACATTCCACAGCTTGTTCTTCATGGGATTCGATCCCTGCTGCTGTCGCTTCCTCTGCTCAGGCGAAATGGACCGAGGACGCTTCGAGCCTCGGGACTTTTGATTGTCACCGGACGAAGAGTGCCTGGTATCTCGGAGGAAGTTCTCGACCATTCGCTTGTGCGTCTCATCGTCCAGGGTATTCGAGGGGACATTGCTCTGCACGGGCATGTTCTGGTAACCCATATAGTTCGAGGCTGGCGGTGTCTCGTAGGTGGGACAAATGTAGGGATTGGGGTTCTCCATGTTCATCACGGCCTGTATATTGTTCCGAGCACTCTTTATCAACTCATCCACCTCCAGAGAGTCCACGACATGCGTGAACGAAGGACCCACCTTCTCCGAGGCATGCCAGCGATTGAAGGCCTTCGAGATCAGAGTCTGGCGGTCTTTGGAGAAAAAGTGCTCATAGCACTGGAAGGATGCCTTTCGCCCATGATGGGTTTCAATGGCCATGGCCAGCTTGTCAAAGATGGGCATCATTATCTTGCAGACATCGCCCTCCGGCACATTGGACACAAACTGGCGGTACTGGCGCATGGCAGTCGGATAATGCTTGTCAAAGTACTTCAGACGGTGGTTGTAGCCCAGCAAATGGTTGTGCATGGCCTGCTCCGTCGAGGTGATGTCGCACAAGCAGCATAGGTAGCGGACATGCATATCCGACAGGCTCCTCACTATCTTCAGAACGTACTCAACCCCCACGAGCCCCATTATCTCGTCCTGGTGCGACTTGGACTCGAAGGTGGCGCCATCGCTTCGGGCTGGCTTGGAAGGATAGGAGGGCGTTACCCGCGGAATCGGTGCTCCGCTGAAGGAAGGTGTTATGACCTTCTCAGCATTGGGACGAACGGGAGCCACGGCCACGGCATTCTTGCTGGGCACTCTCTGTATGGGCACAATGTTTCGTGGTCCTGCCTGATTCGGCTGATTGGATACAGGGGTTTTTAGAAGAGCTTGATTATGTCTGGGACCTGCTTGGTTGGCCGGAGGTTGCTTGGGAGCTCCTTGACTGGCCAGAGGCTGCTTGGGAGCCCCTTGATTCGGACCAGTTTGATTGGGTTTAGTGCTCTTGGAACCTGCCAAGTTCTTATTACCCCCTGCTGGCTGTTCCTCTTCAATAACGATGACATCGTCGTGGCCACCGTCTGACTCAGGCTCTGGTGTGGGACTGAGTAGTTTTGCAAGCGGAACACAGGAAATCTTGGTGGCCAGGGGATTTTTCACTATGTCGGGATTATTCTTTGCATTCAATGGCTGCCCATTCTGGCCTGGTTGGGTTTTCTGTTGACCCTGGGGCTTGGCTTGATCCTGTGGTGCTTTTTGTTGAGCTTGTGACTTGGCTTGATCCTGTGGTGCTTTTTGCTGAGCCTCTGGCTTCTGCTGAGGCTTCTGTGTCTGTGTCTGTGTCTGAGACTGCGGCTTTTGGGACTGAGGCTTCTGTGCCTGAGTCTGAGGCTTCTGTGTCTGAGACTGTGCCTTCTGTGTCTGAGTCTGTGCCTGGCTCTGTGGCTTCTGTGCCTGAGCCTGGGGCTTAGCCTGTGCCTGTGCCTTTTGCCCTGGATTACTCGAACCTCCTGAATTCTTATTAGCATTCGAAGTTCCCGAGTTGGGCCCCTTTTTCATCCCCGGACTCTGAGCAGTCTTGTTACCACCACCACTAGCCGCATTTGGGGTAGCTTTTTTTTGTGCATTTCCACTTGCATTAGAAACATTTTTCGGAGCAGCCTTAGCGGCTGCATTTCCACCTGCTGGCTTGGCCACATTGTTATCGTTCTTGTTCTGAACCCTATTAGTGTTGGAAGCATTTGGATTTTTTAAAACGGAAGGAGAGTTGATTTTATTGTTGGAAGCACCGTTTGGCTTAATTCGTATTTGCATCTGCGGAATACTGATCAGAAGTGCGTTGTGTTTCTTGCCACTGAGGTGGCTGAACAGGTTCTTGTCCCCGAATTGCACAACATTGCAGGAATTGCAATGGTACTTCCGGCCGTCCTCATGGCGGTACACCATGCAACCCCACTTCTGCGACGGATTCTGACGGAACTCGAATCGGAGCACATCGTCCAATGACACTGTTGTCAACATCTCAAGAAATTTAGTCCCATCTATGGGCTTATTGGGTGCAATGTTCTTGGTATCCATCTTTTGTGGTCGTGTGATACCTGTAAACATTAGTCGGTGTGCTGTGGCATGTGGCTCGCAGTTAACTAACACGGTTTTTGTTTCGATTTGGTTATTCGTATCAACTGATACTAATTTGAGTGATTTGATTGATTTCAGCTATTGAGTGGCTATAAAATTGAAGGAAAAAAAGCTTTTATATAAAATTTATACAGGTAGCAAGCCAAAATTACTCTTAAAAATATTATTCGGTTTTTTCTCTATTCATCTAAGACATTAATTATGTATGCACTATATTTCTTAGGCTAACAGGAAACAAGAAAGCAGTTGTCGAAAATCGGATATGTAAGGTATGGTCATTGCCAAGAATCACATCTAAATGGTAAACATCTGAAGCCACCATAAAAGCATATAATATTTACATTATATGTTGGCGAGAAATTCTATTTAGAATTCCTAATATATGTCACATGCACTAAATTTATGAAAAAGAGAGAGCACACTTAGCTCTAGTCCAGCCATTGTATTCTGTTTAAATACGACAAAGTCAGCATCAAAAGCAACTGGATAATGGAAGCATTGACTTTGCAAAGAGCGGGAATAGTGGGAGCCAAATTGCCATTAATATAGGAATTTATGCGGGGGCATTAAGAGAAGTACTCCCAGCTCGAAGATCACTCGTTAAGAGATAGATAAAGATTGATATTAGCATCAACAGCAATTCGATCTAGCAGTACTCTTCTGGGAAAATAGATCTCGAAGACTATAAGAGATAATAAATAAGAGCTTTCGTATGTAGACTCGTGTGACTCCCCGCACGATTCAGTTTACAAAAGCGTATCATCCCATTTAGTAGATCACAAAAAATGCGACTAAATTGGACAATGATTGCAAAAATCATAGCCTCTTTATATTCTGCTGCCCCTAAATTGACCATAAAATAGTCACTCTTTCTTGTTGTTTAACAATTAATACTTACAATAATTAAAGCTTATGTATATTTAAGTAAAAAAATAATTAGGATATGATAAGAAGGGTAGAAAAACCAACGATTCCAATTCGATGGATATCGCTAAGAGACTTCTAAAATCTTACTTTAAATCGATTTTTAATTTTGAAAACGAAAATACAAGATCTTGTGTGCTTTGGCTTAATAGTCGCGACTTGATTCATGTGGATTGAATCAGCCGACTAAGACCAAGAGTCACCAAGGAACTCAATTCGATCCAATGAAAAATGCAACAAAAAATATTATGTATATATTAACAACAATTATAAGGATTTCTGTCAATTTGTAGAATTTCACAACGATCGGACAGCAGTGAAGATTGGAACACATTACAAGACATATCGCTTACAAAAAAATAAGTGAAAATATAGATAATAATAGATGCAGCTTTTAAATCGTAAAGCTGACATTCGAAAATAAATACACATCTCTTAAAAAATTCAATGATTATGATTGCTTTATCCAAAGCAATTTCAGCTGATAATTCTTTTCAGATTTATTTCTCCAAATGTATGCAGAAGCGTACACTTTTTTAAGAGGAATTGGGAATTTGTCTTGAGAAGTGTATGCAGTGTACAAGTATGTATTTAATTTAAAGCAGAGACCAGCACACATACGCTGACATGTTGAGATTACATTTGTTTGGGAAAAAACCCTAAGAAAACAGCCAAAGAAGTATGTCGAAGCTTAAGTCGCTTATCCCCAACTCGGTAATGATAGAATAAAATATTTTCTCAATGTGAACATAACATTTGTCGAATCGAAAGGCCTTTATTTAACTTAATATAAGTTTTAGCCTTAGACAAACATTGAGAAGGTTTATGGTTTTAATAATACCCCAGAATTTTAAGGCACTAATTTATGTGGTTATTCTTCAAGAAATTCTGTCAGGCTTCGAATCTTAAGGTGGGATTTGATTGAAAACTTTAATAACAAAGTTTAAACCTCTCCCCAAAAATCAAACACTTTTAATTGGTAGAAATTTTGTAGGAACTTTTAAGAAGATATTTTATAGTTAATCGAAACCACGAGGTATTCAAACTAACACTTAATTTAACTGTTAAAGTTTTATTTATGTTTTTCAAAGTTTGTACAAAAATTTCAGATTAACACAAATTGCAGATTCAAAAGAAAACCAAATTGCCGACACTGCGACATTGGTTTTCCAATAAAATGCTGACATAGCATTGTCCCAATTATTTTCTTTACAAAAATATACGGAATACAATCTTTCGGAAGAGATTTCCTCTTACAGCGTGGAGCCTCAACTTTATGCGCATTTTAATCGAGTTCCCAATTTCAGACATCTATTTTGTTTTTTCTTCGTTTTGGATATACCAATACCATATATGGTAGAGGGTGTAAAAATAACAGTTAGGACTGCATTACTTGCGAGATGGGGTGGCGACAACAACAACCCCCGAAAGTCGAATAACAATCCAAAGCTAACATATGCAGGTAAAAACAAAACGAGGCCTATTATTGCCTATATGACCTGATTATAATGGAACCGTCGATTTGTATGCGACAAAAGTCCGAAAAAGGAGTGAAAACGACGTCAGGAAATGACATCATGAATTTCGGATATGGCTTTGAAAGCCTTTTTCTCTAAGAAATTCGTCGCCGGAAATGGTATTTGCGATTTCAATCGCAGTTCCCTGCCATTTCTGAGGTCAGGGTAATTCCTCATCAGCGCAGGGAAGCGTAAAAAACCCGTAAACTCTGAGCAGAGCTCCCAAAAACAAAAAAGGAAACATTAAACTGCATGTCGCCAACGAGCGTGTTATTGATTTTTTTGTTTTTGCATGTGGGCCGGCCCGTGTTCATGTGAGAAAACCACTCGCAGGCACACGAGCGGGCACGCACTTAAATTAGCCTTATGAATAACTTACTCTATATCGGGGACTCGTACTATCTTATTTTAGACTCACCGGCGAAACGCAAACGCGACGGCCCCTTTACCAATTGCGATTACTAGAAGAGGCTCGCTCGCTCGTGCTCGTGCACCCAATCCAATTGCCAGCCACTCCAAGATCCCAGTCCCTTCTTCTTCTCGTCGTCTCCCTTCGCTGCTACTCTGCTCCGCGGCTCCGTCTCCTTTTACGCATACGCAACAGCGCCAATTTGCGCCGGATTCGCTTACAAAATTACAAGGGGAATTTGCGCTAACTTGAATTTGTTACTTGCATTTAGGCCGAAGAGGACAGAGAATTTCGATGGCAACGCATCAAAGAAACAGATGTCAGATATTTTTGCAGTGTAGCCAGACGAGAAATTGGCTTTCCTACTAAAAAATACCGAACAGTCGGGATTTCCCCCTAAAAAATCCAGACTTGCCCCCAAGTTCAAATAATCGGTAAATATCTCATTTTAAATTGTGGCACTGTTAAAATTTTGGAAAATCTGTGGAAAAAAAAAAAATTAGCATGTGATTGTTCAGTAAACTAGCCATTATAAATCAGAAAAATAATACTTTTTGTCAGATTTTGGATTCAGAATTTATCGTCCGGTATTTAAAATACCATAAAAGGTCACCAAGCTCCATTCTCACCGTTCCATTACGAGCAGTGTTGGTGAGCGTCCAAATAAGCTAGATTCTGAGCAAAAAAAAGCTAAAATAATCAAATTATTAAAGTTGTCTTAAAGTTTTTAATTACATTAAATTAATAGTGATAGAGAAACATCGATGGATCTATGTTTTTAAGATTTCTGAAAACATCGATGTTTTCTGGCGACTATCGATGTTTTGGTTACCCCAATTAAGTTTATTTTACTTTTTCAAAACGCGTCTGGACAACCCGCTATATAATCGGTTCTTAATTTACTTATGAGGAATTAAGCAGATTATAACCTCGATATTTGTTCCATCCTATAGATGCGCAGAGAAGAGGACTGCTTCCGCAAAGGAGGACTGCTTACCTCATGCTTATTAAAAAATAAATATATATTATAAAACGGAAATTGACGAAATAATAACCAACTTAATTTAAATAAAAAACTTTAACAACCTAAGATTGGTGTTATTTTGAAGTAGCATGTTAAGAATATTTTTTAATATTTTAGCTTGTTTTAGCTTGATTTTTTTGCCGCTCATCCCTTGGCAACACTGGCGTAGTGGAAAAATACTAAAGGTTATCGGTGGATTTCATTCGATTCTCAGGTCATCGAATGCGCTATCGATTTTCTTTCTTTCATTTCCGGCGAGGTGCGTAATTTGTCTCCGCGTTTTTGCAAACTTGAACCGATTTTCGTTGCGACCGATCCCAGCCGGCCATGTGCGATTAGAGACGCGCACTCCCACCGAGAAAATAATCATAAATCAGCTTACTTGTCACCCGCAGACCATTCACAATATGGACAATTCAGGCAATAACCGCTACGAGCTTTTGTTCATGGACGACGATGCCCCGCCACAGATTCCTGTTGCAGCCGTAGCCGCTGCGCCGCCCAAGAAGTCGGAGCCGTCGGCTCCCAAGGCGCCGAAGAGCAAGCCGGAGAAGGAGAATAAGCCGGTGGGTGCTGCGGCGGCCAAGAAGGCAAATAATGCCGTTACCAAGGGCGCCGGCAGCGGCGGCAGTCCAGTGAAGGGAGGCAAGGCGGGTCCGCCTCCGAGGAACGCTGCCGCTCCGGCTGGAAACGGCGAGAGAAACTTCAATGCCAGGAACAACCACAGCAACAACAACAACAACAATCAGCAGCGCAGCTTCGGCGGCAACCGGGATGCCGGAGAGTTTGGCAACGAGCTGCCGCAGCGCCAGTTCAACAATCGTGATAACAGGGGACCACCACGCTTCCGCGCCGGCGAGAAATTCGGCAAGCGCGAGTTCGATCGCCAGTCGGGATCCGATAAAACCGGTAATTACACCCCACCCAAGACACTCTGCCTTTGTTCTCTCGTGTTTACATTACGTCAAATGGCTTTTTAAGCGTACGCAAAGCAAAACATTAACCTGCAATGGCGGCTTGCCTCAAATTATAGAAAAAAAAATGAGAGCACGACGGACACTTGGTAACAAGATTACAAACTGCTTGCTACCGCACTCGATTCACACGTGACTCTGCCAGTCTGCGAGTCCAGAAAATTCGAAAATAGAAATTCTATTAACTTGAAAATCTCGATTTGATTGAATAATTCATAATTTATTCTTTAGTTTCAGCTGTTTCATACAGCATGTTCGTTAAACCTAACTAGTTTTCTTAATCTTTGAACAGTTTTTTTGTAAGATTTAGTTTTTGAAAATTTAGTTTCTGAGAGAGAAACATCCACCTGCAATGGCGGTATGCTGCAAATCAGAAAGAGAGCACAACACTTGGCAACAAGATTACGAATTGCTCAAAATACAGTGCTCAGTTCTCCACGTGATTCTTGGTTCTGAAATACTTTAAAACAAATTAGAACATAGCTGGATTACAAATTACTTATTTCAAGGGGACAACACTTTACAATAAGATCAATCATTTCCTTCAAGGACATTTTTTTTTATTATTTGTTAAGGTTTTTGCCCCTTTAAAATTGTAAATGTAAGTGTTTTGATACTTATTTTAACCCAATGATCTCTAGACTGAACAATCTTTAATGTAAATCTACAAATCCCTGACTGAAGCATTAATTTCTCGTGATGATAAGAGTATTTGCCATTTTATTAATATTTAATGAAATACGTCTCAATAATTTTATTTTATGCACTTGACGTCTTTATTGAAAAGGTTTTTATTATTTTCTATCAAGTCTTAATAGATTCTCAATGAGTATTGATAGAAAAGAAGACTGCATCTTTATTAAATTGCCTTTATAAGTTTTTCTTATCGCAAAATACAGTCAAGAATAATAAATTAATAAATTCCCTACATTCACCCCACTTTTGCAGGCGTCAAGTCCATCGATAAGCGCGAAGGCGGCGGTGCCCACAACTGGGGATCTCCGAAGCAGGACATTGAGGATCAGAAGACCGGGGAATCGGCACCGCAGGCGGAAAAAGAGGACTCGGCTAACGAAACGTCTGCTGATCCCGCTGTCGCTGCGGAGGAGGACGAGTCCAAGCAGATGACCCTTGATGAGTGGAAGGCTCTAAGGGATCAGCGTGCCAAGCCCAACTGGAACTTGCGCAAGGTGGGCGAAGGTGTCGAAAACCCCGAATGGAAAAAGATGGTCGTCTTAAACAAGAAGAAGGAGAGCAACAGCGAGGATGAGTTGGAGTACGATCCCTCGCTGTATCCGCAGCGCGTTGGTCGCCTTCAGCGCATCGTCGACATCCAGTTTAACTTCAATGATGGACGCAAGGCCGGTGGCTTCCGCAAGGGACCGCGTCCGGGAGCTGGGCCTCGCGGTGAGGGCTTCCGCAACGACGGACCCCGTGAAGGAGGATACCGCAACGACGGACCCCGTGAAGGAGGATACCGCAACGACGGACCCCGTGAAGGAGGTTATCGCAACGATGGGCCACGCGAAGGAGGTTATCGCAACGATGGACCCCGCGAAGGAGGTTATCGCAACGATGGACCCCGCGAGGGAGGCTACCGCAACGATGGTCCTCGTGGTGGGGGCCAGCGCTTCAACTCGGGCGCCAGCAACGGTTATGACAGGCAGGACAACAACAACAGAATCGGAGAGAAGCGCCGCTCGGGACAGAAGCCCCTGAAGGTCGACGATGAAGCTCAGTTCCCCACTCTGTCCTAGGAATCGGGAGCATGAAGAATAAGGTTTAACATTTTTCACGTATTACATAATTAGTAAGCAGCTCCGGTTAACGAATAACCTTTAGATTTTCGGGCGTAATCTATGAAGCTTGACGACCGATGAACGAAATAAAAACAAAAACAAAAACAAATCAGCAGCCACGCTTAATTCATATTCCTTAGTTTTAAACAAAGCAACAAACAACAAACAATTTTTTGAATTATTTCACCCTCATTTATGCATTTAAAATAACTATTACAAATAGTTGAAATGTTGAAATAAATTTTTACTTCATTTAAAAACCAAGCCAACGACATTTGGTATTTATTTTGGTATTTATTTTACTTCATTTAAAAACCAATCAAGCAACATT
This sequence comes from Drosophila tani, assembly GCA_008042535.1. NCBI lineage: Eukaryota > Metazoa > Arthropoda > Insecta > Diptera > Drosophilidae > Drosophila > Drosophila tani. The sequence continues at coordinate 81,214 of VNJO01002285.1, read as the reverse complement.
TGGTATTTATTTTAAATGTATATTTTATAGGTCATAAAAATATCACCCGCCGCCATCCTTGAGTTTTTGGATGAAGGCGCCCAGTTCCTGGGCAGAATATGATTTCTTTCGTATCTTTTTCGGGTGCGGCTGCTCCCTCAACGACAGCGACGACGGCTCGAGATTGGTCTGGAAATAGATTTAAATATTTATAGAATGGAAATGGAAATGGATGTGGCTCTGCATATTTACAAAGTGTCTGTACTCTGGGGATATGGCCTCTAGCTGTAGGATGCGGTCCTCCACGTTTTTGATTCGTCTAAAAATGCTTTCCTCGCTGTTTGTGGTGGTCGCCAGGCCCATGTATAATTCAATTGTTTGTAAACGTGAATTAAACAGCGTTTTTTTCCTTTCAGTGGATGGGTCAGTTCCCCAGTCACGCGATCCCATTAGTTTGTTCAGCTCGAGCTCGTAGTTGGGTCGTAGGAACGCCATTTGCTGGGGTCCACAGCGATTGTTGACACGCCGCACTGTGTGGTAAATTGTTTGAACAATTGATTATACACTGATTACGGTAATAAAAGCTTTCTGCCCACCTTTTAAATGACAATTTGACTGTTCCTGCTTTACTATGGAGCTCTGCGTTCGAGCGCAGGAATCGCTTAGGTCTTTATCTATGTCTAATGCCGATGATGCCTTGAAGTCAATTACGTTCTGTGAGTTTATTTCGGCCCGCTTCATGTTGACAAAACACTCTACGCGCTTGGCCAACTCGGCATCATTAACTCTAATTTGCACCAGCTTTTGTGGGGGAACCTCGTCAGGTGACTCCTCGACCTTGCAGGGGCAGGCCAAGTAGTTGAAATTACTTACTGATCTTTCTAAGAATTAGAAGCATAAACAGGGGGAAAACTTGAAAGAAATCATTGCTAGCTAATTGTATTTAAAAAAGTGCGTGTAGGTACAAATAGTAACGAAAGGAATACATGTCATGGTAGCTAATTACTGGTTCTTACTGGGCCTGAACGACTCCTTGTTCTCCTTCCACTCGCTGTTGTGCTCGCCCTCGTAGATCTCCTTCTTCCAGATGGGCACCCGGGTCTTTAGCTGATCGATGGCAAACGAGACGGACTCCAGGGCCTCGGATCGGTGTGGTGACGAAGCGGCTATGACCACGCTGGCCTCGCAAACGGGAACAGTTCCCAGTCGGTGGTATACAACTATGTGCCTTAGCTCTGGCCACTTGGAGCGGAGATCCGTGCATATTTTGTTCATCTCCTTAAGGGCCATGTTATCGTAGGCCTCGTACGCCAATGACACCACCTGATAAAGATGTTCAAAGTGTACGCATTAATCAACTGCCCTGATTGATACCTAGACGAGATAGGAACCGGAATCCCACCTTTTTGCCCTGGAAGTTATCGCGCGTGGTGCCCACAAAAACCGATGAGGCTCCACAGCCCTCGTCGGCTAGCAATTGGTGGATGTGGGCGATGTCAATGGGGTCCGCAACCAGCTTAACGTGGTCCATGGCGATAGGGTTAGCCTCCACTCAGAGGCGGAATGATGGCCAGCTCGTCTCCCTCCTTGAAGTGGATCTTATCGCTCAGATTCTCAATATACTCTTCGTTGTGGGCCAAAATCAAGTTGTCCCGGATGGAGGTGAGGTCAAATCTAGCCACCAGTTGCTCCAACAGTTCCGATGCCACGATCTGGGCGGGCACATCCACTTCCGATCTGGGAGTTTGGGCTAACTCGCGGGACTTGGCAAAGAACAGCACGTGTACGTTGACAACAGGTCCATCAGCAGACATAATCTTGTGAAATAATTCCGTTTCTAAATATCACTTCTCGAATGTTGCGGTGATAATGGATATAGATATGGCACCGCGACCTGAACATATGGCATTGGACGCAGGGTGACCGTCTATGGTATTTTAAATGCCTTATGGTATTTTAGGTTAGGTAGTTTTGTGGTATATACTGGTATATTTAAAGTATTGTATGGTATTTCAGTGTGGAATATACAAATTAAATAACTAAATTTATATGATTTTATTTAATTACATGTAGAAACAAAAGCCAAGTGAATAAATCACATTTTTTAGGTATTTGAATTAAAATATAAGCACCTTCAATGCATTTCCATTCATTTTTCTAATGGTATTTTCATGGTATGGTTTTGGTATTTATTGCTAGGCCGGAAAGTATTTTTATCGTACAGTCACACTGATTAGTTTTGCTGTGCGAATAATACAACTTGTTTTCATTTATTCTTGTTCTAGTTAAATTTATTTACTTGTCTATCTTAGATAGCGAGTTTGTTAACACTTAATTATAAAATATATTGTTAACTTAAGACTGTTACTGTCGCTGCCCGTGTTGACATCGTCAACTACCGCGCTGGAGCCATGAAGACACGTTTCAATACCTTTGATATAATCTGCGGAGTCGCCGAACTGCAAAAGTACGTGGTGAAATACCTTGTCTATATTCCACGGATAAATATATGAGTATTTTTCCCATTTCAGGCTGGTTGGCTGGCGAGTGAATCAGATCTATGACGTGGATAACAAGACGTATCTGTTCCGCATGCAGGGAACCGGAGCAGTCGAAAAGGTCACGCTGCTGATTGAGTCCGGCACTAGATTCCACACCACCCGCTTCGAATGGCCCAAAAATATGGCCCCGTCGGGGTTCAGCATGAAGCTGCGGAAGCATCTGAAGAACAAGCGCTTGGAGAAGATCCAACAGTTGGGCGGCGATCGTATTGTGGACTTCCAGTTCGGCACCGGCGATGCCGCCTACCACGTAATTCTGGAGCTGTACGATCGCGGTAATCTGATTTTGACCGACTACGAGCTGACCACGCTCTATATCCTGCGTCCGCATACGGAGGGCGAGAATCTGCGCTTTGCCATGCGTGAAAAATATCCCGTGGAACGGGCTAAGCAGGCCACGGAGGAACTGCAGCCGGAGGCGGTTGCTGAACTGCTGGAAAATGCCAAGAACGGCGATTATTTGCGGCAGGTCCTGATGCCCAATTTGGACTGTGGTCCAGCGGTTATAGAGCATATTTTGGTGTCACATGGCCTGGACAACCGGGTGATTGTCAAGGAAGTGGCGCCTGAGACACCTGGAGAGGAGGATAAGTCGGAGAAGGCTGGCAAAAAACAAAAGAAGAAGAATCAATCAAAAATAGAGCAAAAGCCATTTGATATGGTCAATGATCTGCCCATTCTGCAGCAGGCTGTAAAGGTTGGTACAAACTAACCTTATCTGACTTACATATCTTATCTTTATAAACTTTTCTTCCCTTTTAGAGCGCTCACGACCTCATAGTGGAGGGAAACAGCGGAAAAACCAAGGGCTACATCATTCAAATAAAAGAAGAAAAGCCAGCTGAAAATGGCAAGGTGGAGTTCTTCTTCCGCAACATCGAGTTTCATCCGTACCTGTTTGTCCAGTTCAAGGAGTTTGAAAATGCCCAGTTCGAGTCCTTCATGGAAGCCGTTGATGAGTTCTACTCGACGCAGGAATCCCAGAAGATCGACATGAAAACCCTCCACCAGGAGCGTGAGGCCTTGAAGAAGCTGTCCAATGTCAAGAATGATCACGCCAAGCGTCTGGAAGAGTTGACCAAGGTCCAGGATGTGGACAGAAAGAAGGCAGAGCTAATCACGTCCAATCAAAGTCTGGTGGATAATGCAATTCGAGCCGTTCAGTCCGCCATTGCCAGCCAATTGTCCTGGCCGGACATCCATGAGCTGGTGAAGGAGGCCCAGGCCAATGGCGATGCCGTGGCCAGTTCCATTAAGCAGTTGAAGCTCGAGACGAATCACATATCCCTAATGTTGAGCGATCCCTATGAGAACAATGAGGAGGACGACGACGAGGAGAAACCAGAGGTGACTGTTGTGGATGTCGATCTGGCTTTGTCTGCTTGGGCCAATGCCCGTCGTTATTACGACATGAAGCGTTCGGCAGCTCAGAAGGAAAAGAAAACAGTGGATGCCTCGCAAAAGGCTCTGAAATCCGCTGAGCGGAAAACTCAGCAAACGCTGAAGGAGGTACGAACTATATCGAACATTGTGAAGGCCCGAAAAGTGTTCTGGTTCGAAAAGTTCTATTGGTTTATTAGCTCTGAGAATTATTTGGTTATCGGCGGCCGAGATGCGCAGCAGAATGAGCTTATTGTTAAGAGGTACATGCGTCCCAAGGACATCTATGTGCATGCCGAAATTCAGGGTGCTTCGAGTGTCATTATACAAAATCCAAGCGGCGAAGAGATTCCACCAAAGACCTTGCTAGAGGCTGGATCAATGGCCATTTCCTACAGCGTGGCCTGGGATGCCAAGGTGGTGACCAATTCCTATTGGGTGACCAGCGACCAAGTGAGCAAGACCGCTCCAACCGGCGAGTATTTGGCCACGGGAAGCTTTATGATTCGAGGCAAGAAGAACTTCCTGCCGTCCTGCCACCTCACCATGGGCCTGAGTTTACTCTTCAAGCTGGAGGACAGCTTCATAGAGCGACATCTGGGAGAGCGCAAGGTGCGCACTCTAGATGATGATGCGAGCGAGCAGGATTTCAAACCCGAGGAACCCGAGGTTACACACGATCTCTTGTCGGAGGAGGAAGATACCGAAGAAAATCCCATTGCAAGTGTTTCGGACACCAATGTGGACACCTCTGCTTTTCCCAACACCGAAGTGAAGATCGAACACGACACGGGCCGCATCACAGTGAGAGCCAACTCCTTGAATGGCGAGAACGACGAGAACGAAGACAAGGCCAACGTCATTGACAAGTTGCTGAGTAGCAGCAAGCCTGCTGATGAGGAGACAACCATCATTTTGGCGGGTCCCAGTCGCAAGAAGCAAGTTAGTGCCAAAAAGACAAAGGAAGACAAGGCACGAGCTGCTAAACAGGAAGCTGCCAGGCAGGAAGTCGCTCCGCCTGTGGACGCGGAACCCAAAAATCCCTCCCAGGTCAAGAGGGGTCAGAAGGGAAAGTTGAAGAAAATGAAGCAGAAGTACAAGGATCAGGACGATGAGGAGCGGGAGATCCGAATGATGATCCTTAAGTCTTCCGGCAAGGAAAAGCCGCAGTCCAGCAGTGAAAAGGTGGTGGAAAAGACGGCGGCGATTAAAGAGGATGCAACGAAGCCTGCCAAGAATTCAGCTCCCAAAAACCCCGTGGAATTGGAGGATGCTGATGAGGTGCCCGTTGGCGGGGATGTGGACATACTAAACAGTCTGACGGGTCAGCCCCATGAGGGAGATGAGCTGCTCTTTGCCATCCCAGTGGTGGCTCCCTACCAGGCCTTGCAGAACTACAAGTAAGTATCCTTATTGATATTAAATTATTATTATTAATTATATTTTTTGCTTAAGGTTCAAAGTAAAGCTCACTCCCGGCACCGGAAAAAGAGGAAAGGCTGCCAAACTAGCTCTCAATATCTTTGCCAAGGAAAAGGGCTGCAATACTCGCGAGAAGGACTTGCTGAAGAGCATAAAGGAAGAGTCCCTGGCCAGGAATATACCCGGAAAGGTCAAGTTATCGGCTCCGCAGCTTCAAAAGTATCACAAATAAATTGCCAGCTAAACGTTCATATATAAAGAAAGTGTTTTAAATACTTTAAAAACAAGGAAACATAAAGAATAAATAAAAGTAAATGTGAAATTTGATTTTTTCGATTCTTATCAAATAGCGGTAAAGCGGGATATTGATTTTCGTAACGGTGGCATATCCCCCGATTAACGATAGACCGGTTGCTGGGCGAAATCTCAAGCAGGCAGCGATTTTGGGGCGCATGCGCCGTGCGCGGAGCCCGAGTTTGCATGTGTTTGTTTACCTCGGTTGGCTGTGTTCGAAAGTGGTGTTGTATAAGTAGATATTTTGGTGCTAAGTCGCCTGTTTTGGCATTTTGTGTACTAAAAACTTCGCCAAGTTCTCGTCATCGTTCGATATATATATGGCATCGCTTTAGTAAAAAGTCCACCCATTCGCCTAGCCCAATATCGGAATATGTGAAAATAAAGGCATACATATACGGGAAAGAAAGAAAGCAAACAAAGCCGAGGAGGAGGCCTACGGAAATCACGCAGCAACCCAAAGACAATACCACGGAAAATGTATCTTTCGGGCGAAGTCCGTGTAGCAAATTTTTTCAACGCCACAAAACCGAGTGCGTGAGGGTCGCCCGCAGATATGTAGACACACCTGGCCAGCTTCGGAGTGCTTCCTTGCCAGATTCAGCCGTTCGCAGGCACCTTTAATTGAGTTGGAAAGGCGGCGATGGCTCGGTGAAAAACTATGGCCTTCAAAGTCCCACCCAGTTAGAAGGATTCGTGTGTGTGTGTGTGCGTGCGTGTGTCCGTAAGTGTGTGTATGTGTGCATGCATACATATGAATGCCTGTATTGATTAAGGACGGAGGACTCTTTTTTTTCGTTTTCTTGCCCCCGTGTGCCATGTGAAGAAAATTAACATATAATGTTGACGTGCCTCCAATTATAAAATAAAAGTTATGCATCCGCTGACACACTTCCTTCGGGCAGCATTTAAATACAGTTACAGTGACGCACATGAAAATATATTCATAAGTACAGATGTTCGTGTCGCTATGTACGCGGAGAATGTATGTATGTACATATGTATACCCCCTAATGTACCTGCTTTCAAATACTAAAATCAGTAGATGAATTTTCCTATTTAACTAAATATATAAAATTAAAGGACATAACTCGAGTAAAAGTATTTTAAATTGCGTTTGCAGTGATATATGTACATTTATCTGAAGTCCCAGCAAAGGACTGAGTCCCTTTTGTATTGTGTTTATTTATGACCATTTATGGGCCATGTTCTAAAGTCTAAAATATATTCTAATCAGTAGCAAATAAACGGTTTTATTGCCTAGTTAAACTTGAAACGATTTCAATAATTCGTTGCTTGCTTAAATTAAAAATGAATTTTTAAAGAGACACCTAATTATTGTTTGTAAATCTTAGTTCTCATTATATTCATGAGCAACCCTTAATATTTCAGATAGGCCATTTAAAACCAAAGTCTTCGATTATGATGGACTTTTGTGAAATTATCACAACTGCCAGATAAAATGAGGGCTCTCTATTTTGCTCAAATAAAAAACAAGGCGGTGATGACAGCAATTGAAATTATTTGTTAGTACTAAGTCCAACATGCACTTGTAAAATCGGTAAGTTAAAACCAAAGAAAATAACTATATATTTTCTTTAAAATTAAATTTAAATTTAATGCACTCATTAAAAAAAAAAAATCATAAAATATAATGTGTTTAACAGTAGTCGTTTTATATTTAATATCAATTGAAAAGTTTCCCGAAAGTGTGCAATAAATAATTTTTGTCCCAAATTCATTGTAAATTCATCTTTTTGTAATTTGTAACTATGTAGTTGAAGCATACTTTTTGACATTTTGTATTCTTCAACGATTTCTGTGGCAGCCCTGTTTATGGTTTATGTCATAAAGATTATAATAGATGTTTTCATAAGGAATTTTAAAAAATAAATTATTTGGTATGAGTTTTCTGAGTTGTTTTTAATATCAAATTACAATTGCTTGACAGAAAAATTAGAATTATTATTTATTAGGTATTTTTAAATGTTAAATATTTTTTATTTGAAATAATAACAATGAAAACTGTAAAAAAAATTGGTTAATTAAATTTAAGTATTGAAATATCAAGTAAAAATTATATTTTTCCCCCATTTTAAATAGATTTCCCTTTTATTATTTTCAAGAACATGGAGCCAAATCATTATTACTGCCGGAGTGCCATGCAGCAGACGTCGACGTCGTCAATTCCACAGCACTCGTCGAACAAAATCAACTATGGGATGAATGCGGGGCAGCAGGAGTACGCGGCCTGCGGCTCCAGTCAATCGCAGTCGGGAGGATACACCTCCAAGGATCTGGTGCCGCGAAGCGGGAACAACAAATCGCTGGGCGGGAATGGCGGCATGAGCAGTCCCTACGCCGGATCGGTCTGCAGCAACAGTGGCCAATGCAGCAAGAGTACTGCCAACGCAGGGAACTATATCAACATAATGACAGTTCCGCTCGGAACTTTGCAATATAACCGAAAGAAGCTAACTACTCAGGACTACGAGTGAGTAGCCTATAATTATTTGTAATTGTGATAATGAACTAATTTGGGGAACCCTTTTTGCAGATCGCATTTATATTACAACACCACGGATGTCAAGTGCCGCGATGATTACTATATAGCCAACAATGCCGCAGCAGCAGGAATGCCGCAGCACCAGGGACACCAACCGCAACAGCACATGCAACATCAGCAGCAGCAGCAGCAACAGCAACAACATCAACAACACCAGCAACATCAGCTCCATCAGCAGCACCAGCAACACCAGCAACACCAACAACACCAGCAACAGCAGCAGCATCAGGCCAACTTTCTCCACATCCAGCAATCGCTCCAGCACAACCACCAGATGAGCCACCCAGAACCAATCCATCAGTTGCCGCAATTACAGCCCTCGCAGGTCGCCGATCCGCCAGATGCCTTCGACAACTGTGCGATCTTCCCCAGCGCCAGCGGCAGTGGTCGCGTGGCAGCCACTCAGACCCATCAGAATAGCTCCGGTGTGGTCACGTGCGACCAGCAGACGCCAGTGTCCCTGGGCTCCATGCCCGTTCCCCCCATCATGTACACCGTTCACCGTGTGGTGACCACCGCCCAAATTCAGACGGCGGTGGGCAGCACCTTTGCCTCCTCGGCCAGTGTCTCCAGTGTGGTCAGCACGGGGCAGAACGAGGGCGATTGCCTGTCGCCGGCACAGGTCTCCTCGGCCATGGCTGCCTCCTCGAATGCTCCCTGCCTCGGGGGACTCGGCGACATGGGCGCCAATATGATGAACAACGCAAGTGCACTTTGTCCCCTGTCTGACCTGAGAAGCCCTTCTGGTAAGAGTCTGCTCAGTTTCTTTTCTATAGGTATAAAAATCCTTCCCTGAAATAATTTCAGGCGTCTTAACCAACTCCTCATTCATGCCTGGCCACCACAAATGCAACAATGGCAACGATGCCCAATCCAACCCTGCAATCCAAAAGCGCGTTATGGCCACCAGCTCAACTTCCAATTTCGCAAATGCTGGCAAAGCAGCTTCCAACCTCACTCGTGCTCTTCAAAATGTAATAAAACTATAAACATTTGAACTATTATATTTATTAATATTTTATTCTTTATTTAGGTAATACCCACTTGCGTGTATCTTATGTCCCGCGTGGCGGTTCACATGGAGATCGAGGGCACTTCGCAGTGTCCCTCGCAGGTCATGCTGGCCGCTGCTCTGGGTTGCGAGGAGCTGGGCATATCCAACAAGCTGCTGGCCCAGAGCGTCTTTGGCTTGTGGATGACAAGTGCTTTACTGGAAATGCAGCTGAAAGCCCATCACTGCCCCTATATAGTGAGGGTGGCGTGGCCTAATCTGCTCCAGAAGTTCAGCAATAGCAGTCCCAGTGATCGAAAGTTTGACGAGCCCATGATAGTGTTGAAGAGGAATGTTTTCTTCTCGAAAAGAGACGAGGAAAAGATCAAGTAAAGTCATCAATTCTTATATTTAATTATAATTAAGAATTCTATAAAGATGTTTCTCTTTTTCCTAAGATATATATATTAAGAGTTTATATTATATTTCTATTTTTTAGGGATCATCGAATCCTAGAGCTTCTTTATGAGGAGGCCAGAAACAATGTCTTAACGGGTAGATATATTATGGAGCCAGTGCATTCGCTCATGTTGGGTGGGATACAGGCCCGAATCGAGCTTGGACCTTATAACTCGCATACCCACACAATAGGCTTCTTTCGGTAAGTTAGAAATAGATTTAATGTTTTAATTTGATAACAATAATTTAATATCTTTTATTTTTTCGTGATAAAGGGAAAACCAAGCTAGATTCTTGCCACCGCATGTTGCCAAGAGCTCGACCTGGTTGTGGCTGCCAATAAGCCAGAAGAATTCTGCGGAAGTTAAGCTGCTGGAGCAGTTTAAGCGGGTTCCCCAGACAGCTACAACTCGGAAACTAATGAGGAAATATCTGGAATTTTGCTGGGCACTTCCATTCTATGGGTAAAAGATCAAAAAGTATATATTAAATCAATATATTTTCTTATTTAATCATTTTTCAGAGCCGCCTACTTCCATGGACAAATAGAGCAGTCTGTTAGGGGTATAATGGCCTTGGTCAACCAAAAGGATATGGAGGTCTTGGTAGCAGTTAATGAAAAGGGAGTCTTTATCATAGATCCATATGAATGCGTAAGTAATATAACAATACTAATAAATAATATCCTAAAATACACTTTATTCACCTCTGTAGACTCTCTTGCTGGGCTTGCGATATGAGGACTTATCTTGGGATTACGCCAAGCCAAGTGCCAGTGATGATCCCGAGTGTCTGACTTGTATATTTCTTCAGGTATTTAGGTTCATCCACCATACTGAACATAGTTATGAAAAATACTATTTTCTTGCAGTTCGATGCTGTTGAGAACGGAATACAAGTCTCGAAACTAATGCAAATATTTTCAAAGCAAGCTGCCATGATAGACGCACTTATATCACACTTTACGGATCAAATACGAAACAAAAAGCAGGAGGGGAATACTCAAGAACCTTTTCACGATGGTAAGTTCAAGATTTTAAATATTTGCTTAATAGATTGCCTGAATAATTAGTTTATGAAAATTAAAATAAGACTTGGATATGTTAAAGTTGTGGAGTTTATGGAGTGATGACGATTCTACAAAAATATAAGTAAGCTGTTTCAAACCATCAGGGAAATTTATATTATTTTTGTAAATAATCCTTGTCTTAGTATAAGTGTTAATTTTCACATTTTCCTCCTTTCAGAGCCAAATCCTATTCAGAATAATGGAAATGGAGTGTTATGCAATAAGCTGTCTCGATTGACTTTGGCCACCTTCGACGAGGAGGGAGGTCGTTGCATTGGGCAAATGGGATCATTATCTATAAGCTATTAACAATTGTTGCTAATGATAAACTAGACTTAAGCTAAAGGGGTGTTACATAAAAAGTTCGTGCATATATTCATGATTGTTGATAAATTCCCATAAAATATACTCACCAGCAAAGTTTTAGCAAATGGAATCTACATATTCACTCAGTTGTCGACACGATCAATTCCACTACATTTAATTGTTTTCTAATTTTATTCCAGCGAGTTCACAGTGATCTATAATCGAATTTTAATTCTACGATTAATAAGTTTTAAATAATTGTATTAGTTTTGCTTAAAATGACACAAGGAAGAGCCCCTTAAAGTCCACTTCCATCTGACTTTTGTTAACTTGCTCAAAACCATGAAAATGCATTTAAAGTCTTGTACGTTTTCCTTTTGTAATTGTTAATTTTAATTACACTCCAATTTAAATACACACACAATTGTTTACAAACAATTGCTTACCATTAATGCAAGTATTTACGAAAATGTCCCCCAACAGTTATCTGGTTTTATTTACCTTTAAGGTGTAAGGCATGTAGCATATAATAAGATAAATACAGATATATCGGTATGTGCATTTGACGTATGCGTTCAGAATTAGTTTAATAAGCCTTCGACTGAAACAAATTATGTACATAATAACAATAAAGTGTGTGTACAAACTGTAAGGGCAGACGGACTGCCAACATAGGTTATGTATATATTTAAATTTGTATGTATGTATAAATTGAGACTTAAAATAAATACCGTTCCCTCATATTTATACAGCAAGTATATAGAAGATTACAGAAATATTCAATTCTTGTGTTTCAACGGCACTACACTTGTGATTTGTAATATTTTAAATTTTTATCAAGCAATTAATTAGCCAATTTAAATTTAATTTGCCTTTATTTATTATATACACCAAGCCTTAATAATAATAATAATAATTGTATTTCAATTAGCTTGCAACACACACCTTTGTACATTTTTAATTGTTGAGGAACAATAATTTTGTATTATTTTACACCAATTTTATTTAAGTTCAAGGACAAATAACAATTGTTTAATAACATATAATAAAATAGTTATAATATACGACAACACGGAAATTAATCAATACATGTAGGTGTAATCTAATAAATTATAGTTAATAGAAAATTTATTTAAATATGTGTAAATCAAACATAAATACTAAAGGCTACTTACTTTCTAAAATGTGTCTTTTAATAACACAATAAAAAAAGTATTAAAAAGTAACATGGAACTAATTTAATTTGAAGAGTAAACAATATGGGTTTGTGGTTATTTCTTTTAATATGTATTTTTAAATATGTATTTTTATTGAAGGATTTTTGGTTATGCCTTTGGACAGTTTTTTGTTTAGTTTTATATTTGTGGGAGTGGGGAAACCCCCGCGTATCTGAGCAACGGTATCTGTAATTTGACGATAGTTTCACGAAATATCGATAAAAACACGTAACTAAAAATCGAATTTATCCTGGCGTGGTCCTGCTAACTTGACCAACTTTAGAGCGCCCACTTTAAAATATAAGCAAACCAGTGCTTATCATTGAACAGTTATCAGGTTTGGGAAATACTATGAAATTTTACTTACAAGAAAGTATTTTTATAATAAAGGAAGAAAATTATATAAATATGAATATTTTATTGATTTTACAACTCTCGATTTGTCTTCAGCAAAGTCCTAGTGGCTACTTAAAGCCTTTTTTGTAGTCAGCAATACAATTTGTGGGGTCTTTTTTAATAAAAGCACACGTGCCAAAAAAACCTGTGTTCTTTGGTCAGTGAAGCACAAAATAATTTCCAAAGGACCCTAATATATAAAACATTCTCAAAAAAAATTAAATTATAAGCAGAGTAAGCTAATCCTTATAAATTTTTAAGGAGTATTTATATAAAACATATAAAGGAAAATCGGCTTGACCATCGTAAACCATCGGGATCATCAGGGACCATCTTCCTTATCATCTTGCATCTTGCCAAGGCTGCTAAGTGATGATAACCAAGAATATAAGTATATACTGTATGGGGTCGTAGATGTCTCCATCTATAAATATAGGTTTGAATTGATATTATAGCAATGCAAATCAATGAGAAAATCTTTTGATTTTGGGGCTTGGAAATTGACCAATCCTTATTTTGATAATTTTTTACCAATCTACCGATTCTAGACCTAGTTGTTCGTATGAAATTGTGAATATAACTTAATCGTTTTGTCTTTAAATCTGAAGAATTTTAAACTTAATCAAATAATGCAAACTTTGGATAGTCGACGTATTTGTATATATTATATTTGCAATTTCGGCGGATCTTATCTTTAAGATATAGTCGTATAATTTTAACAAGAAAGATTTCCTAATTTCCCTCGCTCGATTCCATGAAAGTTGTGGCATTTAGTCGATTGATTTTGAACGAAAATAGTAGACAACAATGATGTATCTTTACTTAAAAATAAAAAACTAAGTTTGAGTAATTTAGAATAAAATATAAACTTAACTTTACCTAACTTAACAAAAAGACTCTCTTCACTGCTAGTTGCAAAAGTTTAATTTAGAAATTACAATACCCTACAACAGAATAAATATAAAACAATAAAGGTAAGTCCGTATAAAAATAAATGTAAATTGAATTGAAAATAACAGCATTTATTTGCAGGGTGAAAGGCGGACGGACCAGCCTCAAACTCTTACCAAAACCAATATTGACCGAAGAGTAATAACGAAATTAGAGCAAATACGGAATACAAATAGTCCTAAGTGAAATTGTGTTATTGCAAAAATATTCGCGACCCAAAAGTGCAGCCACTGCCGCGACCAAGACCAAGACCAAGTCCGAGTCCAAATCCAAATCCAAATCCAAGTCATATCAGATTCGCTCACGCACATGCGAAAAGGTTGACCAAACACACACACTCTGGCACACTCTCGCGAGTGTTTATGGGAGGTAAATAACTGGTTTCTATATAAACACAGGCACACACACTCACACACACTGGGGCACGTGCAGGAGAAGGCCTACAACCCGGAGACAATTTGGAAATGTGCATCCACTCCACACTCACACTCACACTCACCCATCCCGAGTCCCGTTCGCGAAGAGGGCCGCGAAGGCCCGCTCTCCACGCCAGATGTCCTGTTAAGAGAGCGCCGCCCGCAGAGAGCGTCCTGGAAGAGAGCAGGCGCGTCAGTCGCCGAGTAACAAGTGGTGGCGAGAGAGCCCGCCTGTCACTGGATTGGCTGCAAACGGGTTCGCGTCCGTCCAGCGTTCTCTTCGCCGCAGACGCGTCGGCTCATCTCGTGGATTCGGAAATTCGCTGTGGCGCGTCGCGGAATCGGACTCAGAATCACATCCTTCTGCGATTTCGAGGAGTGCACACCGGTGGTCGCATCCGCAACCGAATTCGCATTCGCAATCGCAATCGCACTCGCATCCGTATCCGTAATCGTAACCGTAACCGCGCTCCGATCACCCCAACTCGCCATGGATATCTCCGCCTACCAGCACATGAACATCCGGATGAGCACGCGCGGCAAGCGTCCTCTGCGGAACCTCACGCCCAACGACAAAGTGCGCGCCATCCAGCGCATCCACAACGGCGAGACAAAGGCCAGTGTTTCCCGCGACATCGGAGTGCCGGAGTCCACGCTGCGGGGCTGGTGCAAGAACGAGCAGAAGCTGCGCTTCATGTGCCGCCAGCTGGGACCGGATCACCTGGGCCTGGTGGACGCCCCGCCCGAGAAGCGGGCCAAGTTCGAGCTGCAGCTCCAGCTGCCGCCCAAGTTTGTGGGCCTGCCGCCGAACTACGAGGAGCTGGGCTTCGGATCGCTGCCCTACCCAGCGGGAGACTACCCAGGGCAGGGCGAGAGCCTGCTCGAGAAGCTGAGTCTGGTGGAGTTCGTGAAGAAGAACGGCCTGCATCCGGAGATGATGCAGCAGAGCAATGTCGGCGTGATGGACTACTCCAACAACATGCTGCATCAGCTGAACCTGCTGGCGCTGCTCAACTCCAAGCTGGCCCCTCCTCCCCAGGCAGTGGAAGTGACACCCGTGGAGGCACACGCCGCACCCAAAACAGCGGAGGAGGAGAACAAGGTGCTGTTGGCTGCGGAGGACTACGCCAAGAACGGCCAGCCCCTGCTGAGTGTGAAGAACTGGGCCAAGGATCCGGCCAAGCGAGCCAGCCAGCCGGAGCAGGTCAACGATAAGAACAACAATGCCTTGGATGCCAACACCCAGGCTGCGCTGCAGACGGAGCAGGCCAAGACGCCCATGTTTCCTCCGGATACCACGACAGTGCCAGTGCCCACTCTACTGCCAGCTCCCTTTCCGACTCCCGCGGATCTAGCGCCTGTGATAGCACCACCACCGCCGCCGCCCATGGGCGCCGCCATTGGCTCCACCAGTGGCAGCAACACCACTCCCCCGGAGGGCGACAACCAGGGAGCCGCCCTGCTGGACTGGTGCAAGCTCTTCAACGCCAGCCTCAACTTCCTGGCCTTCGCAGCGGCCGCAGCCTCCATGCAGCCCGGCGGTGCGGGAGGTGTGCCCCTCTACAATCCCCATGCGGCGGTCACCGCGAGCTCCTCGGAGCCCGACCTAGAGACATATCCCTTCAACGAGGCCCTGATGAAGCGCCTCAGCCCGCTGGCCCACAGCGAGGCATCCAACGAAAGCTACTGTGACAGCGAGCCGGAGGACTTGTCGGTGAGGTCCTGCGCCTCCAAGGCCTCCAGCAGATCGCACACTCCGGACAAGAGCAGCGGGTCCAGCGATGCCGAGCAGTAGAGGCCCAGGCCCAGGCCCAGTTCTTAGTTCTTAGTCGTTAGGCCATAGTGTAAATACCTCCACTTTGATTGTTAATAGCCACCTTAGTATTCATGAACACGATTCATTTCGCAAGGCAAATACTATTTGCATTTATCAATTAACGCATTAATATCAACGCAACAGGTATTAATAGATCGGCGTACTATAGCTAGTATTAACTAGGGATATCGACTGTGTGGCGACTTGTTTGAAAACCAAATTCAATCCATCTACACGTATAATAACGAATACTAATTGTGTTAAGTAGCTTAATTATTTGGCACGTTCGCCAGCCATTCCAATCGATTTGTTTTCGTACTGCTGTAATCTCCGTAACTCTTAGTAAGCATATAAACTAATTAATAACGAAGCGAATAAATATTTATTAACAAACGAAAAATAAACTTTAAAGTGTCAATCTCTCAAAATCCGTAATTGCATTTGCTTATTTCTCTGTCTCTATCTTTATTTCAGCTATTTGGAATGGGGTGTGGGGCAATTTGGTACACTAAACAAATTAAGGAGTAACGATGTTGGCTTGAAATCTGGTTTGATTTTGCAACACTCTCTTTATTAACAGGAAAAACATTACAGGCGAATGCTCTACTCCTATCTGGTATTTAGTGACTTGCTCAAAATATTGATAAAGTTGGCATTATAGAGTGGGCCCTTCCTACAAAATCTCTAATAATTTTTACGAATTTTCCTAAAAAAATATCTAGACACAAAATCAATAAATAAATAATTTAGGGAGTTCTGGAAATTCTCGACCGATTTATAAAGGTTTTCCAATAAATAGCTCTGGATTTAAAATCAATTAATATAGTGTTAAAAAGTATGCTAAAATGCATTACACTTTCCAAAAACAAATATTCGATGTGTTTGTCACACTTTTGGCACACCTTTTCAATTATGTTAAAACCCTTCCCAATTTCGGTGTCACTTTTTCAGAATTATATTAGAGAAATGAACAAGTGATTGATTTGTTTGGGCTATAATTTATTTCATTATTAAAAGACCGCTAAAGGTATACCTTTCTGACTGGGGTATGGGTTTATGAGAAAGGCATAAATGTACTTTATTGTATACATCTTGTTATCTATTAAACTCGATTAAATATTGAAATATTTTTCGGGAATAATTTTTGTATTAATTTATTAGAATTTACACTTTGAATGCGTATGAAACGGTAATAGGAGGGGTAAACATTCAATTATATTACCGGAATTTGGCAAAATATTCAATATTTAGGGGATGAAATAAATTTAAAGATTTGTTTACAAATTCTGTATATTCTAATATGCAAATTCCTTTGAAATAATATTGGGTAAAGTTCGAATGCGGAAATCTGCATATTAGCTTATGTCTTAAGCATGTTTTTAGTATGTAGAATCTAAATAGAAAGTGGTTAGTTTGATTGACAGGAAAAAGTAAAAATTTATCCGAGAGTTCCGATCCTGAGATACCAGAATGAATGAGTTTATTCTAATTTCTCAATTAAGTGTTCTAAAAATTAATCTAAAAATTTAAAGCAAAATCTTACATTTTATGAAGAAAAGCTTAAGAAGTTTGAAGAAGAAAATCGCAGTGCATTAAATGGATTATAATTGTTATATATTGGTCACTCTTTTTGTAGATATTAAGTTCATGTGTAGAGAATCTGAAGTGGCTCCAAAAAGAGCCTAGACTGTGAGTTGGCAAAACTTGGATCAACATATGCAGAGATGACCACGACCATTGATACCGCCGGCCTGGATGGAGGTCAGCAGTCTGGCTTCAAGTCCTGGCATCAGGGCGATGCGTTAATGAGTTTCTCCTTCTTCTAGAAGCGTTTTCGGAGGCATCGGTCAAGCCGAACACGAAAAAAATGGCACCAGCAACCGCCACGGCAGTGGCAGCGGCGGCGGCAAAGGCAGTGGCAGCGGGAGCAGCAGCGGCATGAAGACGAATTATTGGTTCGCCTTTTGGAAAAATTAAATATCGCGTGTTGGTAATTTCCGCTTGGCTTCCCATTGCCGCTGCCATCGGCTGAAGTTGAGGCGAATTATTACGATGATTAGGCGACTGACAGTGCTCCCAGGCATCGGCATCGGGATCGGCATCCATGTCGACCATCCGGCCGGCCTGCCAGCCGTGATCCGCACTGTACGACGACGAGTATGCATGTTTTCGCATTTCGCATTCGCACTCGCATTGCATGTGCTCGGCGCAGAGCAGAGCAGCGCAGCGATCGGTGGACATCTTCGTGGCATTCTGGTTCTGGGCGAGGATTAAATTACTTAAAACCGAACCAATCCCCCCCTGGGCATATCGACGGATCCGCTCCAGCCGCTGTCAATATTGTGTCGCCTCGTAACCCGCACGATTGCAACCGATCGCGGTTCTGAGATCGACGCAGGCACACACACAAGTACCCGAAATAAGTGGGTATCCACACACAGGTTTCACTAGAGTTTATATTGTTTTTTTTTTCTAGGTATTAAATTTGTACAGCTTTTACCTTTTATTTATTTTATAAAT
Source organism: Drosophila tani (assembly GCA_008042535.1). Classification (NCBI taxonomy): domain Eukaryota; kingdom Metazoa; phylum Arthropoda; class Insecta; order Diptera; family Drosophilidae; genus Drosophila; species Drosophila tani. The sequence continues at coordinate 62,871 of VNJO01002285.1, read as the reverse complement.
ATATTTATTATATGGATAAATTTGCCTTCGTGGGAGTATTTTCAAAAGAAATCATTATTATTATTTAAAAACGAGTTTATTAATCAAATCAAACTAAGATCCGGAACAAAGGCAATCTGTTTATTGAATAACTATTTAAATTTGGGTTACCTTGATCTTAGAATTAAGTTCTTGAACTATTAGGTAAATTTGCAAAAGGAACTGTTCTTAAAACTGATACGTGATGGAAAGCTTTTACTTTGACCAATCCAAGACAAATACTTTCAGAAATTAAATAACAATACATTTTTAAGATTTTTTAGGTTAAAAAGATTTTTATAGATTTAAGAGTATTTGTGTAGCTTTTAAAAGTTGCATTAATTAAACGTAAATACTTCTTAGAATATCCATTAAGTTATCCTGACTATTACTATTATTATTATTATTTATTTCTCTAAAAGACTTGTGTTGTTCTTATTTTATTTATAATCCCCCCCGATATAAGTTCAATATACCTAAGTGCCCAAAATGAAGCGCAGATTGACTGACATCCTTTAAACATATGACTGACAATGGCAGCAACGACTACGCAATTACCCCTCGAGATTAAAGGATGAAGCTGCCAATATCGGATACCACATCCGCACCGATGGTGGAGGAATTTGCGTGAGCTTAATGTGGATCGCATTCGACAACATTTTTGGAATAATCACAATATTCACAATATTCTTGTAAGGTAAAAATTCAACAAAATTATATTCCAACAGGCAGCACTCACTATATACGATATACATATATACTTATGCATTTTTGATTCCCGCCTAAAGCCCATGGCAGGCTGAAGTCAATTTATTTGCTTTCTTATCCTCGCGTTTGAATAATTGGCTACCAAGTTACCTTTACGAGATCGAAGCGAACCTTCTGCATTTTGCGTGTTCAGCCGCTGTGGCATCCGAATCCTCGTCCTCCTTCTCCTTCTCGTGCTCTAGCATGCCTCAATTACAATCAGATTAGTTGCATGTGAGCAGGAACCCTTTGATGGAAAACGATCGCGCAAGATTAAGTCGCGGAACCGAACGGAGGACCCACCATTCTTCGCCAGCCATCCGGCACGAATCTCAACGTCCAGCAGCGTGGATCAATGGAAATGAGAGGAGTCTTCAATGGGGGGAACCAACTCACTGTGCATTGCAAACCCATTAAAATTCTTTTAAAAATCCAGGCGGTGCTTGTAGCTAGCAGAGTATTTTTTAGGTCAGCAGAAATAGTATTTATAGATTTGTTAAGCTTTCAAAAATATAATTAGTTGACAACTAATAACAAAAGACTGTAATACTTAATTATACTTTTTATAATTAAGAAATAAGTGTGATTTATTAGTTCTCCAATCTTATACAATTTTTATAATCTTTAACCAACATTTTTCTATTTAAATACTTACTATTAAAAATACATTTGTAATACATTTAATTTCTTATTTATTTCTTTATAATTACCCTTTTAAATGGGGATTTCTCTCCTGCTAAAAGGTCGAATTCTCTGCTTTCACGTTTTGTATTAAAATGTAGACTCTGCTGTTGAGATTACTTTTTTTCCTTCGTTCCCTTGCGATGTCCTATAATATATATGCTACAAAACCAACAAAGATCTGTGCACTTTTGTGTAAAGTATATATTGCGCTTCATAATTTCGGCTCGGGATGATGATGATGAGTACAACTTTTGATATAAATTGCAATTTATTGTGTCTTGTGGTGAAAAAAGTGTTCTTTTTTGTTCCAATAGTTTTTTTTGTTCTCTTTACTCTGTGCATTGTTTTCCTTTTGTCCTTGCGAACATCAAAGCTGAACCAGAGACTTTGTCATCAGCCTTCTCTCTTTGCCGTTTTGTTTACTAACTCGTTCGCGTTCAAGCGATATTCTTGGAAAAATTCTGATTTGAAAGTCAGTTGTTTATTTTAATTTAAGAGGTAAGTTAAAGACTTAGAACTAGGCTGACTGTTAACTGAGGGATAATGCAAATTATTCTTCAAGAGCTAGCCATTAAAAGCCAGAATTTTATATAGAAAGCATAGTAAATAAATTTGTCTACCCTTTAAATTTAAATCTGATTAAATAACCAAAGAAATTCACAACTAATTCATGCTCTATTATTTTTCCCAGTTGAACTGTGAAATTCCAAGGAAGGCAAAAGTTGTGTTTGCCTCGTTTGTTCATAAAATTATCATGATTAATACAATATTATGATGGCTACCTGAAGGATGTTGTGAAAGCAGAAGCATTCACAGAAATGCCATTGCATTTACCACAGCAACTTATCTGGCAGCCACGATTTAAAAGAGCCGGAAGGATATTCATCCCCTTTGATTAGCGCGTGTAAGTCAGAAAGGCTGCTTTCTGATGCCTTTGAGTCCTGCGGACCGATGTCATCCTGAGAAAGGACATCCTAATGAATATGTCATTGTGCGCGATAAAGTTTTCACTTTATTGTCAGAATTGTCTCGTTATTAACACGAGTCGAGCTGATCAAACGTGGAAAGTGCGGTGATAAGAGGCTTATGAGGAAGGGATTCCACAAGACGAGCGAATTTTCTGGCATTCGCATTGTTTTCGAGGGACATTCCGGCCGCTACTTGATTTTTGAAAATTTCAAACCGGATTTCATCCGAGGTGCTATTATATTGCACACATTCTGACACGCAAAGGGTTTGTTTTTTCTTCTGCCAGAAGACCTAATAAAGGCTTGACCGCAAAGAGAGCTTATGCGAAAGGTTTTAGTTCGGAGACTGATTTTTTTAAGGAAATAAAAACAATATATGGATGCTTTAGTTTGTACAAGGATATAAAATAATTTAATTTCAGGTTAGAATGTTCGATGGTATTAAATATAAAAAATTTATAGTAGTATTTCTGTTCTTTTCTTAGATCTAGAAGCAAAGCTAAGCTTAAATCCTTTGATAATTTGTTAATGAATAGTTTTCATGTTTAGAAAACGAGACAAATCCGCTTTAAACTCAAAAGACAGAACAATTAAATTATTTTTATTCATTAAACTCTCAGAATAAATATTAGCAGGATCTTCTCAAGACTCCTGCTTTTCTCAGCTCTTATTTCACCTAAGAAACAAGCTGACCCTGACCTTATTTATTTTTACAAACAATAAAATAAAAACCCGTATGCATATCTCATAAAACATTTAGTGTTTGGATATAAAAAGGCGGACTCTTTATTTAGTATTCAAATCATTGAAGAAAGCATGGCCTCCTCGAGAGCATGGCCGGATTTGTTGTGTGTTTATGTAACCCTTATTCTTGTCTGTGGTAAGAGCGGAACTTATATCACGGCGCCTCAATGGAAAAACTGAAAACTGGATTAAAGGTCGCCGGACCTCGAGCCCTGTCAACGTTCGTCCCATCGTCAATAAATCAGGCGCTCGAAAATTCCGTTACAGGACACGGGTTTCGTGAGAAAACGACGTATAAAATATCCCAAAGCGAAGCTGTTTTTACTCTCCATTCACACTGTCCGGTTAAATGACAGTCCAGGGTCCGAGAGCTGGTACATGAGGAATTTTCGGTTCCAATCAAAATACCGGTTGTCCTCCACGCATCCTTTCTTACAGCAATCTGCAATTGCTTGTCTTGGTTCGAGAACGGGTTCCCGTGAACGCCGGGATATCCGGATATGAATATTAAGCAGCCGTGCGGGTATTTAGCTAATCTTAACAAATGACTTGATGTCTTCGTCACCGCTGTTAACCGTGCAGGACATGCAAATAAAGTTTTAACGCAAAGGTATTTATCTGGCGGGTATTAGTGTCAAACTTTTCGGTTGGTAGCATTGACAAATCACCAAGGAAGAAGGGAATGGCATCTCGAATTTTCAGCGCGTCCTGTTTGCGGGGAATCTTTGGAAAAGTTTTCTTTTTGTAGGTTTCAAATAAAGAAAAATATTTCAAAAATAAACTCTAAAACTAAACTATCCATTGATTGAACGGAATTTAATGTCCTTTATAATTTAAGTATTTTAGAATATATTTTCGAGAACAATATCAAAGGTTTTCATCAAGAGAAACAATATAAAATTAAAAAACTTTTTAAAAATAAAGTTTAAAGGATGCAAATTTTTACTAACTTTGGATCTTGCTAATTATTTTATTTATCTCTCCAGAGAGGTTTACAAAATAGTATAAATCAGTACATATCTGCTAAAAAATGTATCGGAATCCCTTGGACTGACAAATCCCTCAGTATCAAGCTTCGCTGCGTCCTCGAGGACTACTTCAAGGGTTAGTTTTCGGCACTGTCCATAGTAAACTGGCAGCATCTAATGAGTTTTGGTACTTTTTAACGACCAACATTGTATTCCTCTATAGTCGTTATTATAATCACGAAGCACACAGTCCAGCTAACACCTCTATATATACCATATATATGGATAAGTATGTATCTCTGGAGTATGTGGCTTGACATGTAAATGCCTATGTGCATGGGAGTGTGTGTGTGTATTTACGGTCTTATATGGCATACTAAATGTAAGCACTAAGCCTAGTCGAAGGAATGGAGGGGGTGTGGCGACGGTGGCGGCGGCATAAAAAACAAACCCCTTCACTTGTTGTTAAACAAACTCTTGCGATTTCTATTTTTCATCGCCGGTCAGTCTCACTCCCCCGCTCTTTGAGTAGTGCCGCAGATGGTTCTGCACTTGAAGAAAAGTGAACCTATACCTGAAAATATTGAAAAAACAAAATAAATAGCTGGAAAGATTACTACAAAAATATTTGAGGGCTTGAACTTGGCTTCTTTGACTTGATTCCGCAAATAAGTTTGATTTTGTAATACTTTTATCAAAGATATGATACAAAAATTAACATCTATGACCTTTTTATAAATATTTAAACATTAGTTTTTAATATAATATATTTTAATCAGTTTGGTAATGTAAGAAAATATTTAAAAAACGGTTTTATATTAAAAATTGAAATTACTAGAAACATTTATTAAGCCTTTGTGTATGTTTTTCTTGATCAAAAATAGTCAATACAATTTCCCTTAAAAAAATGGAATAGGTATAAAAACTTAATAAATAAATAATATCAACAATAAATAATAAAATAATATAATGGCAATGCATATTAAAAACTAAGAACCCATACTCCTTAAACATTTTCCATGGTCCTGTGAATTTCTTTGGGGCACTATATAATTGTTATAAAATCCACCGAGATTTCTGAGGAAATTTTAGTTATTTTCTGGGCATTTCTTCCTGTGTAGTCCGCCTCCAAAGTGGACAGAATTTAACGTTCCAGAGACTCGTTTAATAATTGCTCAGAGTGCGTGCGGTTTGGGCGGGGGGTCGAAATGGGTCGAACATCGCCGTCGACCGGCGACCGTCGACCGTCAACCGTGTCGCTAGGCCTGTCGTACGGGACAGGCCCGTAACGGACTTAACCGGACCCAAAGCCGGACAGGCCTGGACTCGGCTGGACCTGGACCCTTTCCAGGACCTTCCCGGGACCTTGCCGGGCCATCGCCATCCCGGCCAGTCGAAATTTTGTGATAGATGCGGTTTGCGGAGGCTGGGCGATGGGGCGCGAGGTGTTACACACACACACACACTGGACACACAGCGGACACAGATACAGATACAGGATGCGGATACAGATGTAGAGTGGACAGGACCTTTTGTAGCCTTAACCCCTAAGTGTCCAGAAAAGGGATGAAACGGCTGAAAAATGCTTACGCCGGGTTTCGAAAATGTTATTACGAATATATTATGCGCACATACATAACTAAACTTTTACTTTTGTACATATGTATGGTTAAATATATATATGTTTTAGTGTGTATGTACTGCCTAGCTGGTGGCTTTTATATATGTATATTCAAAATTATATGTTACAGTGGCGCGCACATAGTTTTGGATACCCGTTGGTGGCGAGAGGTGGCATTATATATGTTCGTGCCCGGGCAGTGGTCAACAGATTTGTGATGGTTGGCACAGCCTACGAATGTCCTAAAATAAGGTTATTACGCAGGACACTAGAGGCCGGTGATAAAGGCGTGAGTCCATTTGCCCCAGCCCCGGCTCCTGCTTCGCAGCCCCAAAAGGCTTTTGTTTAGTTACCTCCATATAGGCCAGTAGTGTTCCCGGCGAGAGAGTGCTCAGTGCAGAATTAAAAATTGACATACTTATGCGTTTTACAGCTTACACGTGGCGCTAAACGAGGCCCGACGCCAACGCCGACTCCGACGCCAGGCTGATGTGGATCTGAATAATTCGGCCATATCATTGTTTTTATTTCGAGGCAAGAAAATCCCAGCTTGCACGGCATTCATATAGGTTTTCCCCTGTCTGATTTATATTAATCACACCCACTCAGCCACCCCTCTCTCAACCGAGCTAGGATAATTCCCAGCACATGTTCCCTCAGCTCTCAGCTCTCTGCTCTTCTTCCACATTTAATAATAGTTGCATAAAGAAATTGCCAAGTCACGAAATTTTTGTGACCTTGTGAACTTTCGGTCTTAAAAAAGAATTTAACTGATGCCAGACGCTTGAGCAAAGTTTTTCTTTGCAGTTCAGAGTAGCATTGAGACAAGGAGTCTGGCCCAGAAGTTTGGCTAACAAGTGGGACAAAGGGCCAATTTAACCTGTCATTACACATATGTACATTCCACTTACTGGCAAAGATTCTTTATAGCTTCCAAATTTGCTTAAAGTTAATCGAAGTGATAATGATTTAAATGGAAGTTGATTTTAATTAATTATAGTCGAGGTTTGATGAAGATTTCAAAGGCTTTGGACTACTTTAGAGCCAGGTGAATAAGTGTAAATTAGTTAAATGTGAAATATGTTAATATATATATTTAGTTTTACAATATAAATATATAAATATGTGTGATACAAAGTAAACATTTATTTAAAGTATCTGATTTTATTTTCTTAGAATATTTATATTAAATTTAAGTATAGAATTATCGGATCCCTTAAACAAGTTTTATTTATAAGTTGTTTAAAAATCTTTCTCTCTGATAAATACTTTTGGAGTTACGATATGTTTAATTTAATATAACATTAAATTACTCCTTTATGTAACTAAAACCGTCATCAAGCTATTGTTAATTATTTGTGTATATTTTAAAATAAAACCAAAGCATAAGCAGCTTCTCAAAGACCCACTTTTAATATGTACATCATTTATTATGTAATACATACTTAAAATAAATATTTAAAAATACCTCCAGACTTCCTTGTATATTTTTTAATGCAGTATCATTTATATGTATTCATTTTGCCAAAAAATGCCTGCAAAATTGGCTTGATCCTCAGGTGCGTTCCTTTATTGACTGTATTGCCTAAATGTCAGGTGCTGGTTTTTGGCTGTTCCTGTTTCTGGCAGCTGCGGCGGCGGCCTCCGATTTTTTCCCTGCATATATGACACTCCATCGCGAACGAGCTGCAAACAACGGAAAAAAGCGAATGGCATTGAATTACGGCTGGAGCCATCAAAATTGCACCATATGGAAATTAAGTTGGCAACTGCCGTGATACCGTTGACGCCACTGATACGAGAAGAGAAGTCGCGCAAAAAAGAATCTGCAACCGTGTGTGCAAAGGTCAAGCCGTTGGCATTTCTCTTCTCCGCTGTTCGTGGCTGCAGAGAAAGAAATAAAAAACGTTTAACTTTGCAAAGTATTTTATTAGATTTTTTAGAATTGATTATTTTAAATACAAAATTTAGAAATATTTAATATATAAGTAGCTATACGAATAGATGATAAAAAATATATAATCTACAAAGCAAGGAGTGAGCGCTACTCATCTTACTATTTTAAATTTGCACTATTTTTGGGTTGAGTTAAAAGGTTTAATACAGATCATAGGAAGACCTAAAATTTAGATTTTCTTTTTGGTTTTAGATATCTCATAATCGTAATTAGAATTTTTGGGAATGGGTTTATTTTCTTCCTATAATAATCACCTTTAATATAATTTTATGGAACCTTCTTTTAATGTGCAAGTCGGGAACATTTTTTCTAGTCTCTCAAGAAGTATATTAAATTAGTGACTTAATCTCAACCGAATGTCCAATTTCTAGTTTTATTCTATACTGCATTTTTCCCTGAGTGTTACCTTTCGCCAATGCGCCAAAATTGCGGTGAAACAAAAACGGCACTCGGGCGGGCCCAACAAGTGCAGAGTGCAGAGTGCAGGGTCCAGGCCCAGAAAGTGCAGAAAGCTGAGTGGCGTTGCGAAAAAAACGCGCCGTTTAAGGGGATTAGGCAGTCAGTTGGAAACCGCTTGCTTGTTTGCCCGGTGGCATGCAGCTTGATGCACTTGACCATTTTTTTGCTGCCAGCTCCTACCAGCTTCTACCATCCCGGTACCCGGCGTGCAGTTCTTTATGCCTTTGGCTGTGGATGTGGATGGGGGCAGTGGGGCGTGGATGCGTAGGAAAACGGAGGAGATCTCGGCTTGTTGCGGTGGCATGCCATGCGATACTGTCGCCGATTAGGCGACTATAGACGGGAAAAGTGTTTTCGGGCTTGTGTTTTCGATGTTTGTTGGTTTTTGACGCCGCGTAAAAAGCGCAGTTTTTTCCACCAGTCTCTGGGATTTTTTTAGCGTTGAATTCTGCCTCTGACCCCCAATTTTTGGTCACTTTTTGCACAGTTCTGACGGCTTAATTGGTGAACATTGTTCTGTAATACTCCAGTCATCGGAGATGAATAAATAACCAGCGAACTAGTTGGAACAAATGTGGGAATCGGGGTTTTATTATGGGTTCTATAGTTTACATAAACCTAGTTTATTTGCTTTTATATATTAGTTATTCAAACTATTGAGGGGTATGATTTCTTTTATTATTAGCATTTAATATTAGTCTGTGGTTAATATTCTTCAAATATAGGATGGTCATAAAAACTGTAGTAGATTTAATCTTAACATTTAACAACCTTGTTTTGATTGCTTTTATATTTTAACAAATTTTCATAAACAGTTCTCCATTTTTCTGTAGCTATATAATAAATATATATATTCACTTACTTCCAGAGAATTCTAAAAAAAAGTTCATAAGAAAGAAACCTTTTACGAGATGCCTTTAAATATTAACATAAAGGTTTTTACCTTTTTAAAATATATTTTTGACTAATTTCTGATACTAATATAGATAATAATAAATAATATATTCGGATTCTAAAGTAAAACATTTATGAATAAATTTCATTAAATTACAATACAAAAAACTAACCTTTGCAGATCCTTTCAAATAGCTTTCTAATAATAGCCTTAAAAATGAAGTATCCAAGAAATATGTTCCATTCAATATGCAGTAAGAACTTCATTATAATTATTCACCTAAGAATCTTGGAGAATACACTCAGGCGAATAATTAATGCCAAGATGTTTGGTATCATCTTCATTGTGTAACGATGTGGCCACTTTACAAAAGGCCTGCTCCTAAAATTCCCCCGAGGCGACTCTGAAATATTTATTGATAAATACCAATTCGAGCCCAATAAATGTGATATAATTGTAACATTTGATGCCCATATTCGTCCAGCAATTACAGGTATCTGCACTTGAGACTCGACTCGCCAGCAAGTTTTATTGTTTTTGCAGAGTCTGCACTATTATTATAATATTTTGCGATATTGCATATCTATTGTTTTGCGATTGCTGCGCGTTAATTGGAGAGGCGTGTGTAGTGTGTAGTCTGTAAGCTGTGTGTGTGTGTGTGAGAGCATGTACAGCGGCGAATGGGAATGCGAATGCGTTTTCGCAAAGACTTGCATCCGCAGGATGGCCAGGAGCAATCGTTCCGTCTTCATCCAGGACAAGGACCACATATTCTCGTACATGGATGGCCGCTCCTTCATTTCCAACCGCTGTGGATGCATAATTGCTTACGGTGCAGCCAGCTTGCCGAAGGGAGGGGCGGCTTGCGATGGTGTCCTGGAAATAGAAATCTGAAGTAAGGAAAGATGCCGGACACGGCAGGACATCTGGCATTGTTCGCCTGTGTGCGTGTGTGTGTGTCTCTGTGCGTTGTGTATTCGAGTATATTTGAATTTTCTCCTGGCGCTGCTGGCCTTACATATATGGCATATATCCCTGGCCAGAGTGAGTGGGGTCAGTCGACTCCGTCTTGCTGTCAAAACTAAAACGCGCCGCTGCCAGAGACCAGAGTCCTGAGTCCTCGGCCCTGAGTCCTGGTCCCTGAGTCCAGAGCCCCGAGTCCCGGGTCCGGTCCACTGTCCAGACATGCACAACTTTCGCTCCATACAATATCAGCAATTTCCTTCGTTAGTCATTCGTTTCCTCACAGCTCACATCTCACATCTCACAGCTCGGAGCTCGCACATCTCTGCCTTGTTGTTATGGCTCCCACCGTTCTGCGAATTTGGGCCCGTCCCATTAGCCAGTTTCACTTTGATGCAGAAGCTGCCCGGGAGTGGGGGCGGTCGTGGTCCCTTCGTCTGGACTAGCAACCAGAGGACATCTCGACGACGACAACTCCTAAGCTCACGTATATTCCGCCGCATGTGTGTACGCCTCACATGCCGGGCACTAGCAGGCTCTGGGCCTTCGTCCGTATTCCGGGTCCCCAAGTCCAAGCAGGCATACTCATACATGGACACATAATGTAAATGTCCGCAATTTCTTTTTGGGCATCTCTTAGCTGCCGCTGCGTTCTTGCCATTTAGACTGGGCATCGAACGAGGACGAGTACGAGAACGAGTAGTACGGGCCTGAGTACGGACAAACGGAGCAAGGGTATGGCATCCCCCACGCCGCAAGAGCAGCGGAGATTGCTTCTGCTCCGGCTCCGGCTCCTGCTGGCGCTGCCTTCGTCACCACTTTTCCATCATAGCACCCAACCACCTGGCGCCAAAGGCAAGTCGATCGATAATTTCCATAGTTGACCACTGCTGTGTATGCGAATTTTGAAGCGGACATCTACACAAACACATGCCCGACCGGCGGATGGCGGACGGCGCGGACAGCGGACATCGGGCAGCGCGGGCAACGGGCGGGGAAGTAGAAGGAGCCTGGGCAGGAGCTGGAGCCATCCTTTAGCCACCGAACCACCGCCCATTGCCCCTGCTCCCAGCCCCGCCGACACACATACTGGCGCACACTCTTAGACGTTACAGCGGCGAGCTGAAGGCAGAGCCAAGCTTTCTAGTAGCACACACAGACAGTTGTGGTCACAATAATATAGATTCATTTAAATATTCAAATGAGGAATTGATCAACTAATTAAATTAAATTTGTTCAAAATAAAGAAAAAAATTTTTTTGAGGGCTTTCTAAAGGTAAAGGTTCAGGATCAGCCACTGCTTGCCAACTAAGCCCCAAAAAGTATGCTATAAAATGGTGCCACTAAATCTGGACATGAGTTTCTTGGATTTGTATATTCATTTTATTAGAAAATTAAATAAAATTAAATAAGTTTAGTGAGCTTATCTTTAGATCTTCATCTTATCTTTGTATTGGTGTTAGCAAAAATAATTTAACAGGCCTGGAGTTACATTTATAAAATGCTTTGTTAATTAATATAACTTGATCAGGGGAATTCGTTACAAATTCATTTAAATATTGAACACGTAATATTTTAGGCTCTATTATATGAGGGAGAAAGTTAAATTGGATGAATGTAAGCCATGGATTTAGGCTTGCTTACTTCTTTGACGCTATAATTCCCAAGCAATAAAAACATATGTCTAGACACGAATACCATTATGTATTGAGGCTTGAGATCTCATTTAAGGTTAAATAAAATTAATATAGATCCTAATTTGTATATTAAATTTTGTATTCCTAATAATATATATAAAGTAAAATCTTTATACTCTAAATTAGTGCTTGTACTTTTTTAACCCCAACTGTATACAGCATCTACGTCAACGGTCCTGGCCAGCATGGACATCAGGCTATCAGGGGCTAAGGGGCGAGGGGCGGGAATTAGAAGGACGAGGCCGGTGTTCAGTGGGCGGGGTGGTGGTGGCAACTACGGCAACGACTACGGGGCTACGGCAAAGGCAAAAGCAACGGCAACGGCAACGACTACGGCAACGGTGCTGGTCAGCCGGCCCCACAATAAGTAAGGGTCTGCCATGAAGATAAAACGAAGACCAAGGAACGAACTGTTTCTGCAAAATGTTGTTTGCATACGACTTGCGACATGTGAAAAGGATAAGAGTGAATGTGTGTGTGCGTGTGTGGGTGGAGGGAGGCTGTATGTGTGTGTGTTTGGGGGGAGGGATGTATGTATGTATATGTATATGTGGATTTGGATGGACGGGAAAAGCGGACGTTGGCGGCAAATACGTGAGTGGGAGTCCGGCGCGTTTGGGGACCTCGGACTCGTCGTGGGCAATTGCCACGACCACCGGAGTGGGTGGCTCTGGAGGAATGGCGGCGAAGTTAGAGGATTGCTGGCCTGGCCGAGACCGAGGCCGAGGCCGAGGCGGAGGCGGAGGAGTGGTCAAGCCACGCGGCTGGGATAGACGACTTGATGGTTCGAATGGAGATGGAGTGGCGTGGCGTGGCGTGGAGTGGAGTGGAATCGAGGATGTGTAGATGGAGGTTGGCCGGAGCAACGGCTACGGTTCTCGAGCTGCATGGAAAGAAATATCTAGGTGGTTGATATAATATGGAAATAATATAAGGAAATTAGATAGAAAATTATAAAAGGATTTCTTAATCGAATTATGATCATATAAATAATAATAACACAAAACTATTGCTTGCTTTTTTATTAAAATATATAATCAGAATTAATATTCAGAAGGGCTGGAAATATTATTGAACTTGAGCTACTAAATAAGAAAATTTAATCTTAAAAATGTTATTTAAATAGTTTTATGTCTAAAAAATCTGGTAAAACATACAAAAATATTTTTTTAACTATTTATTGGTTTGAATATTTCGGTTTTTAGTCTTTTTCCTTTCGATAACATAGTATATCATCACATCACACACAGACCTTTCTCTCAGTGCTCCTTTCGGCCGGAGTGGGCGGTTGGGTGGCTGCTGGGTGCTTAGACGGTTAGATGGTCGGTGGGTCAGTGGATGGCTAGATGGTCGGACGGTCGGATGGGTGGGTGGGCGGTGGTGGTGAGTGGACGCAAAGATGTACGCTAGGCGATTGTAAAATTTCACATTTTAGAGAATTAGACGTTTACTGGGATACAAACACACTCGCATACACAAACACACTCGGACACACACACACGCACACGGGCGTACACATGTCCGGCCATCTATTGCTTAAATTTAAGAATGTGTATGCATGTATTCGTATGTACACGGACCTGTGAACAATATAAGTAAGTGTGGGGGTTCTTCGCATATGTATATGTATTTTTGGGTTTGGCTCTGCGAAAGTTTGAAATCTTGTATATAAGTAAGTAGTAGATGCCGTCCGCTGCCTTTCGGGTATGTATAAAATATCAAAATTTTGCTTAGACATTAATTTGCACACGCACACTCGCACTCACACACCCCATCCCCGCACTCTCACACACTTTGGTATATCTAAGCAAAATCGAGCTTATGCAGAGTTTTAATATTTTCTGATTGTTGTATATTTAAGATTTTAGGCAGACGTCGGCTCCTCAAAGTCTGCCGCATCCTGCGTCTTGCAAGGCAGTGCAGCAATCCATCCTGACATGCTTGCATCTGTAATACGTTTGTAATTAGTCTAATGCATCTTCCTTGCGGTGGCCAGGGTCCTCAATTAATTTTAGCATGCGTTAGTCCAGCATCCAGCAGGATTTTGATAAGGTTTGCCTTCAATTTCCTAAGGGTTCTGGGTTTTTCTTCAAGAAATGCTATTAAAAATCGAAGAACGGCTTTTAATACATGTTTATTGAATTTATTACATTACCAAGTAAAACAAGAAAGCCTAAACTCAAAGAGATGTGTTTTGTAAAAATAAATAAAAGCAAAAAGTAATTATAATTGGGAGGAATTTATATTTACTTATTTATCAGAAATTATATTCATATTTTGTTATTGCAATCGGATTAATGTAATCCCAAAAACGTGTTTGAAATCATCCAAAACAAGGGAGTATCTTACTTAACATTAAAGTATCAATAAAATCTTTAAACAAATCACAAGCAAACTCTATTTTTTTTATGATTTCTTTTATCGATTCTCGAAGGTCGAACAAGTCGCCCTGCTACGTCACACGGTAATAACATTTCCGTCAGTTTATCATCCCAACTCGGACCCTTCATGGAGCAGAAAATGTACATAATACTTCGAGAGCTGTCGTTTCAATTTTTATGATGCTTCTTACAAGGAGAATGAGCGTATTTGCATATATTTACGATCTTGACACCCAGTAAGGCAGATAATAAAGTATATATGAGCGATTTATCAACCTTTATATATACTGTTAGGCATTAAATTAGGTTACCGATTTGTTAAAAGGTGATTATATCATCATTAAAAGTTTAGTTAAAGAGTAAAGCACTTTATTTTTACTAAACCATGTGGGAAAATGATTGTATATCCGGGCAAAAAGGTAAGAGGGTAGATTTTATTTACATTTCCGATTATTGGAATGTAAATAACACAAATAACAAAGTTTTATTGTGAAAATTGTATAAAAATGTATTTCTTGCCAGAGTTCTAGTTGAATTTTAGCTTTGCAATTTAAGAACTAGACTAGAGCATAAGTATTTGATTAATTCTCTTTAATAAAATATACGTAATGGCATTTTAAATAATATAGTTCGTCTTTTCATGAACCCCATGTTCACAGATGAAGGCCAGACCCCTAATAAATTACGTATACGACATGTTGCACCAAGAGAATCTAATGGAATTAATTACAGAGTCTGCAAGCAATTAAGCTGACTTATTTTAAGTTAGTTTGTTTTTGCTATATTTTTAAGACAAAAGAGAGTTGATTTATTAAGGTATTCAATATTAAATTAAATATAAAGAAGAAATATTGTAATTAAAGTATTACTTCCTAATTTTATGGTTGAGGAATCAAAAGGTACGCGAAAAAGGACTGCTAGCAATCATTTTCAACTTTACCAGTTAGTCTTAAAGATTTATATGTAGACTCTTCTATATCCTTTTTCTTTCCCCCAATCAAACTTTCTACGAAAAAAAGAGCTTCTTAAATCGTTTTGATGGCCTTGAGACCAGGGCCGTTGACGCCATGAATGTGTAACATCCACAGCGAGGTTCAAGGTTATGATTATTTACGACAAAGTATGTACTTCCTCATGTACTTGGGCAGAGGCATCTCCACAGCTCTATGTACTCACTGCCCGTATGTGCATCGGGACACGCACATGTCCATTTGTAACTAAGTACCTACTTATGAGGCCCGCTGGCGGAGGCCGGCAAACGGCATAAATGCAGCTGAATGCAGCTCATTATCATTTAAATACGCAATGTGCTGGCCTAATTTGCCACTGACTGTGTGTTCGTGTGTGTGTGTTGGTGTTGACTTGGCTATTTATGAGCCAAAACCAACAGGCACACACACACACCGCTCACATGGCGGCGCGCACATCCTTGATCCCAGTACATAAATGCAATTATAAGGACATAAATGTGTACATAATTATAATGCACATTATAACGTCTAGCCACATAGCACAATTCGCTGCCTATGTACTGTGCTATATATACTATCCCTTACTATGCCTTACTATACAGGAAGCTTGAATTATAGTAAATACTTGGTCAGTCAGGCAAGTAAATAAGACGAGTACATGCTTAAATGAATGAGTGGTTTGATTTCATTGTCAATCGAAAGCTCAGTGGCCTTGCAATTAAAATACAATGTACATAATGCGCAATCACACATACTTAATAAGCCGCATGAATTATTATTGTGTCAGGATAAATTAGCACATTTTCCTACTCATATTTGTGGAATCAAATGACCTGTTGAGAAAAATTAATAGGGCCGGCCATTAAGGTGTTTAATATTAAATGGATTTGAGAGGAAATTAAAGGCATTATGGCTGTAGGTTGGGAATAACATTACAGGTACAAGTAATTTATTTACTCTTATGATGCATAATAGCTCTTAAACATTTAAATATAATAATTTAAGAAATATTCAAGAACAAACCATTTTTTTTAGGGGTGAAAAACAATAAATATAATTTTTTAAATTTACAATCAAACCAAATTCAATAAGAATTTAGAGAAACCCTCAAGTAACCTTTTAATATAATTATTTTATGAATATTTAAATCAATCAACTCACCTGTAAAGCCCAAAAACAATGAAAATTATTTGAATAATAAGAAAACAAATACCATTGACCATCGAGGAAAACCCTCAAGTATCTTATAATAATTTATGCAAATATTAGCATTTTAAGGAAAATTAAGCACCAAAGCCTGCATGTCAAAGAAATTACCTAAAGCGCCTCGGGTCCAATAAGTGAATTATGGCTTGAACTAATTTATTTACTGTCCTAATAGGAGCTTTAGTTTCTTTAAAAAGCCAAGCACCAACACATATGCTATATATACTAAAGAATTATAAGCATCGGGTAAAAATGAAAGCGTTTTCTTTTCAAGTTTTCACTCTTTTGCCAATTCCGCAATGTTTTTTATTCCATTTGTCGGGTTCAAAGTACAATTGAACGAAATCGAAAGTTTTTTTTTAGTTCATTTTTCATTTTATGTGCGCTCTTGCTTACACTTATGCACTTAGATGGCCAACTAACAGTACATAAAAAGAGGGAGGGGAGTGCACCTACATATGCTTACTGTTTGTGCCTGTGTGCATGTGCGGCAATAAAAATGTTGGATTTAAATTATTGCTTTCACAGCGAGCCGAAAGAGAGAACAGTGGCCGATCCGACCGCAGGAGGATGTCGGCGTCTGGCCAAGAAGTGGGACAGGACAGGACAGACTGGAGAGGACCAGAGCGGAGCACCACCTTTTTGTAACCTACTCCCACTGTCTATGTGTGCTCCAAGAGCTCCACAGCTCTGCTCTGCTGGAAAAATAATGTGATTCATGTCCTTGAATCATAAAACCAATTTTTTTCAACTCCTCCTGTGTGTGTGTGTGCTCCTTATTTTTTCTTCCTTCTTCGGTTTTGTTTGTTTGCACTTTTTTCGAGGAGCAGACGTTGTCTATATAAAAATATATATTCCATGTCATCGTCGGGTGCGGAGCGGAGCAGAGCGGAGCGGTGCTCCTGGTGGCAGTAGTTGCTGCTGCTGCTCCAGTCTGCTCAATGCCAGACACTGGATCTGGGCTAGACGAAGCCAAGCCGGGCAATATCCATTTAGGTGACTCAATGCCAGTCGAACATGTACATATGTATGTGCCGGCCGGCACATCCTCATGGATGTGTGTCTGTGTGTCTGGAGCAGGGCATCAAACTTTTATATTTGTTTTTATATTCAATTCAGAAGTTCCAAACACAGTTCTCTAAACGTTCTGCCCAGTCCCAGTCCCAACCCCTGTCCTGGGAAAAAAGGGCCCTCCTACATATATCTATATCTGTTGCTTTGCTCACAGACACAGAGACAGCCACAGCCAGAGCCAGAGCCACAGACACCGATGATGGGTTTGCATACTTAGTGGGATTTTTTCCGATTATTTGATACAGAATCCCCATTAATGCATGCACGTTTACGGCCGTAATATTTGCCAACTTGGAGGATCTTGGCAGACAGTTGTGCCATTGTGTTTGTGTGCCCTTCACCCAGACATTCCGGTCAGTTCGGCTCGGTTCTCAGATGGAGATATATGCGTTCGGTCCAACTCTTTGCACATAAGTATGTATGGAATGGTTGGGGGTCTACGTACGTAAATTTTATTTTATTTTCTTTTTTTTTTTTTGCTTTGCCAAACACATACTTATGGGCATGTGATGAAATCCATGTGTATATCTGGGCCACATTCGGAGTTTTTATTCCGCTCTGGCTCTGGCTATGGCTCTGGCCCGTACGGCCAAACATGAAAGACATTAGGGTAGGTCAGTGTCAGACTACTTAAGGAGAAAATTTGTTATGCCTTTGCTTTATTTAATGCGAATTCCTGTGCTCAACTTTGGCGAAAGAAACTTTTCCCAAGGCCATTTCCTTCAGAAAAACGAAAGAAACTAGTGAAAGTCGCCGAAAGAAAATAGTGAAAGTCAAGGAGTGTAAATGCTCGGGCAACCTTTCTATTGAACTTGCTCCAGGCACGAGGATAATGCAATTACCTGAAGGGGTGTCGATAGCCATGGCTTCTTTCTTTGCAACTCATCAAAGTAATCAGATATGAGGTGCCTCGTGCCTATATCCTGCAGGTTCCCCGTTGCAATGAGTAAGTTATCTAAGCATCAAAGTTACTTTTCTGATGTAATTATCCAGAGTCTGAGGGAGTTGCCTTTAATGCCTTTTCATTTGTAGTTTCATCAGTTGATTTATGATTACACAAGAATAACCGGGTTCTGTGAAATTAAAGCTTTTGTACTAAATATAAGTCCAGCATATGTACAGGAATTTATTTATTTATTTATTTACATATTGTTTGGGTAAACCTACAGCTACTGGGGTGCAGGAACATTGTCCAGAAATTATTAATTAATAAAGTTAGGAGCTCTTTTCACTAAAATCTTTTCAACTCATTTTTCCTTTAGCACTTGTCTGTTTATTGTCTTATTTGTTTTCTGTTTAAATAGCTTATTTTTGCCTTTCTGTTCATTATAAATTTGCTTTGTTCATTGTTTTTCATTGTTCAGCCCGCAAACATACATTTGAATCAAGAAATCAAGACCTTTCTAAATTATTTTCACCTAATTGTGTTTATAAAAACATCTGACTTTAACTTGCGCCGAAATTAATTGTAAATTAAATTAAATTGAGTTTCTTAAGACTGAGGATAGACTGGTAAAATAATATTTAAATAAAATAATAACAAACTATGGCCTTTGAAAGTAACAATAAGTTTAGTGAAATTATTAAGAAAAACAAAAAAAAAATAAACCATCAAAATAAATTATGTATTAAAGAAATACTTTCTTTTCCTTAGAATTTATTAAATCTCTTCACTCTCTCTACCTCTATCCTCTGTATTCCCTTCCCTTACTTCCCATAAACTCTCCTAATTTTCCGTTACCTTTATTTTTTCTGGGACCAAGTTAAGTTCATTTTATGAATTCTTCCTGCGGATTTTCGCCATTCATTTGGCCAATCTTGAGTCGCGCAGTGGCGGTGGCTCCCCGTCTCGTAATTAAATACATCTCGGGTCGGGGCTAGTGCAGACGATGCCCGTGGATTCAGGGATCCAGGAGGTACCGTTACGGTCAACGGCGCCAAATTAAGCAACACAATTTAGAGACATGCTGGCTTTAATCGAAACCCGATATTCTGTCGCTTCCTGAGGCCGTAGGGTAATTAGCCCACGCTTGATTTGCCGCTGGCGCTCCCGTGTGCCTCCAGCTCCCGGCTCCAGACTCGACTCCGACTCCGCGCAGCTGATATATCTATATGTACTCACACAAGCGAGGGCTATCCTTCAGGAAGGGCAATAAAAAAAAGCAAGGGCCACGGCAGAGGCAACTTCGACTAAATAAAAAGGCCAAGACAAATAACAAGCATTTTTATTTTAATACCGACACTTAATATAAACCTCATGGAGCCACAAAATCACGCTCCATTTGTTCGGCGAGTGCAGGGCATAGCCTCACACTGAGCACTGGGCAAGGAGGAGCATCAGGACCTTTAGGATCCAGCTACAGCTACAGCTCCGGCTCCAACTCCTTTCTCGCCGACTCATGCACTTGTTGATTTTTATTAAATGTTGTAATAAAATAACAGTTAAGTTGTAACTTTGAGTGGGGCACAAAATAAAAAGGACCGCATCAGCACTTGCACCGTTGACATAGGAAGAAGTAGAGAAACGAAACGGAGTGGAGTCGAGAAAAAAAATATATATACAAACACAAACATAAAAAAGCTTTAGCACCATAGTCATAGTCCTTGGCCCTCCCTCCGACGGGGATTCCCCGGCTGGAGTGAGCTCATGAGCGAGCAGAAATAATAAAAGTTCATGAATAAAAATTTGAATGGGCGAATACAAACAGATATCTGTTGCTTTTGGCTTTAAAAACCGGACCCTTTGACCGACTGATACGACTGCCTGACCTATCCTTGCCAAGGATATCGCTTATGCACACTTATGCCATTCGAATAAAACAAACAATTTGGCCAGAAGGAGGTCAGTTTTTAAAGGGTTTTTAAAGGAGAACCAAAACTAAATTATTAATACTAGGTTGGTTTATTTATATAAAAATGGTTAAATAAGTTGTCTCTGTTATTTCAAAATCTTTAAAACATATTAGAGTGCTTTCCCTTAACTTCTAGTATTTTCGAATTGTGAAAAGCGTGAATAATTCCATTCCCTGACGAGTCTAAAATTTAATTCTGTGCCCAGTGGACCTTGAGCTGGTGCCACCTGCACTTGGATTAGTGAATCGTTTGATATCCTCCTGCAAATACACAAATGTACAGGTAGAGGTGCCGGTTCAGGTACAGGTAGCTAAACGCAGAGCGCAATTCAATAAAAACCGAGGGCGCAAAAGGAATTCGCGTGCTCTCGCTGAAAAGGAGTAAAAATGAAATAAAAATAGAAAAAAAGGGGAGAACCATCAGCATCTGACGGTCAAGTTAATGGTTCGCTGACTCGCTGGCTCCGGAAGGGGCCACCTTCAAAAGTCCGGCGAGTGCCGAGATTCCAGCGCGGTTGTGTTTCCCAACTTGAGAACATGTCCAGATCAAGTTGTCGGAAAAAGCGACTATCTGGAGCTGGGCAGGGCCCCAGTGCGGCGCGACCGGGCCGGGCCGACTAACGAACATTTGCTAATCCCCCTTATTCCGGGTCCACTCTCTCCAACTCTAACCCTAACCCCATTTAAATAAACACATACACAAACTTTCGAATACATATTTCAGTTCTCAGTGCTCAGTTCTCAGTTCTCGGGTCTCTGGTCTCTGGTCTCTGGTCTCGGACTTGGCTCAAGGGACTTCTAGCTCCGACTCCAGCTCCAACTCCGACTCCGGCCAATGCGTCCAGCGAGCCGTCTTTGCGTTGGCCGGTCTGCCATAACTAATACTGCAGGCGATGAGGCTGGCAGGAGCAGCAGCGGCAGCAGCTAAGCTAAGGACGTGGATGTGGACGTGGTTGTGGATGTCGCATAAGCAATTTCTGGCCTCCTTCCCTTCGATGCCCCGCGCCGCAGTGCCTCCGAATTCCAGCCATTCGAGTTGGCCGCGGCCGTTCGGTCCAAAAGGACATGGCAGCCCAACCAACAACCTTTTGATGTGTGCCTGCCTGCCTGCTTCTCTGCCTGTGTGGGGGGCCGTTGGGCAGCGAAAGGGATTGGGAATGGGGGTCCTTGGCTGAAAAGACGAGCTAGGATGAATATTTCCGCTGAATGCTTCGCAAATGCAGAGCATTCACCCATTCCTTTGGTCATCGCCATGGCCGTTGTCGTTGTCCCTTGTCCGTTGTCGTGGAGGCCCAGTGTCCGTTGCACACAAGCAGCTAGAAGGGGTTCGGCGGGACGAAAGGACTTCTACCACGACGACGACGACGACGACGAACAAGCAGTGGTAATTCGCAGGCAACTTCTGGGCAACCGGGGCCCCGAGTGTGACAAGCTCCTTCCAGCAGCAGCAGCCACTCTTCTCCGCTCCAGCTCCTCTGCCATCTCAATCTACGCGCCTTGGCATATCGGCCGCCCCCGAAATCCAGTTCGTTGGCACCCAGGACCCCAACATCGCCCAACGCCATCCGACGTCGCCGTCGCCATCGCCATCGCCCAACTCCCGGCCAGCCGCGTGTCCATCATGATGCCTTTGCTGCCATGCCTTGCCTTGCCTTCCTTGCTTGCCTTGCTCGCCTTGCCTTGCCTTTCCTTGCTGCTACCGCATCCATCGCCCGACCACCTGACACCAAAAACAAGTCGATCGATAATTTCCATAGTTGACCGCTGCTGTATATGCGAATTTAGATGCGGACATTTACACAAACACAAACATCGCAGCATACGTAGCACTCCGTGGCCCTCAGCATCCGTATCCCCTGTATGCCTCTTACACTGGCGAAAATAGTCTAGAGCTTACTAAGTCAATTGTAATGAGAAAATTTGAAGCTACAGAATTTTGAAAAAAATATTAATTGCATCTAGAGAGGTAGTAACTTAATAAGGAACTTATATCCACAGATCTCTCAATTTATATCAACCATAAAAAATACGCTTTGCTCAGATTATTCTCTATAAATAAATAATAAATAATAATTATTTTTAAATAAATTAAAATTAATCTATATAACTGATAACTTTAATTAAAAATTTTTCAATTATAGATTACAATTTAAGGCAACGTTATATCTTCAGTTCAGATTGTGTAGAGACAGCTAGAGAACAGCCCAGTATCTCAACCTAAGCCGCACGGAATGCGGCACCGTGGTACAAGCTCTGCCCTTCATTAGACTGAGAAACCTTGACAGTCTCTACTTAGCAAAACCTTCCTAAGTTTCAGGCATCCGTCTCAATCTAAGCTAAACTAATCTATAAATAAGAGCTGCAAGTTCTTAAAATTAAACCTAAAATCATCAAAAATAACATAAAAATTTCTCTGCGTGCATCCATGTGCGCGTGTGTGAGTGCGATTGCTCGGACATCGAGCGGGATGCAAGGAGTAAGGAGCAAGAAGGCCTCGGCACGAAGGAAGGCCAACGAAGTCGGGCAGCAAGAACCTCCAGACAGTAGCTATGTAAAATATTGTTTGCATACGGCTTGCGATTGCTTGCTACATCGGCGGCTAAAGCTGATGAGGATGATGGCTTCGTGTCCGGTGGTCCAGTGCCTCTGCCGCTCCTGCTGCTGCTGCTGCTGCTTTTGCTGGTGGTTGGAGGAGGTTGGCAGCAGGAAGGGTTGGCACAAGGATGGGCCTTTTTGGGGGTGGAGATTTTCTCTGGTCCACTGGCGATGGAGTCTATATGGGGTACGCTCTAACCGGGCTAGGTCACGTTTTGCTGCGTCGCCATCGTCATCGCCTCGCCTCGCATCGCCTCGCATCGCATCGCATCGCATTGCCATGGCCAGGAGTGGAATCGGGAGTAGAGGTTGAGGAGGATGCTGATGCTGATGCGAAGTCCAAGTGGAAGCAGCAAACTCGGGCTGGCTGGCTGAGGTAGAAGCTGTGCGCGAGACGTCGGAACGAGATGGCGAAAATTCGACTTTTCAAGTTGCCCTGGCCTGGCCTGGGATGCTGGCCAGCAGCTTGCATATAGCCCCGGTCTCAGAAGGGTGGACTTGTGGACTTGTGGGGCCTGTGGGATGGTAAATTAATACACAAACACACATGTGCATCTGCAGAGCGAAAGAGCTAGAAACGACGCAGAAAGACGGAGACGGCGGAGCAAAAATCCAGCTACGGCTACGGCTCCATCGCAGTATGTACGAAAGTTGGCTATTTCACGAATGCCGCCGACGTCGCAATTGACCAAGACCGTTGCCGTTGCCGTAGAAAGGGCGTGAGAGTGAGAGCCACCATCTCCTCCTACTTCAGCCCTCGATGCTTCACCGGACACCCACGGTACCCACTTCCCATTCGGCCACTTGAGTCTCGGTCTCGGTCTCGGGAGCTGGCATTTGCATATACATTTCCCTGGTATATACACTCGCCCTCGCCCAAGGAGCGCGCTGTGTTAGAACTCCGCTCGAGAATAGATAATAAAATTACCAACCTATGGACCCATGTATATTGTACATTTTAAACTCGAAACTATAAATATTTGTTTGGCTAAAAACAAAAGCTGGAAATTATGGAAGCCAAGAGCAGCTAAGGAAATTTAATCAAACCCATCTAAGCTTAAGTGTTACACTTATTTATATTTCTGAATTTAATTGAAATAATAAATGAAAAAAAAATAATATTAACTGGGTCACAGGATGCATTAACTATTTCTTTCTTTTCATTAAAAACTCTTGCTTCCAGCTAAAATATTAGAAATTTTGTATTTAATTCTGGACAAAGCATTTAAAAATAAATATAGATTAAAGTTAAATTTTAATTTAAAATTCCTTTTCTATGACCTCGGATTTACTTCCTACCAAGTAATACCTTCTCTTCATTTTTAGGTATAAGAAAACCCTTCAGGGCTCTCCTTAAAACCCTCCTCGAAGACCCTACTCTCTGACCACTGTGCCAAATCTTATCGTACATTTCGGTTACTGCTGGTCATCCGTGGAGGTGGACGGCCAATGATGCAAAGCACACCTACCCGATATGATATATACATATATATGCCGACCGCCGTGTGCTCGCATGTACACATCAGCAGCCACATCCACATCCACATCCACATCCATATACGTGCTAACTTCTTCCTGGGCAGAAAGTTTCGAGCTGAGCTGAGCTGAGGCAAGGCAAGGCAAGGATACGGCAAGGATATGTAGGGAGTGGCAGGGGCAAAGTGGCGTAGAGTGGAGCTGCTGCAATAAGGACAACGTAGGAGCAGCCACATCAGATTTTGCGCCTGAACGGATGCCCGACTGGATGGGCAGGCTGCTCATGTATCAAGACTGCATCCTAGCCATCTGACGACCATGCCAGGACTCCCTCTCTCTGACATACAGACTGGAGGACTATGTATCGGGCTGGGCGCCGGGCTGGGCTGGGCTGGCTAGGTGCGTGTGTCCGTGTGTCCGCATCCTGAAGACTTTCAAACGCTGGACATTAGAATTAGAACGAGACGCACACCAGCGCATGCCCCGCATCCTCGCATCCTGGCATCCTTGTTTCCTCGGGAATATGCATATTAAACGAGTATATAACTTTCATTTGCCATATACCGAATACGCCTAAGTTGAAGAAATTGCGCGTGCCTGCAATTACATGTGCCTGTGTGTGTGGCGAGTGTGTGCGGTGTGTGTGCTGCATTTGCATAAATGCATTGCTTGCTGCGTATATTGTACTGCTCGCCACGAAGACATAAATACTCAGGCTCGAGCGCACGCATTTGTGCGTGTGTTTTCCTGCCAATTGGCATCTCGCCTTTTTCCCAGATAATTTTCGGGGATAAATAATTTATTCTGCGTCTAGGCAGCCGGAGGAAAATTTTTCCCGGCTAATATGCCTTATCTCTGGTATAAAATATGATTTTGGAGTATTTATCTTAATTGGATTTGGTGTTTAAAGGTACTTTTTGGTACATTTAACTCCAGGATAACTAAATAAATGCATTAAACATGTTTAATAATTGAGTTACGTTAAATACTTGGCTAAAGGATGTTGAAAACTTAAGAACATCTAAGAGAGACAATGATTAACCTTGATTTGAATCTCTGAGACCCAAGGGTCCCCCATAGGTTCTAGTTTTTCATAGACTTAAGTTGAAATGAAAATGGAAACAGGTTGATATATATATTAAAATATTTAAAATATCAAAATCAGCATCATCCGTTTGAGTAATTTCTAATTAAAAATGTAATAAACAAGTTCACAATTAAGCTACATCAAAACATATGTATTTTTTTACCCTGCATTTAATTAGAGCAAATATTTTTTTATTACGATTTTAAGAAAGAAAATTTGAGATGAAAAATAAATGCTTGAAAAAATAGAAACTATTTCCAATAAAAGTTAAAAATTACACAACAATTTCTAATTAAATATAATAAAGGTGGGGCTACACTATTTTAGATTGTGTTCAGAGAGCAAAAACTAATTTCTTACTATAAGTTCATATCCTTTTTAATATTAAACATATTAAATCCAGAAGTTTACCAAATCAAAACCCCCCTATTTTACCTGGCAATTAAACTTACAATAATTATTGAGTGTCCTGGGCGAGAGCTTACAACAATCAATTAAAGTGTCAGAAGTGCGAACAGAGAGAGAGAATTATAGAAAGGTCAGCCGCTTAAGCCACCTCAAATAACTATCCTAATTAAATGCTTACAAATTACAAGCTCCGAGAGAGCAGCCGTAAAGCAATTTTGAACAGTTCTTCTAATTGATGCACGCCTGATATTATAAATAATGCAATGTGCATTTGCATTACATTCATAATCAGAGTGGCACACACACCTCACACACACACACACATACATCTCAGCCAACACACACTCAAGCTTGAGCCTGGGCCGGGGCCAGAACACTTTCGCTCACAGGCTCATAAGTAGATGGGCTCACACACAACCGATGGCATGTATCCAGCCATAAATAGCTCATTATCATTAAATTAGGAAAACAAGTTGTTTAACCCAATGCTTGTGGCACTTTGGCTGGAATTTGCTCCATTAACACACAGCACACACACCACACCCGTGTGTGTGTGTGTTGTGTCGGCAAGTACAATCATAAATAAACATTTGTTGCCATTATAATGAGATGAAAGTCAATGTCAATGCAACTCACTCGCACCTGAGTGCGAGCGGCGTGCACCTGCCCAGTACATGGCCTTGCCCAATAATGCCGTAATGAAGTACATTATGTACTGTCGCCTTCCTCCTGCCGGAGTGGCCGCATCGCATTGTCTGGTGAAAGTTTAATGAACCCGATAATCAGGCTAACTAATCCCTCAATTAGAGCGCACTGTCGCCCAGGCGTTGGCTCATTATCATTATCCCTGTACATAGGCATTAAAGGGAAAGTTGATCCAGAAAGTTATAGTGCTGTTAATCTGTAGTAAATAAATGTATGGTAATTGAAACACTGAGTAAATGTATTTTTTAATATTTTAATAGAAAAGTTAAGGGAATAAATTAACTAATGAATCGCAGATTTCATCTACTTTGCAATTCTTGTATTTCAAAGAGAGTAAATGGGAAAAGCAACACATCTAAAAATATGAATTACATTAACAAAATTATAGAACATATTTGTTTTTTTTGTTCTTTTCCATCAAACAATTAGGTTTTGAAGGTTTTGAAACATGTGTCGTTTGAATTGATTCCTTGTGAATTATGTTATAAAATTAGGCGAATACTATAAAAAATACATTTAATACATTGAACTAGATAATCAAATAAATTTCAATAAATAAAAAAGGTTGTAAAGCATTAAAAACTTTTCTTAAAGATGTACTTACGATATATACTTTTTAAGACAATAAGCTACATGTTTACCCATGCGCATTTACTGCTTTTAAAATAAATAAATTAACTAAAGAAAAGCCCTACCAACTATTATTCCGCATTATCCGGTTTACAAACTCACAAAATGCTAATTTCCTTTCAAGACAAGGAGTTACTTTTTCACCTCTGCTTCCATAGTAAGTTTAAGCTTTATAAATTATAATTTTATTATTAATTAGTGCTTTTAAAATTATTATTATAACCAGTTATAATTATCGCGTTTATAAACTCAAAAATCCCAGTCCCCTCGCTTATCTTGAGCAAATAAGCGAAACCTAATTGAAAACTAATTTCCTCGCACGCCCTCCGTGTGTGGGAAATAAAACGCGAATTACATGCGAATGGCCACAATATGGGCAATAAAACATCGGAATCAGTTTGCTGGCCGTCTTAGGGAACAAGAGCAGCCACATCATGGCTAATAAAAATTTATTGGCGCCAGGACAGGCTCACGAAGCTGAGCGGAGCGGAGCTTGGATATAAATAAAATGGGTCGTAAAAGGGACTTTATGCTGCAGTAAACACGTCATCAACATATCAACTGGGCACAGATAAGCAGTTACCAGTATCAACTTCTGCCGAGTCTTGGGCAATTAGAGTCATAAACTGGGCTCTGAACGCGGAAGAGGCGTCGACGGGCACGTCGGTATATTAGCACTTGATGGAAATGGCCGGGGCCATAACAATCAGCAGCGGCAGGTGTAGCACTTCGCTTTTCAGCGGTTCATCACGGCCTCCCAAGGATCATAAGGATACTTACTTACTGACCGCCGCCGTATAACTGGTAGCTGTAACTGTAACTGCCCCGTGATGTTGGCATAAAATCTGGTCCTATTAAGTCAAGCAGGGGATATGAATTTACCGGCAAAAACATCGTTAAGGTTAAGGGGGGTTTGTAAAGATATTATTTGAATGTTTTGGATTGAAAATAAAATTATCTATTACTTAGGGTGAAGATATTAATAATATAAATTGGATTAAGGATTAAGGACTGCCACAGGTAACTATTTCCTTTTAAATAATGCTAAAAACTTTTACTAAAACTTCTTGGAGTCCAGAGCCTCTTCTTAATCCAAAACACAATTTTCCTTAATTTTTAAATGTTCATAAGGTTATTTTTAATCTAAAAAATACAATAAACTTATAAATATTCGTAGAGTAAGCTAATTAAATAATTTAAAATGTTTTTTGTGTATAACTTAGAATAAAGAATGATGCCAATATAAGACCAGGCCTGAAAGGAAAACTCGCCATGTGGTCACAGGCCTTTTCCCTTATTTTCATAAGTTAATAAGGTAATTTCTAAGCTGAAAATCACCTTGATATTATAACCGATTTAAGAGCAAGCTAATTAAATAATTTAAAATGTATACACTATTTATCTTCGGATAAAGAATGTCGCTAATACAAGACCAGGCCTGAAAGTAAAGTTCGCCATGTGGTCACAGGCTTTTCTCCCATCCCCAAATTGCTTTTTCTGCCAGTTTCATTTTTTTTTTGTATTCGCCAAGACGAACTTCTAAGCGGAGAAAATGAAAAGGTGAAGGAACATTTTTTCCATCATCCTCGAATGTGTGTATCGTGCAGGACGTCGCGCAAATCACCCAAGTGAATTCACGCCATTTTTCAGCGTCCGTCGCTTTGTCCGCCGTCCGCCGTCCGGGCCCAAACACACATACCGTACTCACATGGACCCCATCTCTACGTACTTCCCCCTAGCCAGGCAAGGCAAGTCCAGTCCCATAACGGGCTACCCCACTTAACCGTCCGGCGACCCGGCGAGGCCGCTGATTCTGCTCCTGATGCTGATGCTGACACGTTCGCTGTCCGTCGCCGGGCGTTCGAATACAAAATAAATATCCAATATATGCCCATGTGGGTGTGTATCCTGTTTCTGGCATATATTATAAGTGGAATAGAAAAATAAATGCGCCGAGATAAAAGTTTTCTACCCCCCCGACGACGACGGTCTGCGTGTCCGCAGGACCTTCCACTCCCACTCGTCCAATCGTCCACCCATTCACCCATGAGCCAGACCCATTCCACCCACTCCTCCGCTCAATTCACCGCGGCGCAGCAGCAACATGTCAGCGGCGAACAATAACAACAAGCTGAAGAACGGAGCGCGACAAAAGCAAAGGCAAAGCCAAAGGCAGCGGCGGCAGCATCAGGAGCAGGAGCAGGACACGGAGCAGGAGCAGGAGGCCCACTTGCAAGTCGCCGGGCCTTTGCAAAACGGACGCGTCACGAAGCACGTTTGAAATATTGAAGGAAGGACATTTAGGAATAAAATGAAAGGATCGCACCCCAACGCGCCCACCCCTTCGGCAAACGTGTGTCCTCGCACACATATGCACACATGGAAAAAAAAGAAGACGCGGATGATTTTTCATTTTTAATGTTTAAAGTGTGACCAGCCTAGCTGCAGGTATTTAGGTTATGTAAAGATACGGGAGATATGTTAAATTAAACGGATTCGACAGCACAACGATGTTTAGCTAACGAAAGCTGATGATGGAGACATATTTCCTCATCACACCATTGAATTATATTTCTTATTGTCTTAGAACAATCACGATATACATATAAATAGGGCACAGTGTGACCATGCACTCAGGTAATAATAGTAAAAATAGAGCCCCTTGACTTTAATTTGATTAACTTTATAACCAGCAAGTATAAAGCGAACATATTTCATGGAGTTCCCCTAAAGAGGGGTTTCTAATTTATTTAAATTTATATATAAACAATCTCCCCTGCTGAAAAGTATGTAAAAAATTCGACAATTTCTCCCTATTTTATTTCGCGTGCACGTAAAAACTCACACACGGACAGGGACGACAGCCCGTGTGCAAAACCCTCGCGATTCCCCCAACCGCCGTCGCATGTCCTGTTTGCTTCGGCAAGAACCCACTTACACACTCACACACTCGCCGGGCACACACACACACCCACACATGTGTATACTTCGCGTAAATATTGGGAGTCCTTGACTACGCGATGTGAATGATGCTGATAAAATACAAATTCTTGGGCCGCGGCGTTGGCCGCTAGTGTATTTACACAACTGTACTTATGCCCAGCCGGTCACTGCCCAAGTCCGAGGCGAGGCGAGGATGCGATGTCCTGGGGGAGAAGCGGGGAGCTCCGGAGCAAGTCCCACCACCGCGGGGAACGACGACACGGCCCACAACCCGACAACCGACGACCCACGGCCCACGGCCAACGGCCCACGCCTTGGCGCACAACATTGACTAGCCGCTATTACAGGGTCCCGCGACTCGGAAGTCCAAAAAGGGACACCGCGAAAAATTTGCAAGCCTTTGGGATTTATTTGTAAAAAGTCCTTGATAAAGGTATTTAAGAATAAATAACCTAAGCTTTATTTTTGGTATTTATTTCAGCATTTGTGTTCAGAGATCTAGAGTTAAGAAGGTATTGAAAAGGGACTTTAAAAAAATGGTCTTAGGTCGTTTCACAAAATATATGTCCTTTATAGAGTTTTTAGAAATTTTTTATTAAAAATAAAAATATATATATTTTAGGGAATTTATTTTCCTTGCCAAACACTAAATATTACAATAAGAACCCCCACATATTTTCAATCATCCATTTTTGAGATATTAACAGGTTTCATTTATGTATAGAGTTCTGCCTTGTAGCAGTTCTTAAGAAATTTAAAACAACTCAGCAGAGTGACCCCTATTTTCGTTCAGTGCACGAAATCTCCTTGTCCAGTTAGCGAACAAAAATCTGCGACGAAATTACGCCACATGTGTTCATGCCACGAGCAAATTTTCAGCGAAGCTAACGGACGGTAGGCGGACAAGGGACAGCACTTTCATCTTAGGACGATTCTTTCAAGGGACGAACCCAATTTCGCCGACCCATTGGCGGGGGTGGGGGGGAGCTGTTTTTCGGGGTGGCAATGTGAAGAGGGGAGGGGGGTCACGGACATCATATATGTTCGGTGTGTGTGTGCGTGTGTGTGTGGGTCCTGAACGATTGTGTGAGCGCGCCTTTTGGTGGGGTGAGTATCGCGCTAAATGGACAGCCGCCCAGCTCAGACATTCGTGTGTACACGGAGAAAAAAATATACCTAGATATTTATTACATCCTCCGTTATTTACATAAATAAACTGATGTAAAAATATATTTAAAATGTATAGAAAATATATGGATACTAACTTAGTAACTCATTAAGTTAGATAAGTCAATTTAAAGACTGCTTTTGTTGTTATTTTCTTTTCTTTGTGTAAATCAATGAGTGTGTGTACTTTGTGAGTGTGTGGGTTCAGTGTGTGTGTGTGTGTGAGTGTGCGGCTCTACGGCTGTGCGGCTTGTGTGTGCCTTGGGCGCGGGTCCGGTCCGAACACGGCAGCAACATCAGCATCAGCAGGAGCAGGAGCCGGAGCAGCATCAGCCACTTTGTCCAATTTTCAAACGGTCACTTTTTGAAACGAATTTTCCTCGCCGTAACCCCGAACCTCTCCGGAGCCATCCCAACCCCCAAACCCCTGGGAGAGCCGCCCTTAGCGACGATGTTCGCGCGGCGACGGCGGCAATGATTCTAGGCCATGAAATTGACATTCGCATTTTAGAGTCCACTCAAGCGCCGGGGGAAGAAACTCTCAGTCTCTCTCCGTCTATATCTGCATCTTAAAGGTCCAGGCTTTGATTTTGATTTAATCTGTAGATACCATTTGAATGGCAGTACTTAAAATATAAGCGCCACCAGGACACCAGGACAATTAATGGCATAATTGATTTAGTGGTTTGTCACTACAAAAGTGTACTTATTTCCTAAACTGGTTTTGATAAAGATCTTAATTTGTGGCAGGCTTATAAAGTTATTATTTAAAATGATGGGTTACCAAAGGAACTTTGAGAAAATCATTATTTGTACGAGCCTAAAGCTAATATAATGATTTTATTAGAATAAGGGGAAGTTATTTTCCACTTTCTTTAAAATTAATTTTAAAAAGACTTTCCGACACCTTAATCAAGCTTTCTATATGAATATTTGTTAGGTTCTTAAATTAACTTTGTTCTATTTTATTTATTATACTTAAATTATGCCAGAACATTTTCTTTAAAATATAATTTCTTATCTTATGCCTCAGCAGCGCCCTGCTTGATCATATCCTCCTTTTTCAAATTAAGCCGCGTATCCTTAAGCAGCGAACTCTTGACAATTTCATACTTTTTTTGGGACTCCTCGTGGGTGAGGGTCAGGCGCTGCTGAACCATTCTTTTATTGAGCTCCAGGTCCTTTGACTGTTGCACCAGGCGCTTGTAGTCATAGTTGTCGAATTGATTTTCGAATTTGTTGAGGAAACGATTGAGGGACTTTGACTCCGAGGTTAGCTGTTGAATGAGTGTGAAAATGAGTTTGAATGGCTTCTATAGAGCTTGGCACTTACGTCTTCATAGTGACGCTGCAGGTTATTTAGGAGGCTGACAAACCGCGATTTCAGGTCATTCAGACAGGCATTGTAGGCGTACAGGGATTGTTCGGGCGTAAGCTCATCCTGGAGCTTGTAAGGCACCAGGTAGGGGGCCAAGAAATCGGCGGGCTTGCTGGCTATTTCCCGCTTGAGTTCCTCTTCCTCTTCGAACTGGAAATATAAATATTTATATGAGAAAGTAAGGAAATTGCTTCCCATGAAACTGTGTTTAAAAGTAGATAATTTGCTAATGGTGACTTTAAATAAATTGTTTCCAAGCCACTTTCTAAATAATATACTAGAACAACTTCCGCTCCTACCTGCTTCATCCTTATAGCTCTGGCTGCTCCATTTCTCAGTGGATCGAATATGCTAAACTTCAGCTTCGGCTCGGCCTTCTCCTGTTTCCGCAAATCGAAGATATTGTTGATGTCGTCAAAGATCTTCTCAAAGTTTTTCTTCAGTTGATCCTCGTAGCTGAGTTGATCGCGCAACAGCCTGTAGAGCTCGAGATTAGTGCGAGTGGGATCGAGGGGATTGGCCTAAGCGAGATTTGTAAATAAAAACAAGTGTGAAAAGGCTGGAATAATCCCTGTACCTTGTATATCTTGGTTAGTTTCTCATCGTAAACAAGCTCCTTGCCGTAGTCCGGTCTTGGTGGCTTCGTAAACTCCACTGTGGTGGCGGTGAGGGCTCCAAAGGTGTAATGGAACTTCAGAACAATCTTATTTTGTTGAAAGAGGAACATGCGCGTGGCTATATCGGTGGCGCCAATATCATCGGCATTGCCTTTGTTGAATTTTTCAATGACTTTCTGCGATAATGTATTATAATATCATAAACAATATTAATTAATTAGTAAATAAAAATACCCTAAGGTTATTTCCGGCCTCAGAAAAATGGAATTCCTTGTACCAGCACTTGTCCATGCGACCCTTGTAGTGAAGAACAAGTGACTGGGGCTCCACCACCATCAGGTCCAAGGAATCTATCCGGGAGCCCGAATAGAAGTAAACCTTGCGCTGCTGCGAGGAGTCGGAGAAGTACTCCATGGCTGAAAAAATATATTTATTCCATATCTGAAGTTATCTTTAAAGGAAGAAGCTTACATTTCAAGCTGTCATTGCGTCCCTTGAGGAATATCTCCTCGAACAGATCCGTGGCATAGGTGTACTTGACGTGGCGCATGAGGTCGGATCGGTTCTCGTAGTATTCGTAGCGGACCTTGGGATCCGTGCACTCGTCGTTGTTGTAAATGGTCAGCTGCATCACCTTGCCATCGCGCTGGGAGTAGGGAGCAAAGCGCTCGTGGATCGCTCCCTTGTACTGGATCTTCTTCTCGCCGCTGGGAAAGCGCTGCTCAAAGTCGGCCAGCCCAATGTGGAGCCGATCGACCCACTCGCAGATGCAGTCCAGGTGCTTCTCCTCGGCGATGTCGCGCTCCTCCTCGGCTATGTTCTCGTCGGAGGCCACCTTGTAGGTGCGCATCTCGGGCGGCTCGCCGGGCAGCATGTGCTCCCAGTCGGCGGTCTCCCGCAGATCCCATCGCAGGTCCCCGACCCTCTGGTACTGCTGCTTGTTCACATAGTAGTTGTA
Organism: Drosophila tani; assembly: GCA_008042535.1. Classification (NCBI taxonomy): domain Eukaryota; kingdom Metazoa; phylum Arthropoda; class Insecta; order Diptera; family Drosophilidae; genus Drosophila; species Drosophila tani. Next base: position 28,702 of record VNJO01002285.1, on the reverse strand, counting down.
CTGGTTCCAGATGCTGTCGATCAGGATGTACTGCTTGCAGCCCGTCTCGCAGATGAATCCCGTCGAGGGCTCGATGAACATGGCCGAGGGTGGAGCCTCCACGACGTCCCCGTTGACGTCCGTGTAGGTAGTCTTGGGCTTGATGCTCCAGGGAGCATTGTTTATGATCACCACCCAGGCATGACAGCGCCGATAGTGATGACGGTCCACGGCCAGCAGCTCAAGATCCTTTGGGAAATCCCAGGGTTAATCCCGGGTTCATAGGCACAAGTGCAGTCCTCACTCACCTCCATTTGCTTTCGGATGATTTCGTCCTGAATCCGCTTCTCTTCGGCTTCCTTCAGGCGGTGCACCTCGGCGATGTCCTCATCGAGATGACTCTGCAAATCCGGTAATCCCCGCAGCTTGTACTTTTGGCCCGGCTTCTCGACCGGCATTGCCACCTCCTCTGCCTCCACCTCGACGATGGGATACGGATAGGGAATGGCCAGTTGATCGTTGATCACAATCTCCTCGCGGGCCACTCCGGACACCACCAGGGCGGGATGCCCGGCTCCAATCAGCATGCTGGCCAGCAGGGTGGCCATCTCGTAGGAGTTGCCCTTCCGGCGCCGCAGCAAGGTGTCGGGCGAAATGAGGCGAGTTGGCTGGAAGATCCAAGGACACAGCATAAAAACACGCTTATTTAATTTAAAAGTCGGAATATCCGAACTTAACGCTAAAATAGTTTATTAATATATTATTGGGTTCATTATTAGTTTGCCTTTCAAAGTATGTTTGCTTTCGTCACAAGAAATACAGCATTGGAAGCCAATTTGCAATTCCTCTGCTCGAATTTGTTATCTGTATCTAAGTATGTGGCGGAACGTATATATACATATTTAAGCCGGACTCAGGAAACAGCAAGGCAGTTTCCAGGAAATTTGGCACAAACTATTGCGCAGCACGAGACAAAAAGGAAATCTTTAACTACCTTTAGCACCGTTTACCTGCCCCAGGAAGATATATGTGTGTTTGTGTCCGTGTATATGGCCCTGTAAACACAGCAGGAGTCAAAAATCGTGTAGGCTATATATTTTACAGCCTTGGAAAAGTTATATCCGTTTCGCAAAGAAGTTGGGAACAGCGGGAACGTGTAAAAAAGATTGGGAAAATAAACCTGTCGCTCTGTTGGGATTTGGGTTTCGCGGTCATTGATAGGACCTTGAGATTTTGGAAGAAGAGAATTTTTGCTGTCTTATCTTAAGAGATCTGAGATAAATATATAAAGAATTTGTTAATATTTTCTTAAGTAATACTTAACATATAATTGATCATAGAATGTATTTATCATGAGTCTTAAAAAGGTAAAGCTTAGAGTATCCCAAAAAAAAACAAATTTCGGATTATTTACTATAAAAAATCCCAAATTCCAATAACGTTTAAATAAATATTTAAAAAGATATATATTTTCCTTGAAGGAAATTTTCTGAAACCCAACAAAATAAGTATTTTATCGCCATTTGTTATCTAAGATCGGAAGAAAATCATTCCGAAGATCACTGATTACAAAGACCTTCCCAAAGGTGGGTATTAACGATATGCCTTTATTTATTCTCCGCTTGTTTTTGAACGTTTTTCGATTTGCGGATGTCATTCAGAGGGAGTCGTCGAACAATCAGCGGTCTGTTTTCCTTGGCTTCCCTCGACCGACGAGGTAGTGAGGCTACCAGACCAGGCCCACTCCCATCTAATCCGCCTCGGGCATCCTTTGTCCCGATTGTTTACCTGCACATCTGCAACTGCCCCGTAGGTGGCTGCGTCGTGACCCCGTGCCATTCATCTTCGCTCCGTTCCGCGAAGACTTAGGAGACAATCCTGCCAGCCGAATCCTGGAATTCTGTGCCTGTGCTGTGTGTGTGTGTGCCTGTGAAGCGTAGCGAAGCGGCCATTAACGCGGGAAACGCTGGCAATTATTGTAGGCCATCGTCCCATTCCACTTCCCCCATTTTTGGTTCAGTTCTGGCAAAGGTTGGCACATCGTCAGCCTTATACACTCGGAGATTGCAACAGAGGAAGCGGATGCAACTAAGAATTGGTCTCATATTTAGCCCATATCTTGTATTATTTTAATATTTTCAAGAACGAACTGAGTAAGTCCACACCCACAGATAATTCCTTGAATTCTCTACTACATTTTTGTTTTTTTTCTTACCTTAAAAACCTTAAAATAAATAAAGGCTTCTGTGATAATCCAAGCAACCCTTATTTTTGCAACCAAAAGGCACAGTCATCCAAATCGATTACAAGTCAATAAACTTTTTACAGACATTATTTTAATTAATAAAGAATCAATATAGTTTCATAAAGTGCAATATTCTAGGTTCCAGTAAATGGAAACCCCGCCAAATCAAGGAGTTCTTGAACAACCAACCAACCTAGAGCCAAACAGGATTTTAGCGATTTTTTGCGTGGAGAGTCCTGGCAGTCCCACCCTGCCTGCCATACGCCCCGTCGCTTCGAAGAAGGCCATTAAAATGCAAAATCGCCGTGTGAAGCCATAAGAATCACAATGGGAATGAGGCGCGCAGTCATCGGTGGAGTTCGAGGTCAAAAACACACATCGATTAGTCAGCGAAAAACCAGTCAGTCAGTCAGTCAGCGAGCGGCGTCTAATTGAATTCGATGCAAGAGGCAGTACCTGGCCATGCAGTCCTCGATTGATGCCGAGGACTTCTCACTGTTCCTGCTCCGCTCCAGCTCTCTCTCTGCCTGGCAGCGATATTCCTGGCCCGCTATCACTGCGGTCGCGCGTAATAAGAAACGCTTCAAGGTTATTCGAACGTGTTAAATTGGGATCGGGATCGGGAATGGCTGGCGTGGATGGCAGGGCCAGTAGTCGCAACAATGGAGGAGCGAACATGACGAAACAAAGGGACGAATGCACAGCGAGAATGGAGCAACGGGCGCCCGGTTGCCTCGAAAACACACAGGGGCCTTAAGCTCGAATTACACACAGCTACTGCCACTGCTGAGTGAGAGTGATGGGGTAGAGGTGATGGACGAGGGTAGTACCTGGTATTTGAAATCAATAAATAGGAGGTACACATGCCTAAGAATTCTTAAGGAAAAGTTGATACAAAAAATTAGGGAGAAGGTGATCAAGGTGGTAGGGAAATTCGTTGGCTGGAATTTTATTATTTATAATTTCCGAATTTATAGTGTTTTTTTTTTACTTTTTCGCAATCATAGATTTAAACTAATTAGTCAGCAAATATTTTGAATAATTCTAGGTTATCAGAAATCATTTCTCAATATATATTAAATATCTTAGCCAATCAATGAACTACCTCGCCTCGATATACCCTCCACTTCCAAGTCTTACAGGGCACAAAAGCGACAACGTCCGTCCGAAGGGAAGAAGCACAGGGAAAAAAGCGGAAAAAAACTGCGCCAAAAGCGGCGAAAAATTGCGAAAAAGGGTGGCGCGTAACAGAGTCGTCTGCCGAGACAGAATCACTTTCAGTTGCCACCCTGCTGAATGGCTGCCACCGCTCGCGGGTCACAACTCAAAACAATGCGGCTCAAGACGGGGTTGGCAGACAGGACACAGGACACAGGACACGACAATGCAGTGCCAGTGCCAGTGTCCCCACTCCGCCTCCTAATAACACATCCCGCACACATCCCTTCGTTAGACTAACCTGGGGCGAAGGACTCGCTGGGGAGGCGCGGCACAGCCACATCGCTTATCGGGATGCATAATGAGCCGCTGCCGCTGCCACCGCCGCTGCCATCTTTTTCATGAAACAAAGCGGTGAAATTCAGCGCGGTTCCTTAAGCCGAGCTAAGATGAGTGCTTGCGGTCGATGGGCCTCCTGCGTCATCCTAGAAGGATAGAAGAGGAAATCCCTGGCCGGGGCCTTTTGCGGGGCCGCATGTGTAAGTTTTTAAATGAGCACACACGATGAAAATCAGCGACTTAACCCCTTTATGATAATGTACTGCACGGAAGTGTTATTGTCCTGGGGACAAAAGGACACACGGCGTCGACACTAGCGGCTGTAATACGCGCCCCCATCATCTTTTCCCGGCCATCACCGTCGCCATCGCCATCGCCTTCAGCCTCTTCCCGGACTAATCTCGGCCAAAGCAACCCAACCCGCTCACTATTTGCGACATGGATGTACGTGGATGTGGTGTCTATACGCCGGCATTTTATTATTTGCCCGGCTTCCGCGACCCGGGTCCCCGGGCACATAAAAGTCCCGGCCAATAGACTGGCTCTTAAAAACGGCCAAGATTAAGATATAAACACACGCGAAATTAAGACATTTGATTCCCCCAGAACAGTCAGTCAAAGTCCGTTGTTGCCTTTCAGCTCAGCCGAAGGAGCCTAATGGTTTGGGTCGCTGGTTACTTGGGACGGAGGGCCATCATCATAGCTTCAGTCATATCCCCGCAGGAATTATGCATAGTGCTTAGTGAAAATATAGGCCACGGTATATTAGCCTAGTTTTCTTGGCGGTTTTAAGCCGCGAGGAGAGCATGGAATTGAAAGTTTAAAGTGTCCCTGATATGGAATTTATATGGAAGGGAATTAGTCTTACAACAAAGCTCAGAAGGTATAAATTAGAGAGGAGAGGTTATATATTTAAATATATTTAAAATGTTTCCAGACTGTTACTTAATAAAATTAATATGTGAAGCATTTAGTAGTTCCTTAATGAGATTAATAGGTGAAGGCCTTAGACGTTATATTTGCAAGTCCCGAAAGTAAATCACTTAACGAAGATTAGGCGTTAACAATTATTTTGTATATCCTTACCAATATAGTAATAAGCTTGCAATATATATTGTTTCTTCCCTTAGGTGATTCCCTATATTATTTTCCCTCCGTCTGAGAATTTTCGTAAATCTCCCCATTCCTTTACCAAAAATCAATTATTGATACCTAATGTCCCCTTCACTCGATGTCCTTATTAACTGATTAGCATACTTCTACTCAAACCCTTGGAATTCCAATAGCATACGTCGCTGCTCTCCCTTAAATAATATATCCTCACATATCATCTCCGGAGGCATTAAATTCGAGTCCTGCCGTTGCGGGGCATTCTTATTCAATATCGCGCCGTCTGAGCAAAACGAGTATGTATTCGACGATGATGATGATGATGGTTTTAAACTCCGCCGTTGTCTTTGGGATACAGACCCGTACAGCCGGTGGACACAGGCCAGTCAAGTGGATGGGGAAGTTAGGAGCAGGAGCTGGAGCACCCACCGCCTGACTGCGGCATCCTAACGACGGCGCACAACTTACAATCACAGATTCGATCCAAGTCACATGGCGTTGCCCACAGCGAGGATAAATGCGACGGACACACGACGTCGCTAAGAACGGACGCGGAATGGGATGAGTTGTGAGGAGGACGGACATGGGTTTGGGCATGGAGATGAGGACGGGGAGGCCGCGGGTATCGAGTGATGTGACGGGGGTCGCGAATCCAGACAGATGCGGACACTGATGCGAGGACTCGGACACAAAGTCGATGTGTGTTTGGTTTTGGTCTGCTTTTGAGCAAAGGAAAGCGCCACTCCATCGCGGACAAGGCGAGTAAGTGGAGCCGACGACGACGAGTCCTGCAGTCGACAATGGTCGTGGATAGAAGCTAGATGGGGCACTGAACGAAAATATAGGGAATTTAAATATAAAAGAATAATGATAAGCAATAGGAAAGCCTTGGGAAAATATCAGAAGCTCACTCAGAAGCTCACTTACTGATTTAAATTTTCTGAGTTACATCTTAGTAATTAAAATAAAATATTAACAAATATTTCAGAGGATTTTTTCGACTCCATATACTATTTTCTTCCTCTGCAGATGGCCGACGCTCGATGTCCGCGGCAATGGCCGTGTCAGCGACAGCGAAATTGGCGTCTAGTTTATTGTAGCCACGAAGGCTGTTGGCCATTGCCGGAGCACCTTTGGCGGTGGGACGCAGGACATAGAACTCAGACGTGGTGGGCGGTGGCTGGGGTTTAGCCAGGAGAGATGGAGATTGGAGGATGCGGATGTTCTGCGACTTAAACCAAGCATGGCATGGTAAACAGCAGCCGCGGGCAGGCGAAGGAGGCTGGGGAGGAGGAGGTGAGACTGCGGAACGAAGGGCAGGCAACGTCATCAGTTCGGCTGTCTGACCATATATGGCCAAGTCCTGCGTCTGGACGCGGACATGGACGCGGACATGGACGCGGACGTGGACGTGAAGACTCGCCGCCAGTTTTCCGTCAGGGAGACGCTTTTCTTTGTGAAAGGGTTGCAGCCAGTTCCGAGCACAGTTTGGGGGCCCCTGGGCTGGGGGCTCTGCCAGTGCCCTATGCCTGTGCCTGTGCCAGTGGCACTTGGCCCGATCTCGAGTGAATTGCTCTCCAGCCGAAGGAAATCGATATGCGCATAGTCGGCGGGGAATGGCGAAAGGCGAGTATCTGGAAGATATCTTGTCGCAGCGACATTGTTGTCTTTTTTATTTTTTTTTTTTTGCTGCTATTCCGCCGGGTGTCAAATTGATTTTGGAATTTTTCCGTTTAAAAAAATGGATCAGAAGTTACTTAAAGATCATTATAAATAATATTTATAGGAAATAAGTTGTTATATTTTTTTATATTGAGAAATATGGCCTTGAACCCAGATCGCCCCTTAAAATAATTAATTTCGATTTTCCTTAAGTCATAGAGTGTGATTAAATTCATTATATTAATCACACAATATCTAATAATTTAAATTTCTAAAAAAATTGTTAAAGGGTATCCAAATGTCGAAGCTAAGAGCGCATCCCTTACCCTTTTAGTGTCCGTCCTGCCTTTTGTCATCGAAGTCGAAAGACGACAACGTTCGCAATTGCAAAACTGACCAAGCAACACGACACGCTATTCTATATCGTTGGAACTCCGCGACTCTGTGCACTCAACCGGAAGCGACAGCGTTTTCATCCCCTCGAGGAATCGAGGAAAGGAACTGAACATCGCCGCCGTTTCGGTATCGTATTTGGTTTCGTGACGACAAAATCTGACCTCACCTCGCACCGAAATTGTAACCTCGTGCTAAAATCGCAGAAAAGATGAAAGCTTGTTTTAGCTTTGAATTAAGAAAATATTAAAAGATCAAAAGAGTGTTTTTATTAAAGGCGAGATTTATAGATTTTTAGCTAGAAATAAAAGCAAGATGAGCCAAAATTTTAGTGACATATGTAAGTCACATAGATAGTTACGCCTTTCGATTATTGCTATTATTCCCAGGGGATGTGCCCTAGACATCTGTTGTTCCGACTCCAGTTTGATGGGTCAATCTTTTTTTTATATATGCAATATTTATGTGCTTCAAATAATATGTATACTATATACACCTTCTGGAGCTGTTATCTAATCTAAAAGTACAAATATAAATAGCGGCACTAAATATGATTTAAATTTTAAAACAAAAGGGCTTCCATTTATTATTATTTAAGAGTTATTTAAGCTTAATTTTACTTAGCCTTAGCTATTATTGTCCTGTCAATTATACTGTTCTGGGCCTATTTGCAACATTCATTAGACGTGGGTCGTCCTTTTTCGGAAGCCACTCAACACGTGCATAAAATCGCGTTTTATCGCTTTTCGTCGCCATCGCATCCTTTCTCCTTATTGTAGGTCCTCGCATTTCTCAGCGAGACGAGTGAACGGCAAAGGACATCACTCTTGAGTTTACAGCGTCAGCGCATATCGCCATCATTTAACCGCATTGTGACGTATATACCTCGTGGTACTTGTAGGGCAAGGGTGGCTTTGTTTTATAAAAATCCTACTTATTATTAAAAAAATCATCAGTAAATTACGAGACATTGTCACAGTTTAAATTATCAAACTTTGATAGAATATAGTTAAATGAAATCCTTTTATGGTGCAAATATTGACTTTAGGTACTTCCTAGTTGAGTTCATCCCCTTGAAGGGTTCTTTTTTACTTTTTATGCTGCAGTGCAGGGAATGTCGAACACGTTTTGAGAAAAGACGCAAAAGAAAGCCTATTTGAAGTGGTGGCGTGAGTTCACACGAATGAATAAACGCGGCGAGGAAATGCTAGTTAACATGTACGAATCAATTGATTTGTTTGCTCCTTCTCCGCCTTCAATTTGGCAGTAGAGTAGCCTTCTTAACGGTTCACAGGACCTCAAGTTTCAGGGCAAATATTTGCGCGGTTCTTCTGGTTTTAATAAAAGTTTCCTGGCTTCCAAGTCATTCTAAGAACTTTTATTTAAATAGGAAATCTTTGTAATAATATTTAGTTATGTTAGATCTTTCAAGATTTTAAAATATTTTTTATCCATTTAATGTTTTACCATGTTAAATTAATATTTAAGAATATAATTCTTTTTTTTCAAGAATATATTTCCATTGAAAAATATATCAGAACCTAAAATATTAAAGATAAATCAATAAATCATAATTAAAACTTTAATAAAATATACCTCTGAACTTACAGCTCTTTAAATTGTCACCCTTTCTCTTAAACAGAAATCTAGGACAAACCTATTTTAGACTTAATTTCTACATACTCAAAACATATGCTTTCCTGATTATATCCTTGAGAAATAAACTCCCATTTTTTTATTACGCCAAAGAAAGTTTTTGCAGAAAAGTTATTTTAAAAACTAGCCAGCTACCCTTTTTTGCTATTGATACGACGACAATTTAACTGGCTAGACACTGACACGTGGTATAAAAATAAAATAAAAATAATTACTTGTAGGAAACTGGGAAAATAACAGAAAGCGCAAAAGCCAGACAAACTTTTTCCTTTACTCTTGTGAACCCTTTTTGGTTTCGAAACAAAAAGGAAAAGAATGCAAAGAAAGGCAAAGAGAAAAAACTGTGCCAAACAAATTGTGTGATTATTTTTGTAAGAGTGCTAAAGTGAAATCGAAGTTGAGGGCTGTGCCAGTTTAAGGTCAAATTGGGGGGAATTTCAAGCAGGAAACTCTATAGGAATTAAGAGAAATCAAGTAGTTAAATTATTCATATTTAATAATTTTTGATGACCAATATTTTTATAAATTTTAAGCCCCATTCAGGAACTCTGTAGCTTTGGGAACCAAGATAGCTCTGTTTAAGATCCTTGTCTCCAGGTTCTAGTTATAAGGATGCCCCGACCTCTTGGCATCTTCAAAATTGCAAAACCCAGTTGTGGCAGCAACCAAAAATCCGTTGCTTTTGTGTGTCCAGCTGCGTTGCACTTACATATTTTCGCCGCATAAGCATATGTGTATATATGTGTGGATATATATATCCGTATATCGGCATTTATATATGCTGGCATATGAGTATAAACAAATATGTGTTGGTGCAAGTGCGAGGCGAGTGTACATGGCTGTTTTCGGACCTATAGCAATTAGCAACTGATTGAACCCGTACATAAGCCCGTATCTAACGTCGTCCATCTTAGGTGCAAAGAATATCTTAACAAAGCTCTGCTGCTCGGTCCTGCTCCTGGCCAGGCCAATACATAAGATGCTCCAAGGATACGGGAAAAAGTGCATGTGTCTGCGTTATTTGCATGTGGCTCGCACTCGACTGATTCTCTTGCCAGGATACGAAAGGATACGAAACGAAAGGAGGTAGGAGTGTGGCAGTGTGTGTGTGTGCATTTCTTGCTCCTCCACTTGCTTGCAGCATATAGTTTAATTTTGAAAAGGATTCGTCTGCCGCTGCTAGAGCTCTGGCTGTGGCTCTGGCTCTGGCTATGGCGCTGGCTCTGGCCAAAAAGGACATCCCGCTCGCACTTGCGGAGCCAGCTCCTCTCGCTTCCTCAGCTGGACATGGCCGAGAGTCCGTAAGTGGCCAGTAGTTGATGGTCGAAAATGCTGCGTCTGGTCGTCCTGTCCCAGCTCCTCTGCCTCTTCAATTGTTTCAATTTCCCTGCTTCTGGAAAATCCAAAGACCAAGGAGACCGAGGAAGGATACGAAGGAGACCAAGGCGGCCAGCGGCCTGCATTTGGCTTAGATTGGAAGGACAAATTCCAGCCTGGCCGTTTGCCTTCTTCTTACGCGGCACACACACACACTGGTCCAGGTACAGGCATAGCTAGAGCAGAGTCCTGCTGACAAAAGAGCCAGGATGCAAGGGGTGGAGGCGCATTAAAACAAAGGAGCTACGAGCTCGAATATGCAAATCATAGGAACATAGCAGCAGCAGCAGGAGCGGCAGCAATGGCACAAAATAGAATACTACTGCAGGCCAAGGAGGAAGGACAGCAGGGCGAAAGGACGAGGACGAGGAGGGGGATGAGGAGGCGAGCACGAGAACGAACTGGGTCCAAACAACTTGCGAGAGCTGCGGTTTTGTCTGCTCAAATCGCCTTAGCTTAGACAAAACTGCAGATAATGGATAAGGAGGCAGGCGGACTCTAGGTAGCAACCAAAGAACTGCGAGTCCGAGTCCGAGCCCTGGCAGGAGTACGAGTATGCGGACGAGCGTACAAGTATCTTGCAGGACCGCCCAGGTCAGCACGAGTTGCGGACAACGGATTAGGTTGTCTCCATGCGATGATGCCCGGGTCCGTGTTCGCTCCGAAATGCCGTCCCAAATGTATCTGGAAAATGTGAAATCAGGAGGATTCAAACAGTATGTTATCTGGAGGATTTTATATTTGCAATAAAACCGTATATTTCATATGGTAATGGATTGGTGTTTATGCTGCTGTTGAAACCATTCGAAGACATCAATTGTATTTAGATTAAAAGCGGGGACTTTTCTTAACACGATCAGTTTTTGAATAACATTAATTATGAATACATTTCTAAGGGTTTTGATCGACTTAGTGTCCTTTCTGAGGGTATTAATAACATCCCAGGAGTGGGAAAGAATTAGCTATCACATTGTCAAACTTTTCTAATCTAAAATCTGTACAAGATTTGGTCCAAAGTTTTTTATAAACACAATAAGTTATGTTTTCTAATTGAAATTAAAAATGCGGTAGTAATTTAGGTCGCGAAATAGTTGTTTAAATTGTTAAGAAGTTCAGATGGTGAATTGTGACACAGGCGAGATTAAGTTTTGTTTATTCCGGACAACGTGGCTTTTATTATTGCAAGAATATATTGAAAAGCGTTAATGTTTTCCCAAATTTTAAAGTTTTTCAAGGCTTATTGACTACAAATACTATTCTATTGGTTAGAATACTAATTTGGTGTTATTCTCCCCTAGAAAACAAACACGGTTTAGTCTCTAAAATATACAGTAATAATTATCCTTGAAGGACCATCGTTAAATGTCAATTCCGATTTCAATCTTAAGTCGCATTGAAGACAACAAGCAACCTGACTGATAGTGCTCGAGGCGTTAATAAATGATCGATGGATTGATTGATACAAGGATAATTCTAGGCGACGGCAAGCTGCAAGCGCAAGTGCGTATCGAAGGATGTGGCCCGAGTAGATCCCAGTGTATATGTGGCAAGGATAACTCGCACACACCAGCGCACACACACACACATCTAGACCATATAGAAAACTCGTGTACACACATTTATCTTTTTGAAGGCAAACTGAAAATTTTGTTTTAGGAACAGTTAGACAAAGACAATGTGAGAGGATGCAGATTGGTGGCCAGTGGCCAGTGGGCGGTGGGCGGCTGGGTGCTGAAAATCAAACGCACACGTCTTCGAGCATATGTACACACACACAACTGCCAAGACACACACACACACTGGCTTAGAGAAAGGACGATACACACACATTCGGGGGTGACCAGTGACCAGTGGACCAGCCCAGTGCGCCTTCATCTTTCAATTCACGCGAAAATTTCCTTCGCCATCCAGAGGTGTGACACGGAGGGTTGTGGGTGGGTGGTTGGGTGGTGGCGTTGGCACAGAGGGAGAGAAGGTTGGCAGGACATGCCAGGACCACGACGACGACGACGAGGACGGTGACAACGACGACGCGGGTTGGAGAAAGTGAATTGAGTTTAGTCGAGGACGACGAATTCGTAATTGTACACACACACGCAGCGACATTAAGGCAGCGAATGGGGTGGCGGGTGGCGGGATGGTGGTGTGTGTAGGATGTAGAGTGTAGTGGGCAGCGGACAGGATCCAGAAGGATGCTGGCAAGGAGCCGCTGCAGATATGAGAGAAAGTCCGGCGGCCAAAGAGAGAACGAACGAAAATGGAAAATGTTGCCTTGCCTGGACAATGGACAATGGACAATCGGTCGGTCGTCGGTCGGACGGGTTGGGTTCGCAGGACGAAGGGGGGGAGGGGATGGTTTGGTTAGCCGATGAAAATCTGAAGTATATATACCCGCACACACTCGCACACACACAGTGCCATAAAGCAACAACTCTAAATTTTCGCAGCAGCAAAATTTACGCTAAAGATGCTGATGTGCCTGCGGATGCTAAGAAGAATGTGCGTCTGTGTGGGTAGAGTGTTGCCAAAGTGCGTGAGTGTGTGCCAGGACATCGAGTATGTGTGTGTGTGTGTGTGTGCGGTGAAATGAAGCGACCCGGGCAGGCTGCTTGGCTTTTTAGTGGCAAGGATATGTTTCTTGCCAATGCGGCCCCATGCCGGCCATCTGTAGCCGTCGTCGACGTCCTCCTCCTGGCCGTAGTCCTGTGTTATTGTTGCTCCTTGTTGTGTATACGCCTCTGCTACACCAATACTATGCCACACAAACGCACACACACACATATCCCTGCGCCTCTGTGCGTGCGTCCGTGTGCGTTTTGGACATGGCTTCAAAAACCTTTCTTAGCGATTTCCCGAAAGGCAGCACCAGCACTGGCGACACTGCTGCTGTCTTTTTCGTTATCCTTGCTGTTGCTGTTGTTGTTGTTGTTGCTGTTGTTGTTGCTGCTGTTATGGTCAGTGGCCGCCGCCTCCTTTGGCAGGACACAATGGCCATGTGAATATGTGCGGCCTCTGCGCAAATATTTTGCATAGCAACTACAATGTCTACGACCTCAAATGCCTATGCGTGTACATACTTATTATATAAGATCATAATCTCGGGGATATCCTGCGATGGTGCAAATACTTGCCAGTATTTCGTACTCTCTTATTTTTACTTTTGGAAATTATTCTAACATAATTTTGAAACCTGATCTGGCACTAAGACAAAGAAATAATTTTATATCGCAGATAGGTGGGTGACTGTAATTTTCAGGATTTTATACTCTCTTAGTTTTATATTCCAAAATATTTCAATATTTTAACTTTAAGATCTTCTTTTCAAACTTCAATTCAACCTTTTTTTCCTGTGACTTAAATATAGTGAATATCCTGGAAATTCGGGGTCACCGAAAATTCATAATTTGAGGGTTAAAAGACCTCACTTTATTTAGAGATTTTTGAAACAGTATATTAAACGAACGTCCTAAAATTGTAGATGTTTTTCTCTGTTTGGAACCTCTCTTCATGGAACGAGCTTTTCTTTTCTTGTGTATATTTTAAAGGACATTCAAGAATATTTACAAATTTAACCCAAAACTAAATATTTACTGTTTTACCTAATTATCCATCAGATTATAGAGTAAAAGATCTATGTAATATATGAATTAAACTTTTAAATCAATGTATTTGTGTGAATTAATGTTTCATAGATCAATATATTTATTTAATTATATTTTAATATTTTCTCTTTATGATAAAGATTAATACTTAATCAAATCTATAATTTACAAAACTTTATAATTACTTCCTTTACATTCCCCCTAAACTCCTTCCTAGCACTTCCCTTTTGCAATGCCCAAATTAACGTTTTATTATTTCAACTGACGTTTGACAAACCACAGCAGTTTTCCAGAAAAAGTCGCTTAAAACAAAGAAAACAACCACCTTATTTTCCTATGGAATATAGTAGTTATTATTTTCTGTGCCGATCGACGGCCCGTTGAGGAATTCCAGTTTTGTGTCAGTTCCAGTTTCCTTCGGCGATCGCCTGTCACGCTCCAACGAAAAGAGCGAGGCGAAGAGCGAAATGCAAAATCCGCTCTGTGGGACGACGGATTCGCCTCACTTTGTGAAGATGAATGTGTGGGGTGGGGGGACAGGGACATGCCTCCCCCTTTGCCACGAATCCTGGCTTCGGGTGACCGAAACACGAACACGATTTTTGCTCTCTTTGCCACACTCTTCGGCTCTCTCAGCTGGTTCTCTGCGAACGGGTGCGGAAGAGAGGCCAGTACACGTAAACAGTGATGAAGGCGTGTATCAAAACAAAGCGAGCAAAACTCGGGCCGCAATAAAAGCAGCAACAACTGCAGCACATGACAGCGGGAAAACTAACAGAATTATCAGCGGCGATAAAGAAAACCCCCTGCAGGGAAAATTAGCCAAGGTTTTCGTGAGGGTCCCAAGGTTTTCTTTTCTCGGAGATCCCAATTTTGGTACTTCCATAGGCACTACTTTGCACTCAAGGAACGTGAATATCTTTGGCTAAATGCACACAAATGAGGGCTGAGGTTACACTGAAACACTTACACTGAGAAAAATGGGAAGAGTTCTCTATAATAAATATTTATTATAAATATAAGTAAGATTTATGAAGTTTTTAGAATATTTAGATGGATATTTTTTTTAGTTTCAATACCCAAATGTTGGTTAAAAATTATATTGTTGGAATATTTGTACTGATTATTCTTAAAATGTTTAGCTTTCCTACCCTAAGATGATTTATAATCAAAAAGTGGTATCTAAACTTTGAAAAGACTACACTTTCCACTTCCCCTTTCTGCCAGTGCACCTCACACACACGTGGGCGCGCGAAAGGAGGCCGAAAAGGATGTGCGTCTCTCGAAGGCAAAAAGCCTATACGAGTATTGCGTCGTCTTCGTTGCACACCACCGCGCTCGTCAGAGTATGTAATGTCCGTGTGTGAGTGGACTGGCCTGTGGTTGGGCCGGCCAAAATGCGAAAATGCGAAAATGCCAGAGCCAGACGCAGAGGCCACAGCGAGAGGACTTCTTCGCCGCCGCCTCGGACGTCTTGGCCGTTATTAATCATTGTACATTTGGCTGTCACCGAAAAAGGCCGCGAATTCGGCAGCAACAGCCGCTGCGAGAGAGCCAGAGCGAGAGAGCACCAGAGAGGGAGTAAGGAATAGCCAAGGAGCAAGTGAGAGAGCGAGTCGTCACGCACACACACACTCACACACACACACCTACGGCCACGTAAATCGAAGCGAAAAAGAAACAAAAACGACGACAACTACAACTACATTTACGGACTGACCAGCGCACACACACACACACGCAGAACCACCACCCTGCCGCACGCGTGTGAGTGAGACGAGAGACGAAACGCCGCATTTCGTGGACGTGCGACTTTAAATTCGTCGCCGTGCGGAAATTCGCCGCGCTAAAATCAAAATTCACTCAAGTCCGCCGCGGTAGTTTGTCGCCGCACTTTAGCCGCTCAGGTTCGCACATCACCGCCGCGTCGTCCACGTTCACGTCCCAATATCCTTCGACGAGCGCGAGAGAGAGGTCCTTTTGTCCTTTCGCTTCGCTGAAATTCGCACGCCGCAGCGGTAAATAATCGCGCTTCGAGTGTTCGATTGTCCTTGCCCGCCCCAAAACAATAACAATAACCGCCATCCATGTGAACTATATATATATCGTGAATTAAGCATCGCAGGACGAGGAAGCTGAGCAAACGTAAAAAGCTGTGCTATTTTACCAAACCGAAAAAGATAAACAAACTAAAAATCTCCCGCCTTCGTTGGAGGGCTCATATCATATTTCTCCCCGGAAGTTCCCAAAAAAGGTTAGTATGTGAAGGAAATCGTCATAAAAAAGTTTTATTATGCCATTATTCAAGAATTTTAGAAAATTCGGAACTAACGAGTGCGGTGTTTTAAGATTGTTATAAAATTAGTGACATTAAAAGCGTTTACAATTGTTTTAAAAAGATACTTATGTTTTCTGGGACCTAAGATAGTCTTGGGGAAATAAATATACAGAGAATCGTTTAAATAAATAAAAGTTCGCCTTATGCTGGATATTTATAAATAAATATAAATATTGATTCTCAAGCAAAAGGCGGCATTTCATTCCTCGAACGACTTTTCAGTGTTGTGTCAATCCTACAATTTTTTTCGGCCCGGCTTATAAATTGAAATTAATTAATGTTTTGATCAGGTGGTAAGGGGAAATACATTTTTTTTTAAATATACTCAATTTATTCTCTAAAAAAAATAGAAGAGGTATGCGTTTTCTTTTTTGAGAATTGAACAGATGATTATATAGGTATAATTTTACCCTTTCCAAACCGGTCTAGTGATCTTAGATGCTATATTGATTCAAACTGACACTCAAACAAGCACAATAAAAAAGGTAAACTATCAGAATTTAAAATTAAATAAAATCCCCTCTCGTTGCATGGAAATTTGAGCAAGATTTTCACACTAAATCATACGCCAAATAAGTAAACACCATGTTGAGTTAAATATATATATTACAGTCCCACTTAAGTAGTTATTTTATGCATACTTGCTCTCTAATGCCAACCTGCGATTTTAAGTTAAAATACTTATTTTTGGAATGATTTAATTTTTGTGCAATATCAATTTAAATTCAGAGCAGATAAAAAATTTGAAGAAATAGGAAACATTTTTTTCGTTTTCGCCTGTCCCTGAGCCGGCAAATATATTTTAAGGAAAGTAAAGTCGCCGAAATACATCTATTAACACAACAAAAATATAAAACAAGTAGTAAAAAGAGTACTTAAATTCTTTGTATTATTGGACAATTTTACACCTAAATGTGAATCAAAATAAAAATTATTTTTTAATACGCGCCCCGAAGTAGGCAACGAATTTTGAACAGCAAAATTTTGGAGCAAATGAGCCGGAAATTAAATCCAACTTAATATATTGAAAACCTGAAGAAATATTATTCAAACTGGAAACATAAACAAAACAGAAGCTATAGTAATACTGTGTATTTGAAGCCACGCTAAAATCTTAAGAGATTTCAGATTCTGGGCTTCCTTGCGATTAATATTTAGGTAAACATATTTAGGTACACATTACCCGTATAGAAATTTATAGAAGGTAAATATAATGTATGAAATTGTCTTTGCCGAAATCATGCTCTTTAAAATTCTAAAGAGTCGTCAGTGCTTTACTGATTCAGTTTAAATATAATCCCGTCTAAAAACTTAAACTTAAGAACTACAAACTACTCAAAAGCGAGTAAAAATACATTTTTATTGAGAATTCCAAGTGTCTTTACTCAATAGTAAGTCAGAGTCCATTAAAGATTCGCAAACAGTAATGTTCGTTCCAGTGCGATAATCTGGCATAACATTAATCGAGTTAATCCAAAACAAACACAGAATAAAAAGGTGCAATGCCGCTTAAGGCCACATATATCATTGGTTCCAACAGGTCCGAACTTACAGCAGACACATGTACCATATATACCGACAGATCTTGGGTGTGGGAATCGTCCCAGACAGTCAGACACACAGAGAAACACTCACAAGCCGAGGCAACTTTTTCTTTTATCTACGGAATTCTTATTTTTATTTGTTGCCTCTTTTTGTGTGTTTTATTTCTTTTTACATTAACACAAGCGAATGGAGCTATCAAACGCTTGCACATATTAGTGCTAGTTTCAGTCGTTGACCTCCATTCGCCAGACTTCCCAGCTCCCAGCTCCCAGCTTTTAGATCCGACCCCTCCGGATGTCCTTGCCGCATGCACCGTGCCCCTTCCCTCTGTGTGTCTGTGAGCGAGTTCAATACGAAGCCAAAGAAACGAAAAAATAGTAAATACAATAAAATTATAATTGTATATAGGAAAATCAGAAGCTCTTAGCACACAGGCTCACCAGCACTCACACACTCGCAGATGGCCAGACGGTTGGCCATTCCATTACAGCCGTACATACAGCCGTACATACGTATGTCCTGTGTGAGTGAGTGTCCTGCGAGTGTGTGCACACCAGACACAGACAGACCCAGACCCCCCTTTTGCACACACACACTGACAGACTTGGTGTAATTCTTTTATATTTATTTCTTTCATCTTTTTCTGTTGTTACTAGATTTTTTTACACACTTCTCACTGTCCCAGTTCGGTTCGTGAAAAGTTTAATGGCGAGCCGGCCAGGACAAGGACGGCAGCAGGGCAGCACGGCAGCCGGGCAGGACGAAAAGGACCTTCCCTGTGCCGGCGAAAGCGAAAGTACAAATTCTTTTCCGACTGCTGCTGAATGGCCAAAGACCTTGTAATTTTTATACAGCTGTAAAAGTTTTATTCGATATGTGTTTGGGTGCAGGTTAGAGGGGGTGTTTAGGGTCCTGCGAGTCCTGGTGAGAGGGCCTGCCTGCCACTTGGGTGTGAGTCCAATCCCGTGCCCCATCGTCGACACAGTTATTTGCTGCTCTATTGGTTATGAGCATCATCCCACTTGGTCTGCGGGGAGTTGGGTGTTGTGTGTGCTTTCGGTGTGTAAGGTGTGTGGGGTGTGTGGGGGGGAGGAGGCCACACCACCTGCAGAAGTGTGCATTAAGCCACAAGTAGAATTAGGTGTCGGGGCTAGGTCAATAATAATAGTTTGGCCAATCAATGGGCCTAATCACTCAAATAGGCATTAATGGGGCTAATCAATTGTGTGCTTGATTTTCTGTTTTAATTCTTATTATTCTTTGTTTTGCTTATCAAATTCTTCAGTAATTGAGTGTTTGTATTTGCTTATTGTTTATTAATCGTTTTTAATTACAAAGTAGTTTTGTTTTTAATTTAAACATCGTTTTTTTTAAAGTTGTTGATAATTTTTATCAAATAATATTTTCTTTGATAAATCATCTGTTACTAATTATAATTTATTGCTTTAGTTTAACCTTAATTCCTAAAACGAGGACATTTCTGTGTACTTTTGATGCTTATGTTTCCTTTAATTCATTTTGAGAATTTTGAACAATTTCAATTCTTTTAAAATTTTTAAATTTGGATATTTTTATAGAAAGTAGAGAATAAAATTATTTTTTTAATGCTTATAATGCTAGAAATTTGCTAAATAATATTGGTTGTATATTAAAAGATTTAAAACAAGTAAAGGAACGTGTTAACATACATTTCTTAAGACTTTAGCCTCCCAGAATCACAGAAGAATTTATAAAATTATGTCAAAAGTTGGATAATCCATCTTAATTCCTGTTTATTTATTTCATAAAATGTTTTTGAGTTCATAATCTAAACAGCTTAGTTCTTTACTACTTAAACTCGATGCTTCCCAAGCTTAAAATTATAGTTTCTTGAACCTAACCGGAACTTTCTAAATAATCTTGGCCGCACAACAATGCATTCACCGATTTTGGCCGCTCGCCAGTGGCTTATCCCCAGCTCCTTGCCCAAGTTTATACCATAATCCAACCCAGAAAGATAAGTCTGGGAACCAGAATCCTCCAATTAATAGCTAGCAACGTGTAAAGTCCAGTTCAAGTGGCTGCGAAACCTGCTAAGACGGCATTTCGATGGATGTCCAAACGAAAGACTCCACCAGTTTGGCTACCTGCTGCTCTCTTGATTCCCCTCAAAACTCTCTTAGCGCACCGAACGGGCCTCTCTTCCTCAGTCTATTCTCTCCTTGTATATTTGAATGCCACATATATATATACGCTTATATAGATATATATACATATATATATAGAGGAGGAAAGAAATCATGTGTCAGTCATGCGCAAAACGTGTTTTTCATTTTAAAATTGCACCACGGGGCGAGCTCTTTTGCATGTCTCACTTTCTGGCGAGATGGAGGCGGAGCATATTGTTGTTCGCTCAGGTTCTATCTTGGCAACGGACTTGGCCCCGGCCAGAAGAAGACTTGAGTTTGGCCGAAAAGACGTTGCTGCTGCTGCTGCTGCCGCTGCACCTGCTACAGTTTTTGGGAAGTAGCTGGCAGGAAGCAGGGCTAGGAAGGCAGGAGATGGCTGGGAGGGAGGCGGCTTGGGAAGGCGCAACAGGCGATGGCCGTTGCGATTGAGGGATGTTCGCTCTGCGCTGCAGCGAAACAGGTAAACAAGTTATAAATTTTGTGGAGTCCACACTGTGTGTGCGGTGTATTCGGGAGCACTTCGTGAGTCCCCGGCCGAGTGTCGTCCTGCTCGTCCTGTTGCTTATTCGTGGCTCGCGTTGCGCGCTGCATTTTGGAGCAGGCGCGTCGCGGCGCGAAGGCAACGCACCAATTAGCATATTCCATTGTCTCCCCGTATACACACACCGACACAGCCGTATTTTTGGCATGTCCTTCGTGCGCAAAGAGGCGAAAGGGGGCGTGCCGCAGCTCATTTGCCTGCAGAGAGCGGATTTTGTCATCTCGGGAGCAGCTCGCTGTCGCAGCTCTCTATATATGTATATTCAGGACGGCGTACACCTACACGTATACGCAATATAGCGTATACGTACGGGTGTGCGGTCTATTTACACCGACCGCGAGTTGTCTGTAAAACTTTAAAGCGCGCGCTGCGATTTTATTGGAGCCCCGTGCGAAAATGCGAAACAGCACCCCGTTAACACCCGTAGCACCCCCACCCTTAACCCCTGACAACCGACAACCCCCAAC
Organism: Drosophila tani; assembly: GCA_008042535.1. Classification (NCBI taxonomy): domain Eukaryota; kingdom Metazoa; phylum Arthropoda; class Insecta; order Diptera; family Drosophilidae; genus Drosophila; species Drosophila tani. The sequence continues at coordinate 8,122 of VNJO01002285.1, read as the reverse complement.
CCCCAAACCCCAACCCCCGAACCTCGGGGGCACAAGTACATGGACGCGCATTCGCCAGGCGACGAGCACATAGCCATGTATATGTGCTGGCCGAACGGCGAATGGGAACGCACTGGATGCGATAGGCGATAGGCGATATGCCAAGTGTGTCACGGTAATTAATTAAGACTCCTCTCCTCTGCTCTCCCCCCGCTTTCCTTGCAGGCGCCAAGCTGTTCGACAACGGCCTCAAGTTGGATATTTCCAGCTACCCCCACATGAACATCCGCATGGGCACCAAGGGCAAGCGGCCCCTGCGGAGCCTGACGCCGCGCGACAAGATCCACGCCATCCAGCGCATCCACGATGGCGAGTCCAAGGCCTCGGTGGCCCGCGACATCGGTGTCCCCGAGTCCACGCTGCGCGGCTGGTGCAAGAACGAGGATAAGCTGCGCTTCATGTCCCGCCAGTCCAGCGCGGACAAGCTCTGCGCCGACTCCCTGGCGGACAAGCTGGACGTGTCCGGCGGTGGGCCAATGGGACCGATGGGGCCACTGGGTCCGCCGGAGAAGCGACAGCGCCTGGACGCCGGCGCCCTGCCCCTGAACTTCTCCAACAAGCTCAAGTTCGACGAGCTGGCCGGCTTCAAGCGATCGCCCCTCAACGGCCTGGACTACAGTACAAACAAGAACCTGACGGAGCTGAGCTACAACGGTCTGCCCGTGGACTATGTGGCCTTCAATGGGGTCAAGAGCAAGGTCTTTGGGGCCGACATCAACCGACCAGGAGCCCCCGCTGATCCCTCCCTGAACGCCATCAGTCCGCTCTCGAGCCTGACCCACCTCTCAGGGCTGACGGGCATCCAGCAGAGTCCGCTGGCGATCAGCTTCAATGAGCTGACCAACAACCTTAACCTGCTGGCCCAGCTCAATCCCGGACTGGCGGCCATGTCGGGACTGAGCAGCTTCCCACCCAGGAACACCAATCCCAATCTCAATGCCAACCCCAACCAGAACCCCAATGTTAATCCCAAGACGCCGCTGCAGGTGCAGAGCCCCAGGAGCGATAGTGGGGATCGCGCTCCGCCGGGGTTGTCGGTGAAGAACTGGGCCAAGCAGAAGCCGCTCGGGGATGCGGGCAGCCTCAATCTGAGCATCAAGAAGGAGGTGAAGGCGGGCGACATCAAGAGTCCCAGCGGTCCGATTGCCCCGCCGCAAATGATGACGCTTTCGAACCTGGCCGAGGATCCCTTGCTCTACTGGCTCAAGTCGCAGCAGACTATGCTGGGCCTGAACCCCCTGTATCCGCCCACGATTCCGCTGGGCGTGACCAGTCCCCCCATCCGCTCCTCTACGCCCCAGCACATGAGCCAGCAGCAGCAGCAGCAGACCGGCCAGACGCCGCCGATACCCTCGGCCCCGCTGACGCCCTCGTCCACGCCCTCGGGCAGCCTGGACGAGAAGAATGCGGCGTGGTACAACTGGTGCAAGGCCTTCGGCGCCAGCCTGCACACCCTGAATCCCAATGCCGCCACCCTGGCCGCCCTCCAGGCCAACTCCCTGCAGCAGCAGGCGGCCAACGCAGCGGCGGCCGCCGAGGCAGGAGGCGGCGATCCCTCCAACATCCTGTACTCCCATCTCACCAAAGAGACTGAGACACCATCGGTGCGCAGCTTGTCCTCCAACGAGCCGAACGCCGAGGCCGACGAGGCCACCGAAACCGATCTCGAGGGCGAAGTGGAGGCCGAGGCGGACGCGGAGGCGGCGGGTAAGCCAGAGGATCTATCGGCTGCCGGCAAGGTGATGACGCCCTCGCAAAGTCCCGTGGCCAACTCGCCGCCAGGCAATAGTAGTCCCAATTCAGGGACCAACAACCCGGAGGAGTCCCAAAGTGATCCCCCAAGCGACTGCAAGAAGATCCTCGACAATATGCTGTTCAAGATAGGGGCGCCGCTGAACCCGGAACCGGAAGCGGGATGCGAGTCCGAGGGCAGCTTCAATGACACCGCCCACACGCACACCAACAACAACGACGTCAGCGCCAGCAACAATAATAACAATAATAATTCCAACAAGACCGACGAGGAGGAGAAGGCCAGGTATCTGCAGGAGTGCGGCGAGGACGACGAGGATGTGGAGGCCATCAGGCACGGCGAAAAGTTCCTGCAGTGGCTGGAGAACTGCAGCAATCCGCGGGTGACTGCGGTGCAGCTGATGCAGCTACGCTTCCTGATCGCCGCCATCAAGTCGGGCAACGAGGTGGCTCCCGTCCACCTCCCCAGTGCCCTTCCCGTGTCCTGCGAACCGGACAACGCCGAGGACACCGCCACGGAGCTGGAGGAGAGCAGCAGCCGGGGCAAGAGCCGACGCCGCAAATAGGAAAAGCCAAAGTTGGCGCCCACGGAGCCAGCCACGGATACGAACACGAATACGAATGACTCGAGCCAGCCGGCGCTCCTGGGGGGCCAGGTGCCGCCGCCAGGCGGGTCTAGCCAGGTGCTGGACGCCGCAGCCGCATCCCGGTGCCATGTGTATGCGCCAGCCGTCTACCAATCGTCGGCCACGTTACTAAGCTCCCTGTTCTTCCCCCCCTACGAATTTGTACATTGTGACCTCGACGACGACCCGACTGACGACGACTGCCAGATCACGGGCGAGTACCAGCAGTACGACGAACTGAGCTCCAGCTCCAGCTAGATTAGGACTTGGACTCCTCCGAATTTACGCGTATCTCCTCCTCCCAGCTGTGAACCAGAGCCAGAGCCAGAGCCAGGCGCTTAACTACTTTCAGTACTTTTCGATTCGATTCCATTGTCTTAATATTAATTAATCGTACGGGTTAAGTGTATATATCGAGAATCTTTCTCCTTGTAGCTATTGTGCATTAACACTATCAGTTCCGGTTCCCCCCTCCCCGAGTCTTGTGTTCTGTCCAATGCATTCTAGAGAAATGTTATAGCCTTTATTTTTTGTTACGACACTTTTCGATCCTCGAACTGCAAGAAGGCATTTGATATCAAGCGTTTTTAAATTTCGTATAATAATACATGAAAATGAAAATGAAATGGAAATGGAAATGTGCTCAAAAGAATTTTCTTAATTCGAAATTAATGCGATATTTAAATAAAGACATTTACAAATTTAAATGTAATTTTAAATACATGTTCAATAAACAAATAATTAGATAATTTTTATGAAACTCTTAAAATTGCGTGAGTCTTTGTTTTTATTCTTGATTGGGGGGATTTAGAGGTAAGTGAAAGCACGAGAAATATTTTTCAAAGGTGGGGATTGTGGCATAAATATAACGGTAGGTACACTTTTACTTTAAAAAACAATAATCTATATGGTATATAGCTAAATATGCATTTTTTAATATTCAATTTCAAGAGAACCTAAATATAAAAACTTGGACAACAAGCTTCTACTGCTACTTCTTACTTAAAATATAACTTAAACTGAAAGAAGCATAATAGATAAGAAAATCATACTTCTGTACTTTTAAGATGCTAGGTGAGCATACCTGCTTTCATTGTATATTATTTATTTAAAAGGCCATTTTGTGTTTTCCCATGTTTGCCTTTGTTTTGTTTTCCAAAAATTGAATCAACGTCTCCTACTTCTAAATTTTTAGAGAACTTTAGGTAAAACTTTTTTATACAAAAAACAAATTGGAGAAAGAAAAGTAAGGCCCCTTCATGATATACCCGTCTACGAAATATACGAAATATATCAGTTTATAAACTACTCAAATTGGTATTTTAAATAAAGTTAATTGTTTTGCGGGTAGAAGTTACCTCCATGATTATCTAAAGTACAATTATAAAAAAAGGAGAGGGCAAATGGACGTAGCATATCCCATTCTGGGTAAGTTTTTGCAATAAAAATATTAATTCAAAAGAGCTTATCAATCTCTTTCACAATTATTCTTAAATTTAAGTATATTTCTACCAAATCATCAATAAATAGACTTACCAAATTAATGGGATCCTCCAGTGGCTCATATTGAATAAAATCGGCGACAAACTTGGCAATATTCTCGACACTTGATATGAGTTCCGGATAAATAAACGACGTTGGTCTAATGGTGGTGCACACAAATTTCTAGAAATATACAGAAAATCAACTCAAACAAATTAAAAAATTAACTAATAAACTCACCTGAACCTTGCACTCGTTGGGCAATGCCAAGACCATGGCTCGTTTTTTTGGATAGGTGAGCACCAATTGCTTGCGGAAGTTCTCGGCGTAGAGCAGGAGCAGCCGCTCCTTGGGCGACAGCGTGTAGTATGACGGAGGATAGCATTGTGGGCTGTTCTGGAACTCCTCGATGGTCTCGGGAAACGACAAGTCGATCTTGCCGATATTCAGCGCCGGCTCCCCCTCGGATAAGGTGAAGTCGCTGTCCGTGAATTCACCCATTTCCTCCTCTAAGTAGCCCTCCTCATCGTCATAGTTGGGCTCGGAGTCAGTCAGCCGCTTCGCCTCGTCAATTTCCTTGAACTTCTGCGAATGCCGGGACGGGTCTATGGTGCTGACCACCTTCTTGTACTTCTGGAATACTATTTTCGGCATCTTGGCGGCTCTGGTCGGCTGTTGTTGTCCAAAATAATAAACAAGAAATTACGTTGCTATAACAACGGTGTGCATGGAAAAATATACAGGTCGTAGGTCTGGCAGGTGTGACAGAAATCGAAATGTGCGTTTTGTTAGGTGTAAACACTCTCGTATATGCCTTTAAATTTAATATTTTAAGATATACTATATATTTTTTGGGTTAAACTAAGGTTACAGAAAACTTGTTGAATAAAAAAGCTTTAAATTATAACAGAAACGTTACTCAATTTTTATTTTATTGAGATTTTTTGAAAAAAAAACCATTATCCATTAATAATGTGCCATTAACTTTTATGGATACTAAGCCTTTAAAAAGGTTTCAGGTATTAGAAGGCAAAACCAATGTAATGTTAAGGGTTAGCTATTATATCTAAGTTTGTTTATCCCAAAGGATTTATTTCTTACCAACAAATAGTCTTGAAAAAAAGTAGGTAAGAGAAAATACATATCAGGGATCGCAAATAACATATATATTATTATGTATATTACTCTAAGTGGGATTTGAGCTTGCTATATCCCGCACATAATAATTGCAATCGCTACACTCACCAGGCAGTTGAACCATTGCAGGGCGTTTCGCTGCCGAAACAGTTTCTTATTTAAATCGGAAGAGCTTTTGATAAGTCTTGCTTTAGCTCCCAATGACCGCCGTAATTCTCAAGTCGTTATTCCGCGATAGGCACGCTTAAATACGCTACTTTGATATCATCCAGTCCCCCACAAAGCTAATACGTCACACAGCGAATATAACAAGCGAATTACACAACTATAATCACACACAACACACATATATTCTGTCTGTTGCCCCGAGTATATATCAATATATATACTATTCATCATCAGAGTGCAATCCAGAAAAGCTCTCGGGTGTTGTAATCTATCAAAAATGCCATTCTTCGGCATGAAGCGACCAGACCTCGAGCAAGATCAGTGGGAGCCCATGCAGGTGGATGAAGACGTGGCTGTGGTTGCGGGCGATCCCCCCACACTACTTGGCTCCCAGAATGTTCATTCCGAGCCCATGGAAATGGACGACGACGATCTTGCAGATGTGCCGAATATTCCACTTTCTCAGACACCATCTCAGCCGCAGTACGATCTGTCGGTGACTGTCATCCGTGTTGAGTATCGCACAGGCAGTGAGAAATGATGGATTTATTTTCCTGCTTTTTTGATTAGATTTTGTCGTTTTAATGCGAATATATATACCATATCTTGTGAAAACTCATATCCATAAAGCTTGTGAAGAAAATCAATGTTCTTCAGACACTGGTAACTATCTTGCTATTTTACCTTGAGAAATTGTTACTTAAATCGCTTACCTACAGGACATACTCTCGCCACACAGAATGGCTTCCGTAAAGGTTTTGTGGATCAGTGGATGAATTGCCTTCTCAAGGCACAGTTCTTCCAGTCCATTCATAACTCCCATCAATTCATATTCAACTCGCAAGTTTCTCCACCGAGGAAGATCTGTACGGCCGCCGGAGCTAGGCAAATTTTGAAATTTTCTTGCACGCAGTAAGTAACGGCCGAAATCTGCTAAATCAAACTTATAGCTGACATGACGGCTATTTTTGAAAATATCCGAATAAAACTTCGTATATAACATATTTCCAAAAAATTTCGAAATATAGGTATCTTTTACGATTTCCGAATTACGGTTTTTAATTTCAATAAGATAGGACAACTATATAATATATGTACATATAGGATCGATCGGTAAATCTATATGAAAATGAAAAATTGTACAAGTAATATATAAAATGTAAAAAAAATGTACATAGAATATTTTTTTTTATTTGAGAATAAAAATGGATCGATCTTCAATGGTCCAGTGCCAATCTGAAGGGTATACAAACTTCGGTTTACAGAAGTTAGCTTCCTTTCTTGTTTTAAAATGAATTTGACCATTTTATATACTGGTATTTTCGATGAAACGATGGCAAGTTGTCACTATCGAAGATAATGATTCGAAAATATTCGATATATCGATATTATCGCATGTGGCTTATTGCTTCGATAATATTCGGTCTCACTATTTTTGTGAACACGGCGCGAGAAGATCAGGCCAGCGAACACATCAATAAGCAGCGAAGAAATAAGTTTTAATCGAAATATTAATTTTCTCGCTTTTGGCGGGGTGCCTGTGAGACCCAACAAAATATTTGCATGTAAAAGAAGAATTTTCCGCCATCATAGCACGGGAGCAAGCAGAGCGACTGACACAGCCGGACGGTAAGTGCAGTGCAGTGATAATTAAGTTAAGTTATTTTATTTAACAAAATAAAAGTTCTAGGTGTTCTCGCATCTTCTTGTGTGCTTTTGTTATCGTTGTCTTTTCTTTACCCATTTGCGCGATCGAAATTGCTAGAATCCCCAATGCCAATGCCAAATACACTTGCGAAAATAATTTTGTGAATAGTAATTTAATTTGTTATTTGCGTCTCAAATATTGCGTCTTAATCATTATAAAATATAAAATAAAAAATAATTTGTACTTCATTAATTTTCAGTTTAGTTCATTTCGCATCTAAAAATTTCCTTATATTTGAGCAAACAAAAACCACTATTTTCAGTCTTTTTTTTTTAATAAAGGAACATACATGTAAGGCATTAAAGCCTGTTTATTATTAATGAATGTTAGATATTACAAATATTACGTAAAGAACGGCGCAATGGCGACTGCAACGGGATTGGCTTATTGGCGACTTCTAGCTTCCACGGACGACTGCTGCTACTTGACGACTTGAACGACGATCTGACCCTCCGACGCACCGACTGTTATGCTCGGACTTGATCCCTCGACGACTACTTCTATTACTTGACAACTGGACTCCAACTTGACGACTTTGTTTGCTTCTTTTCTCGTACCGCTTCCACTTATGCTTCTGCCTTGTTTTTCTCTCCGACGCTAATTTTCGCTAGTGACTCCCAATGCTTGGCCCTAGAGACTCCTCGTGCTACTATCGTATATCTATCGGCTGTCAGGGACGGTCGCAACCATCGATAACACCGACTGTACTTTACATTCGGCCATCCTGATACTCTGAGTCTGACCCAGACGACGCCTCATCTTCATTTTCCACAACATACTTCCAGAGCTTCATGTTGTCCGAGCTAGTGGAGGTAACAGTGGGTCCTTCAACTAATGCTGCTTTCTTCACGTCGTAACGCCCGTTCCGCTTCACCTTGGTTACTGTATATGGGCCGATGAACGAACTAGCCAGCTTTCTTCCAACCACAAATTGTGTACGCTTTATCGCAACAAGGTCACCTTCTTTGTACAGCTTCTCCATGGTTCTGTTCTTGTCGTAATTCCTCTTGTACGCTTCTTGGGCTTCTTGGATTTGTCTTCTAGCCTCCATACGCATCTGATTCCTTTCCTTATCAAAATCGTTTACCATTTCCTGCTCCAACAACGACAACACATTATCGCTAACTTTGTTGTGCATTTGTACTCCAAACAACAATTGGAACGGAGTCTTCTTAGTGGAGCAGTGCACATGCGAGTTTATAGCTCTTTG